>OU343223.1:315827526-316116120 GCA_910596185.1 Chrysanthemum makinoi
AAAGTTAGTTGAAATTATGCCTTGTCAACAAGTATGAGATGCATGACTTGTGGCAAAATTCATTAACTAAGAATTATCATGCATTGATCTATTTAGTATTTGGATAAAAGGATATTGTAAACATTATTATTGAAATGAAATAAAGTATTTTGTTATGTTTATTATTCATTTATTATGATGTTATCCTATATTTGCATGTTTAAATCCTTGAATAACTTAAGTTATTCTAAATAGTCCGTTGTCAATCAATAACATGGGAATGATATTGAATTAAGACAAATCTGAGTATTAGTTAGAATATACTTGAAAGTATATTGATGCTTAGCATGACTAATTTCAGATGATATTCAATGAATTGAGTATAGGACTTATCCCACCAGCATGATAATACTTTATGGATCTTTGTCATTAAGTATATCATGGATATTTATCCTCTGACTTGAGATACAAGAGATATGTCATAGATGTAGTGCATTTTTGTGAAGCAATCTAACGCTACACGTAACTGGTAGATATAAGGGTTGTTTTCGAGTGTTGCAAAATTTATGAATCCTGCTTGTAGTCAAAATAGGATTTGTTTCCTTCAAATTCATTTTGAAGTATAATCTTGTTGGGCCCCCGTAGGATTGTTAAGATGTTTGTATGGCCATACCCAAGGTCTTACGGTATATGTTCGGAAGAGTTGGTAATCTTAATCAATCACATAAAGCGAAAACGAATGAATAGTTAATTAAGAAATGAGTGAGATCCATATTCTTATTAACATGATATTAGAAACAAAAGGTTGAATATGATGATGAATCATCAAATTTGGTTTTTTCTCCAGAAAACCATTCACGACCTATGTTATTATTTGAGTAGTGGTTTGTTTTCTTGTTTAGAAAATAGGTAGTATCTTGTTATGTAAGATTTATACCTATGTAACGGGCTGAGATATGAGATTTCACTCATATCCATTGTACTAAAACGTTTTTGGTTAATATATTTATCAGGGTGCATGATTACTCCCCTTTACCAAAAAAAAAAAAAAAAAACGTGTCTCTTATTTTCCTACCACACTAAGGAACCCTTCATAGTGGCTAACAAAAGCACTAGAAACACTAGCCCCTTCAAACTCAACATTATTCATGTCTTTTATCATTTCAATACGGCTACTTTGGACATGAATAAACACCATTTTATGACAATATGCAAAATTCAAGTCCCGAACCTTTAACCACTTCACTTTAGCATTTTTTTTTTTAGGAACGCTCATCATCCAAAAGACCAGAACTGCATCATTAAAAGCCTTAAGGTAATGCACCTCTTCTTCCCTTTAGCAAAGTAGACGAAGGATATGAATCTAGGGCCTTTTGGACTTTATCTAAGTCTTTTCTTAGCTTATTGGCACGTTCATGCAAGTTGCCATGGACATGCAACAGCTTACAAAAAGGGGTTTGTAAAGACTTCCAACTTTTTCACCACTTTAAAATATAGGGCAAAGTGATAAAAAATTATTATCTTGACTGATTTTTCTTTGTGGGTAGCGAACAAAATTTTTTTCTTTGGTGAGTACTATACTTTCAAATTCATCCTTTTTAGGGTATTTTGCGAAATTTTTAGACATTTTTGCCCTTCTTAGCTAATAGTAAAAAAAAATTCCCAAGGGAAAAAATTTCAAATAGTACCATAAAGAGGATGAATTTGAAAGTATAGTACCCACAAAAGAAAAAAAATTGTTCGCTACCCACAAGAGCAAATGATGGCAAGTATGATACTTATTTTTTTATCATTTGCCCTTAAATATAATATGAACAAAAAAAATTTTATTCTAATCATTCATCACCAATTCCTTAAAACCTTCTTTATAAACCAAAAAATTAGAAATTTTAATAGGTTTAGGTTTAGGTTTAGATATAGATGCCTTTGGAATTTTCAATACACATGGGGAGTGATCCGAGAAGCAATATGGCAAACCAGCATATGAATCCAGAAATTTATCATTGAATTCGCAGGTTACCCATCACTATATTGATTGTCTTCGCCAAGAAAGTGACAGAGAGTAGGCTTCGTTCGTGGATCCGCAGCACAGAAGCCTCCTTATGTAACTTATTACTGCTTGGTCCATATGAAAGTTGATGCCCGAGATATGTAACATTGGGGAAAGAGTTAGGCTTTTAGTTCCACCTCTATAAATACCTCTCGTGTGTAATTGTAAACCTTGGAGTGTACATGTACTTATGTATTAGGGTTAGACGGTTAGTACCCCGTGCAATTTGCACGGAGCCTGAGCCGTTTAGCTCGGAGCCTTATAATATTCTCTCTCATTCAAGAGTGGACTGACAACGATCACCTGGATTGTGGAACTATAGAAATCAATGGATTATTGATTCAACTAACTATGAAGATTTACAATACATTAAATAGAAAAGGCTAATACGAAACCCTAACTATTAAATGGGCCTAAACAAGTGGGTCGGGCCAATAGGCCTTATTAGCTAACACCTCCTCTTAAACTCGCAGATCCTGCAGCGGTAAACATTGAGAGTTTGTCAAACATGATATATAAAAAAAAAAATTAAAAAAAAAAAAAAAACCGATGGTGCAAGAGTGCAATCTCGGTGCAAACTTAGAACAGAGCAACATAATTACGGAGATGAACAAGAGCAGAACAGGCAGACAGATGCAAATTCAGACAAGCAGATTCAAATTCAGACAAAATCAGGCGGAACCATATATGCAGAACCACATGTGAAATCAAACCAAGTTGATGTCGAGATGCAACACATAACTATTCAAAACTTAGTCGGATTAGCTAAGACTATTGCATCACCATCACCAACACAAACAAATTCCTGTTTCAAACCAATAATCCATTATAACCGAACAAATATAAACGTAATTACCAAATACCGATACCAATACTTATACCAATGCAAAACCTAATTTACTAACAAACACTTCCCACCATTATTACTTTTTTTTTTTTTTCTTTTTCATCAACATTAGCTTCCAAAATCAAATAAACTTCAAACAATTGATTTTTTACAAAACAAGTCCTCCAAAACCCTAAAATCCAAAATAACATGTGAATCCATGCGAAATTCAATTGTATGCAATTAATTCTAAACATCTTCACTAACTCATATTTGCCAGCTTTTAATTTCATGAAAATCAAGCAACATGCGACAAGATCATGAAAAAAAAAAAAAAAAAAAAGATGTCAGCGTCAGCAAATAAAGCGATAACCTTTTCTTCTTTATTTGTTTCCGATTAGAAAATCAGGCAAACTTTTTCTAACTATGAAGATTTACAAGACATTAAATAAAAAAGACTAATATGAAACTAATATTAACGGGCGGACTCAACAAGTGAGTTGGGCCAATAGGTCTTATTGGCTAACAGAAACCACTATAAATTCATGTGTCTTATTGTTCTTGTGTTTTCTTATGAACTTGTAGCTTTTTATTATGCTATGTTTATTGTACGGAGGTGGTTACACAACGTGCTCGCGTGTTTGACTGTATATGCATACATGGTTTTCTTGTTTGGTCTCACATTCCTAACAAGTGGTAACACGGTCAGAGGTTATCGGAGCTTGCGTAGGGGTTGTGTTGGGATTGATTTTCCTCAACAAATACCAACACCTCCTTTGGGTTTTTGATTCCTGGTAAAGTGCAACCCTGTACTATTGATGTCCTGAACCTCAATCGTTTCCACACATTCCTTAAACTCACGCATTGCAATATTAACATCCGATCGAGGAGCCATAGAAATTGTCTTCTAAGTTAAGAGCAGCATTAAAGTCTCCAAGAATGGCTCACGGTTTACCCTGGACGAATTGCTAATGCATACTAAGATTACACCATAACTCTTTGCATAAATAAAAGAGCAAAACAAGGCTTTATTTTTAGCCTTTAACATGATTTGAACGTGCATGGCCTAATTTGTAAAAGAGAGGACCATAAGATCAACCAAATCCGCATTCCATCCAAGAATAATATGTGAGCCCTTACTACAAATGTTACCATTTGAGGTCCATTTCTAGTCACGAACACACGTTTACAAATAACTTCAAGACGTGATAAATCTACATGCAACTCCATAAATGCACACACATGCAAGTGATTTTCATTCATCACTTGATGGACCTCGTTTCCAAGAGGCAATACTAAACATTTAAACCGTTCGAACCGAGAGTGCTTGCCCCCTCCGAATTACCAATAGTAATTGAAGTAGATGACATAAAATTTGTTGTTTCATCATCTACGTTTTCCACTTCAACATCGTAATCTTCATCAATCACTTGATCTTTTCCTTTCCCCTTGACATTCGCCACTTCGGCCCCTTTGTCCACCACTTTCAACACATCATCCTCACTATCTAGAGCAAAATATGCATTAAACCATGACAGGTTTTGGAGATGTATCTTGTTTCATCATATATTGTACGGATCAAATAAATCATATATAAATCATAACAGTTTTATAGAAATGTAAATCTTCACTGTCAGCGATCGTTACATAAAGTATTGGTGATTTTAGTGTCATCACTTATATTTTGTGTAATTATGATTTACTTGATATTAAAGGCTTAGCCAGGTTTAGCTTATAGTCGAATCAAGAGATGCGGAATGCACACTCATTCTAGCTAGTTTGATGTGGCCACAACTAAGTGCGAGAGTTAAGGGGGCTCCAAGGGGCAGCGCCCCTTGTTGGGGTCCCGCTCCCAAGATATGTGTTCAACTACAAGTGGGTTAGGTCGAAGTTTATCTTCTTAATAGTTCTTTTAAAAAATTGCATGCAAGACTAAAAGAACTACCTATGTAAGTATGGAGTTTTGCTAGGACTTGGTTTTTATATGCTCATGAAGGATATGGATACAAGGCTTGTAATAGTGTCAAGTATATGTACATTAGAAACTTGTAGAAACCTATATATAGATTATCTTCGAGTATTCAACGATTTGATGGGTTCAATCCATGGGACACCATGATTCTCGAATATTTGGAATGCATAATATACTATGTGAAATTTCAATCTCTACGACATTTTCATTTATGCATGATTTTGGTTTGTTTTGTTTATATTAGTGGATCAAGAATTACACTAAAATTGGGGAGGAATGTTGATGGTTTTAATTGTGATTTACTTGAGATCAAGATCTTAGTCAGGCTTAACTTATAATTGAGTCTGGAGGTGCGTAGTGCACACTCGTTCTAGCTAGCTTGATGCCACCACAACTAAATGCGGGGTTCAAAGGCATAGCTCCTTGTTAGGATTCGGGTATTACCCGTTTTTTCCTCCAACCGGTTTTCTCACCAAAAGATACAACTTTTCCTAACAGTTATAACTCTTCCCGCCAACCGTATTTAACTATATGACATAAATGATTTCTTCAAAAAAACACGCATAACAACCTTATTGTATTGTTTTCTTCTCCCGTACTTTAGAAACAAAGTGTGATTCTCTGAATTATCCGATTGAGGATTTAATACTCGAAGCATATAGGGTCGAGATACTTTAATTTGAAAATGATCTCTATACAATTCAAGGTATATATCAGGATTCTAACATAAAGTGTCATTATTTACGGCCTACATTACTGATTAACATAGACAAAAATAAAATCGGAAACAATGAGTATCACATGGCAATAAAACTATGTTGCAAATGCTAGTAAAGTTGTTTATTTTTGTGCTTTTTACTTCCATTATATGACCAAAAGTGGCAAAGTCTTTCTTTATTGTTGGACGGAAAGACTAAATAATTGGGAAGTCCATGGATCTAAAGTCCTTTATCAAAAGCAGCCAAATTGCTTACTACACTACTAGAGCATAAAGGGGGAACACTGACAGATTTACCGACGGATGACCGACAGATTTCTGACACATACCGACACAGGATATTCTGTCGGTGTAGCCCATTTTTCTAGTATGGAGTAACATTATATTGGTTCTCATATTATTTGATTCTTGCTTTTACAAAGAATTTCAGTGATGTACATTGTACCAGAACAATCAGTTATTTAGGATCAATTGTTTCCTAAGAACAAATTCTGATATTCACCCCTTTCATTATACTATTAACATTGTCGGCGATATTACCACCAATCTAACCACTTTTCTGCCTACTTGCCTACTTGGTGCTGCAACTTTTATGAGCGCCATAACTGATAACGAATAGTCCGTATTTTCTTATATGATTGTTGCGTTTGAAATGCTCGCTATTGATACTCCTTGTTGTAGTCTGTTCTCCTCGAGGTATTCTAACGTTTTAATTTACAAATTTGCATACATAATTGTTTACTGTATTTCATTTTAGGAAGGATTTTTAATTAAAAATACTAGTGAACACTAGGAAACCTCCTGTTCATTACTAATTGAGAATGACTTTTGGTACATGTCTAAAAACTATACTGTGAATAATAAATATAAAGTCATGGAAACACATATTTTAGAAAAGGCAGAATATTAACAAATTTTAAACAAATAACTTAAACTTTCAGCTTAGCTATGCAATTGAAGTGGAACCTAAGTAGGATGTCCATTATTAGCAGTTCAATATACTTAACAAGTCAAACTAAGTGTATAATTGCTTATGCTAATTGCTCATTATGGTAGAAAGGTGTGTGTATTGCTGCACACCCCACTCCAAGCCACCTACCAACCCCAAAAGAAAAGATGCAAAATATTGTTGTAGTGTTTTCTTCAGTCACCTCCACTTTGCATGTTTTCCTATTAATACCTTCATTGGCACCCACATATTGTGTACCATTGCATTTCTTTCCTAATTCAAACCCACACAAAGAAATGCAGAAACAACTAAGCTTTTCAGTGGAAAAAGGGGATGCCAATGAACAATACGATGACGATGGGAAGATTAGAAGAACAGGTATATTTGCATACTGATCAACTTGTCTCTTATGTTTCTAGCTAACGTTATGTGTGTCTATTGTTTATGTGCTACTAAACAAGAAAGTGAACTTAACCACGTTAAGTTCAATTTTTTTTTCTTTTAACTAGCCGTTATAACATTTTTTTGTGCTCTTGAAGGGACGTTAATGAGCGCAAGTGCACATATAATAACAGCAGTTATAGGATCAGGAGTGTTGTCACTAGCATGGTGTTATGGTCAATTGGGTTGGATTGCTGGAACTGCTTCTCTTTTGATATTTGCGGTCATTACTTGGTTCACTTGTCTCTTGCTCTCGGACTGCTATAGGTCTCCTGATCCAGTTACTGGTACCAGAAACTACAACTACATGCAAGCCGTAAAAGCTAATCTTGGTAATTATGAATCCCATATTAGGCTCCTACCTTTGTTTATGTGTTTATAGTTAGCGTTTCAGAATTTTATTTCTCCTAATCGTTCCTCTTTAAATTATAGACTTTTAGTAGCAACTAATCCTAATAACATCAAACTTGAAATGTTTCAATCAAGCATGTCGATCACCTGATATTTGGGTGCATACTCAAATGAAAGGCTGCATACTCAGCAATCTATAAGAGTTTCAAAGTTGATCAGTTTTTCTTGTTTTGCTTGTTTTTCATGTGACTTTCGATATATGGTAAAAGTGAATACAAGACAAGTACTTGTAGATATATTCCTCTTAGGATAGATAATTGGTAATAACACATGTTTTTTAAATGAAAGAATATTGGTTATAATTAATCAGATTAATAAAGATTCTAGTGAGTGCTTGCATATTCCATATTCTGTCATTCTCTTTTTTATTTGAACTTCTGGTTATTGAACACATGGGCCATATATAGGTATTTTAATTTGTCGAAAATGTTAAAGGACCCCCTCCCTGTAAACCAATAAAGTGATATCACTTTAGTACAAAGTATTTGGGCCTAAAGTTGAGTAAGCCAAGGTTAAGGCTATATAAAATTGATAAAAGTGGCATGTCTTTAGATAAGATGGAGCTTATGTTAAACACTGTATGTGTTGGTGTCCTTAGATAGATGTCAGAAGCTGTGACACTAAATAAAAAAGTTTTAATGATGTTCTTATAATCTAAGTGAGTTACAAAATTACTATCAGATCCTTCAATGTTTCACTGAAGACATATAATATGTGTTGATGATAACAGGAGGGCTTCAATACAAATTTTGTGGAATAGCTCAGTATGGGATTCTAATAGGAGCTACCATTGGATACACCATCACTGCTGCCATTTCAATGGCGTAAGCATTATAAGTTATAACCAAATATGTTCGTTATATTTGTGTATGAGGGTTTTACCTATTCTGATTCTGTCTTAACTTCAGGGCAATTAATCGGTCAAACTGTTTTCATAAGAATGGCCACCACGACGGGTGTCATACATTGAACAACTCATATTTGTTAATCTTTGCCCTTATTGAAATCGTTTTAAGCCAAATTCCAAACTTTCACAAGCTCTCACTCATCTCCATTGTTGCGACCATCATGTCTTTTACCTATGCTACTATTGGCATTGCTCTCTCCATTGCCAAAATCGCAGGTCAGTATCATTACGAACTCATCCCTCTTTACAAACCAAATCTAGAAATTTAACCTTTTATGTGTTTGCGTGTTTTTATGGTCTATACAGAAGGTGGACACCAAAGAACAAGTCTAACAGGAATACCAGTTGGTAAAGACATGCCAAGTGCCGAAAAAATGTGGAGCACTTTTTCCGCCATTGGTGATATTGCTTTTGCATATTCTTTCTGTCCAGTCCTCCTTGAGATACAGGCATATCCCTCTCAGTCTCTATATCAATAAATACACACAATTTTCTATAAAAAGCATATGTTTCTATATATAACTGCGCTAATGAATAGTTGGGAATGCAGGACACGTTAAGATCAAGTCCTCCAGAAAATAAGGTCATGAAAAGGGCATCTACTGTGGGACTCTCGGCTTCTACCTTCTTTTACATGATATGTGGGTCTCTCGGTTATGCAGCATTTGGCAATGACGCACCTGGAAATTACTTAACGGGGTTCGGATTTTACGAGCCATTTTGGCTCATTGACTTTGGTAACTTGTGTATCGTAATTCATCTTCTGGGAGCCTATCAGGTAAAGAGTTTAATATGTTTTACTATGTATGAACTAAGAAAGCTTAGCACAACAAATAATTACCAGTAACCTATTAAACTTTCATATATGTAGGTATTTATCCAACCATTTTTCGCGTTTGTGGAAAATTGGAGCGAGGAGAAATGGCCTCAAAACAAACTCATAACACAAGAGCATTCGCTAGGAAAATTCAAGATCAACATCTTTAGGTTGACTTGGAGGTCAGCATATGTCGTTGTAGCAACACTGGTGGCAATGATCTTTCCGTTTTTCAATAGTTTTCTTGGACTTATTGGTGCTACTACGTTTTGGCCATTAACGGTGTACTTCCCAATAGAGATGTATATTTCACAAGCAAAGATTCAAAAGAATTCTTTCACCTGGATTTGGATGAAGGTACTGAGCCTGGCATGTTTGATAGTATCACTTGTTGCCGCTGCTGGATCTATTAGAGGTCTTGTTGTGTCCGTTGAGTCCTTTAAGCTATTTCATTCGATGTCTTAGATATTGAAAGCTGTTTTTCTGCCTTCAGTATACACATTATCCAAGATATGAGTTAGCTGAAGGTTATACAAAGAAACTATCATGTAATAAGCATTTGTTCAAAATCTGTGTAGACATACATATTGTAAGAGTGAACATTGGTTGGGGGCGTATTGTAAACTGTTTACGGATGAGGAAAACATTGATTTCTAATGAATGTGTTTTTTTACCAGCATATTTTACTATCACTACACCCTTTGTCACAAAAAGTAACTCATTTGACATTTAAAGTCAAATACTGGTTCTGAGGCTGAGACAGAGGACATACTAAATTATTTGAGCGATAGCAACACGTATTAGAACACTAGTTTATGTAAGATTCTAGGAAGTATCCTATAGAACAAGCTAATGTCTTTATTTTATGAGAACATGGGTTGAATTAGTTGTTCTCTAGTATCAAACAGCATGTTTAGCCTAAGGTATTATAGAACAAACAGTATGCTTCTCCAAGAATAAAACAACTTAGCAGAACTAAACTGTGCAATCAGCCAATCAGTTAGAGAATGCATTGTCAGGCAAAAGAAGGAAAAATAAAGACGGCCGTCTTTCGCAAACGATAGTAAATTACTCCAAAACGAGGTCATTGGTAATATCACCTTCGTCCATTATGATATTATCTTTGGTTTCCACCATTTGCTTTTCCATCTTTTTCTGCCAGCTAAAAAGAGACTAGCTCCCGGTTTTCACGATGCAACCAGAATTCAATACTTGGGTCTTCATTCCCTAATTCCAAAAGAATGTGGGTAAAATGCCTTTTTCGACAGGAAATTCTAAACTGTTGTTACGTAGTGATGTCCCAAAACACAATTGTTAGAAGTGCTTATGAGGTAAACATCACACATCCAAGTTAAATGCTACGTATATATTAACCACCAAAAACATAAGTAAGCATATCAAACACCATGTTTTCAACCATGACAGATAGAATGCCAGTTCCTCAAAACCTTAACAAGTAGAGATATGTATATATGTAGTTCATGAATCATGACACTTAAACGCCATTAATTAAACACAATCGCTGGTCTACACGGTCCTGTGACATTTTCATTCGCAGCTTAGTCACCTATAATCCACGACAACTCTGTGGGGAATTTGTGGTAATAACGAACACCAACGGATATTCTTAGTCTCTGAAAGGCGTGTGAACACTTTCAGATCGAATCAATTTGGCGGTTCTACCAAATTATTCAATCGGATACAATTCAGAGTTGAGAATTTTCTGTATGTTTGTGTATGAGATATAATGAACCGTTATCTGATAATGACCAAACAAACCGTATATAACATGTTACGGGATAACTGCCAATGACAGCTTTTAGGGTTTCCAAGTTGTCAAGTTTTGTCCCTCAATTTCGAAAATTATCGAGGAACAACACTTCAAAGAATCAATGACTTCCAGAATCCATTGCATTTCAGAAATACAACTTCCGAGAATCCATTGAATTGAAACACAACCAGCAGCAATTTTACATAGCAACTTGGACCTGTACAGCCTGGACTACCGGTATTGCCCGACTCGTCCTGGGCTTCGCCCCTAAGGTCATAATAAACTCAAGTAGATGTGCACTCCGCACCTCCAAACCTAAATGATGTATTATCATGATAAAATTGGTCAAACAAGTTAATCCAATTACACTAAAATATCCAACATTCCTCCCTATTTTAGTGCAATCCTTGATTAACTAAAACAAGTAATCTCAAACAATCAAACTTTTGCATAAATGAAATGTCGTGACGATTGAATTTCACATTAGTACATTACACATTCCAAATATTTGAATTTCAGGGTGTCGCAGGATTGAACCACGGAATTCAATATGAATACACGAAGATAATGTACACAAAAGTTTACATACATAGTAGTTCTATCTTGACACATGTTTTACTAGCCTATGTCCTTATCCTTCATAAGCATGTCAAAGCCAAGTCCCAACTTCTTGAAGCGGCTAAACTTCATGCTCATATAGGTAACTCTTTTAGTCTTGCACCTACAATGCAATTTGTCAAAAGAGCTATTAAGAATAATACATTCAACCTCCCTAACTTGTAGGTCCGAACACATACCTTGGGATGATTCTTCTAATGTGTTCCAATCTCTAAATATTAAGCCTTCCACATTGAATTCAGCACCTAGCGTCATACTAGGTGGGAATTGGGTATCTTGATATCAGAGATTTTTGATGGACTTTAATCCCATCCCTATAGCCGAATTTTTCACGAGATCTCTATTCAACCCTTTGGTTAAATGATCGACTAAATTGTGTTGTGTTTTCACAAACACCACGGCTCGACAGGGCTCTGCCCTTGGACCAGGGGGGCCGCATGGACCCTGCTACAGACACGCCCCGACCCCGTCCCCTTGGGCAGCCCTAAGGTCATAATAAACTCAAGTAGATGTGCACTCCGCACCTCCAAACCTAAATGATGTATTATCATGATAAAATTGGTCAAACAAGTTAATCCAATTACACTAAAATATCCAACAAACTCCTACTCTATTGGCAACAAACGAACTTCAAGCGCAGAGGGAAGGACACATGCAGAGTATACAGTACTTGATTAGACATCATACGAAAAATTCAAATATAACGCTTTGCGTATTTTTAAGTCAACTTCGGAATCCTATTCTATTTGCATAGAATCCATATTTCCTGAATTCTAGAGAAACACTGGATCCATCTATTCTGCACATATATTATTTTCACATGCAGAGTATTTGCACTTACTTTTTGCGTGATCAAATCTTGCAGTAATATATAAAACTTAACGAAAGATTAAACCTGCATAAGAAAGTACCATTGCTTAAAGTTCGCCAAAACATACCGAAAATAGTATTATATAATAAGAAAGAAATATTAAATAAATATGAAAAGTCACATGGCATACATTCGATTCCTTGCACTTTGAACCAAGATCTCATCTAATATTGTTGTGTTCGTGTACCAGGGCCAAGAACTTAGAACGCAAATATTCCAACTTGCTACATTATTAAAAAGGTTTCAAAGTCTTAATTAACTCAAAATAAAATTTTGTTTATTCAGGATACAGATGAAACAAGACTACCAAGAAGCCAAGAACAAAATTTTTAAACTTCTAAATAAACATAAAACCATGTCATGTTGGCCTAAAAAAATAAGCAGTTTGATTAAAAAGTCAAATCACTAATGCGCTACAGAAAAGCATAGCTTGTAGAGATGTATAAACATCAAATGATATTGCTAAACTTTCAAGAAATAATTTTGACTTGGAGGGATTGGTAAATGGTTGGAGTCGAACGAGTTGGAATAACATCTGAAACTATTAGAACCGCGTCTCCTTCTTTCAACATGGCTTTCGTTTTTATGAGATCTGTAGTTTTGGTTATGTTATCGTCCATGTCATCTGATAAGTCAACCAAAATCGGTATGACTCCCCACTGCAAGTTCAGAGCCATTTGCGTGCTTTTTTCATTTGTGAATGCAAATATCGGTGGGTTTGGCCTATTTCGCGACAAAAGTGATGCCATCTGCCCATGTCTCGTGTACACAAAAACTGCATCCACTCCAAGGTTGTTTGCTACATTTAAAGAGACAAAAAATCTTGAGTTACGAGGACTTAATTACCAACAAGTAGGAGCTTAAAAATATAATTACCAAATTAGACCATTTAATCTTAAGAAAAATTACCCATTTGGCTAGCACAGTTGCAGATCTGTTCAGCAATCTGATCGGGCAACGAGATTCCAAGTTTATGTTGAGGAACAGATGGCTGATGATTCTCTTCCCGGCTCCATAGTTCCATTCGTGTGCTAGCCATTCGTAATACAGAAAGGGCCTTCTCTCCAAAAGACCCAACTGCTGACTCGCCAGACAGCATCAAGGCATCAGCATACTGTCGAACTGCCTCAGAAACATCTGCAACCTTTCTCAATAAACATAACATGTCAATTTAATGATTAAAATTCATGGCTGGTTGATTGTTAACAAAATAATATAGAAAAATTTACATTAATTATCAGCATACTTCGCCGTTTGTCATGATTTCGTCATTGTACTTTTTTTATGGATACGCGTCACTAAAAATGATTTTATGTCTAGTTAGAGTCATTTGATGGCCATATTTTAATGACTCAAACATTACACAAAGCTCCTTTTAATGACTCAGATATACAAAAAAATGCAATGATAAAAGCAGGACAAATAATTGACAATATCCTAAGGATAATTACCTCGGCTCGTGTTGGAGTAGGATATTCAATCATGGACTCTAATAGTTGTGAGGCCACAATTACAGGCTTGTTGAGCTGTCTGCAAAGATTGATGATATCTTCTTGCACAGTTGGAATCTGCTCAAGTGGTATTTCAACTCCAAGATCACCTCTTGCCACCATTATTCCATCTGAAGCCTCCACGATCTCTTCAAGTTTTTGAAGAGATTCCAAACTCTCGATCTTAGCCAGAACCTTTATGAATCTGTGCATAAAATTACTATTTTACATCCATTTTGAAAAAGAAAATATAAAAATACAATCATATGTGCACTAACTTATTTTTGGTAGATAAGTAATTCTTCAAATGATTGACAGCGTCGGCATCCTTAACAAATGACATTGCAATAAAATCAACACCTTCAGAAATTCCAAACTCGATATCAGACCAATCCTGTAAATCATTCAGCATGATAATACTTGATATCAAATCGGTATCAAACCATACAAAAATACATTAGTAGTACTAATATAGTATAATAACGTGTGAATAATATTCCTTCAATATTCTCACCTTTGTTGATAATGTTGGTAGCTCATGATGTTTATCAACAAGCTTTCCATCTCTCCAAAAGCTCAGTTTAGCTCGAGGCAAAAGTAGACCAGGGTCAATACATTTGCAACGCAAGTCATTTCCGATCCTTTCAATGACCTTAAAAGTCGCCATTCCTCCATCAACCACTAGCTCATCACCCTCTTTAATTCCTGATTTAAAATTCATATGGTATTAATTACTATATAAATCTATTACCTTGACATTCTGTTATAAAATGAAAAAAAAACTACAGAGTAACTGCATTAGCTATACTACCTTCAGCAAAACCTTCATAACTTGCTTGAACTGTGAATGGACGACAACCCTCGAATTGTTCAGTAGTAAAGAACCATATTGATCCATCCTAATGACCCAATAGGCAGCACAGATACCATCAAAATTAGGACTTTCATTTTATATAAATTTAAAGCATTTCGGACTGCGATTTTAAAATAACTACTGTATTTGATATAGATGCTCTCTCAAAGACTATTCATTGTTGTATCGAATCACAATAAGAACATTAACGTTGTTATAGCTTATAAGCAATCCCAATTAGTCAATCAGTGTAAAAACGCAATAATCAGATAATCACTTTCAAAACACGAATGATACCTCGGCCTTAACAGAAGAAGGAGCACCATGATCAGCAACATGAATCTGACTACCTTCCGTATCTATCATAACCGAAACACAAAACCCTTGTTCACTATTCAATTTCTTAATCTTCCTAATAACATCTCGATGCCACTCTTTCGTATTATGACACATATTAAGCCTAGCCACATTCATCCCTCCCATAGCCAACTTCCACAGCTCCTCATACGAACAACACGCGGGCCCCACAGTACACACGAGCTTCGTCTTCCTTAACCCCAAAAACCCCTTCTCAGTCAGCTCTGCCTCTGTCACAACATCAAAACCCAAAGATAAAAACTCCTCTGGTTCCTCTGTTTTCGGCTCAATGACCGCGCTACCCACATGCATTACAGCTTTTGTCGTTAAACCCTTTGGTTTTATTCGATTAAACGGGACTATTTTACGTGAAAGTGAAACCCCAGATAGGGTTTTACGTAAAGTTTTATGTAAAGGTTTTGATATGAGAGATAAGTCAGCAGTGAATGAAGCCATGGTGATTTTTAGAGATAAAAAACAGGGGATTTTGGGTTTTAAGAGATTGGAATGGTGAAGAAACTGATGAGGTTTATGGATTGATTAATCCGTAGGGTTTTTGGAATCACATTATTTGCATGGTACTAGTATTATTACTGTACCATAAGAAAACAGAGGAAAAGGTTAATTGTGTGGGACTAGGAGGGTTTTACTGAAAGGTAAGTTTGGTACTATTTGTTTTGTTTTGTGTGGCCCAAGAATTTTTTTTAACATTGTTTTCGGTCTTTTAGCCGACTAATTCTTGAAATTGAGTTTATCATTACACAGACTTAAATCGAATAAAGTTTTTTTTTTTTTTATAAAGGTTGGCGAGATCACTTAAAATTTTTGCATCTAGAATAAATTGAACTTGAGACTTCTCAATAGTTTACACAAGCTCCTTACTACTAGGCTACCCTAACTAGTTACCCAACAATTTAATTTTAGAGGTTGTTTGAATTTCTCATTCTTTAATTACTGCTTTCTCTAGTCTATTTCAAATGTCCATTTTACTATTAGGAGCAAGTGGTGTGATCCAGGTCTATTTCAAATGTCCAATTTACTATTCAAATGTCCAATTTACTATTAGGAGCAACTGCAGATGAAGCGAAGGAAATCGATTATCTATGGTTATTAAAATCTCGATCCTGATTTTAAGAATTTAAGATTTTATGATATTATGTAACAAAAACGATTCAGATCCTACATAAAATCTTAGCAAGCTTAAGATCTTTCCCGATCTTGATCATAAGATCTTAAGATATAATCCGAGCCGATCTTACTTTTCTCAAACCGTAAACTAAAAAAAATACAAATTTTTGGATTATGTTTTATGAAATTTAAAAAGACAACATGTTAATCTTTGTAAACATTCAATATTCATAATCTATGACAATAATTTCATGAAACATTCATATTACAAAGACTATTAAAAAATGATATTAGAGTAGGCTCTTAGGATCCCAATGTTAGGGGTTATTTCTCAGAAACAGGGTGAAGATAATCAATAGCTTATCAGATACCAAAAACAGGTTACCGGATATCACTTAGAATCGTGTTATCACTTTCCAAAGTAAACTATTCGACCCTAATGTCTGGGTATCACGAATATCTACTTGGGATAAGACCAAATGTATGTTAATGATTGAGGCACAAATCAATAACCCTTTGCTTACAAGTGTTTTTGTTTTCTGTGTATTTCATGCATGATATGATTTCCTATTTATAGGAAAATACTCACAGCTGAGACAAATGGAATTATGAGAATTAATTGGCCTATTAATCGCCTCATAATCATCCCCATTAAAGCTAATTGTAGTTACATAACCAATTAAACGTGGTCATTAAGCAGTTGTAACTGCCACTTGAATAGGTCAAAACCATTACAAGTTGTTCATGATTCAGTGATGAGCTAGTCCTTGAGATAATTGCTCACTGAGTGTGTTCAATCAGAAGTTCACTCACTGATGACATGAACTATCTAATGACACCACTCCCTGATGAGATCCATTAGCTTATTACTCAAAGAGCACAAAGCTAAACTCATCAACCTGATGAATATCGTTCATAGTCAACTCACTGAAGAGTAAACTCCCTGAACTTCATCAAAGACTGAACCATACTTTACCACTATAAGAGTCAGGGTGTTCAGGGACCTTATGGATTTACTCCGTGCCTCCTGACCCATTACCAGGTGTGAACTAATCCCACAGTACACTAAATTTTCCAACACCCAATAGATTTTACGATTTCGATCTTGTAAAAAAAATAATTCTGAATATGATCCTGATCTTGAGAACCTTGTAATTTACTGTTAAGAGCATCCGATGAAATCACATTATAGGCATAACAAATTGACCTGTGGCTTGCAGGCATGATACCCATAGTCCCATAGAATATGTTAAAGGCATATGCGCTACGCTGATGGCGAGCTATCGATGTTTTCCATTCTTTATTTTAGTTTTACTTTTTTGCATGTTGTTGAAGCAAAATCCTGCTTCCGTCCCAATTCCAGCTGTCCGGTTGGAGGATGATCGTATCCTGCACAATGTACGGACACGTTAGCCTCGCCTCGGGGTTTGTCCCGAGACCAAGCTCCGGTGTGAAGATAAGTAAAGGGTTATATTGTGATAAACGTAGTAAGAGTGTAGGTGTAAAACTGTGTGTAAAGTAATAAATGTGTTGGGGTATTTATACTACCCCAACTTCCTATTCACGCTACTATTTCCCTACTGTTCAGCCACTGTTCCGCAGGCCTAGGGCTATCTTACTTAGTAGGCAACGTGGTAGGAAATCCCCTAAAACCTGCTGACATGGTCGGGATTATTATTATTTGGGGACGCGTCGGGATGGCCGTCCGCTATATGTGTCTTGTCGTCCGGAGCATGTGCGGCGGACGTTGGACCGCCGGTATATACGTCAACATGTCCCCCAGTGTTATATTCTTGGCGGTAAGCCGATGATGTAACACTTATCATAGTTCCACCCGTCGCAGAAAAAAATGCGTCTTCACCATGCCTATCAAACGGCTAACTTCATGAGAATGGGCCGGTTAAGCGGGCAGTGATCTTTTGGGCTTTTCCCGCGCTTGTTGTCGCTTCCCCTTCTGTCGTGTATGGCCCTGTAAGTCCACGTCACCAGCACCTCTGACTGATTGGGCGCCTTGTCAGTCAGCTAGGGTTTCCTCAGTATATATATATCCCTTTCCTCCTCATTTGGGTTTTACTTTTCACACACATACAAACTGTTTTCCTATCTCCGGACGTCTTCTTCACTTCTTTTTAAGGTTTGTCTCCGTCCTTTCTCTATTAATATCGTAAATTGTCCGGCATCTTTTTAGAAATGGCCGATATTGGAACCGGGGAACATTCCGATAGAGAAAATACCGCCCGTCCAAGAAGAGACTAACGAGGAGACCGTTCATGGTCGTTCCTAAGTTTGATATGCACGTACACACTTCTAGGTTAACACAATCTGAGTTAGACAACATAGTAGCCGAGTATGGCATTCCCGCTGATCTGCGTCCGGTTTTACCCCGGATAATATGACTATGGATCGCTTGGGAGGACAAGATAGGTATTTATCCTAAGCAGTTAGAGATAGGAGGAGTTAGGATTCCCTTCTCAACTTTTGCTAACGTGATTAAACATTTTAGGGTGCACATTTCTCAGCTAGTCCCGTTAGGATTGAATCGGGTGATGCTTTTCGAGATTAGGTGTTATAGTCTCAATATACGACCCGGGTCTCACTCTTCCGGGCGTTCTACCGGTTGTGCAAGCAAGGGCATTGGTTTTCCTTTGAAAACCGGACGGGTAGGGGTTCGCACAAGTGTTTCAAGGAGGTTATGTCCGGTGCAAACACTGGAAAGAAAAAGTTTTTCTTGATTGACAGGCGAGCCATCCCTATGGCTATGGCGTGGAGACATAAAGACTCAAAAATCACGGACACTTTTCCCACCAGCTTTTCTCACGCGGACGCCGAAAGACTTAGCCAGAATCTTATTAAGTTACGCAGTCCGACGATGAGTCTTTTATGGATGTGCCATCTCTCCTCGGTTTTCAAGAATCCCGGGTTCGAGCCTGTTCTAAAAGATGCCCGAGGTCATGGTAATTACTCGTTTTAGTCTTGTCACCCGGATTTGACGTTTGTTTCCCGACTCGTCCTTTTAAGTCTCTAATCAATTTGTTTTGTTGTTACTTCCTTGTTTACAGATTGTTAATATGTCGAGTATCTTGAGTTTCCGGATTGGGAGGGAACGGTGGTGAGCAAGGGTCCGGTCGCTGATCCGAACAAGGAGATTCCAAAGAGAACCTCGACCCTCTGGCGTGGGAGCATCCCTCCCCTAAAGATGCTTTGGACCCGAGAGCCAAGAAGGCTGATCTGATGTTGTTGCTTTGAGGGAGAAGAAAGAGAAGGAGGCTCAGGCTCGGCTAGCAAAGAAGAGGGGCGCTGGAGAAGGGACTTCCAAAGCGCAAGGCAAGAAGAAAAAGGCGCGTCGTCAATTCGTTGAGCACTTGTCTTCTGGAGAGCCAATCGATAACCCGGATCCTCTGAATCAGATCCGTCCGGAGGATGTCCAGGGGGCGGATATGAATGTTGATACTGAGCAGGGGGCCCCAAATATTGCTGTCGAGGGTGGGGGTGATGGTGCGGCCCGCGAAAGGATGGGAGAAAATGTTGCTGGTGGTGGTGAGCAATTGCAACAAATCCAGACCCCTCCGGCCGAGGAAGGTGGCCAAACACCCCAGTGGATTCGGCTCATCATGTTTCTGAAGGTACGTGTAGATTGTTCGGCTGTCCATACTTGTGATTTTCCCTACCTTACTATGTTGTGTCTTTCAGGTTTCTCGGCCCACCACTCTCGCGGCCTTAAGCGGATTGATAAAATCAACCTGGATTCCGGTGCGTTTTGGCCTTCCGCTTATCATTTCTTTTTTGTGTATACCGATTGTTTTCTTAATCCCCTTTATTCGTTATATAGATGAAGCCACGAACATCTTCGTCCCACCATGGGCCCTTCGGGATGACGTTCGGATAAATTCTTACCGGTCCTGCAAAGAGCTCCTCGATAATCTTCCCACACCGGCCGAGCAAGAGGCTTTAGAACAAATGAACAACATTGAGCTCACTCGCCGGGCCTATGAAGAATTAGGCAAAGTGCGATAGCCCAAGGTGAATTGTTGAAGAGGTTCACTGGGATGTCGTCTACTTTGTGGGATCTCACCTCAGACTCATCGGGGTTGTCGGGGTTGGCGGAGAGATTGGCGGTCACCGAAGGGGAGATTGAGAGGTTAGCCGAGAGAAGAAACGGGAGGCCGAGTATCAAGTTATCCTAGACAAGGGGAAAAATCTGGAGGATGAGGTGGGCAGGTCACCGGGAAAGAAGAGTGGAGAGGAACTTCCGCTGCACAAGCCGAGAGAATCAGGAAGCTTGAAAGTGAGCTAAGTGGCAAAGATCAATCCTTGGAGTCACCGGCGGAGAATGGGAGCTTGGCAGCCGAGGTGGCCCAGTCGGAGGTAATAAAGCAAAATGCCGTTCGTATTCTTCTTCCGGTGCAGTTAAGCGCTATTCGACAGCAGAATATAAGAAGAGTATGGCTAAAGTTTACTGACGACCTTCCAGTGGGTTATGCTTGGGGCAAGTATGGGTAGAAAGGAGGAGGAGATCGTTGAAGCTCTGAAGGTCATTGCCAACGTCAATAGGGATGCTCCGAAATTATGGAAAGCCGAGTTCAACAAACTCTTTGAGGCCGAGTATCCTTATATCCAGAAGCTAGCGGATTCTTATCGGCTACCCTTGGGTGACTTGCTGAACATGGAACCCGCCGCCCCTCCTCGTAAGGACCCGGCCGGTGCTTCTTCTCAGCCTCCAGTCGTTACTGGTCCCATTGACACCCCGGCCGTTCAGCATCCAGCGGCCAATATTTGAAGTTCCCTTGACTTATGTTTGTAAACGATGATTTGAACAATTATAATTGTAATAATGTTGACGTATATACCGGGCGGTCCAACGTCCGGCCAGACACATGCTCCGGACGACAAGACACATAAGCCGGACGGCCATCCTGACGTCCGGCCAAATAATAATAATCCCGACCATGTCAGCAGGTTTTAGGGGATTTCCTACCACGTGGCCTACTAAGTAAGATAGCCCTAGGCTCGGAGCGATGGTGAAGCGTAGGGAAATAGTAGCGTGAATAGGAAGTTGGGGTAGTATAAATACCCCAACACATTTATTACTTTACACAGTTTTACACCTACACTCTTACTACGTTTATCACAATATAACCCTTTACTTATCTTCACACCGGAGCTTGGTCTCGGGACAAACCCCGAGGCGAGGCTAACGTGTCGTACATTGTGCGGATACGATCATCCTCCAACCGGATAGGCTGGAATTGGGGACGGAAGCGAGGATTTTGCTTCAACAAATTGGCGCCATCCGTGGGACCCTGATTCATTCTACCAACGAATCAAATGACAGGTGCGGGACCACCACCCCGCCGAACCCACATCCCCTCGGAACATATAGGGGAAGTGGGGTCTTCAATGCTCAAGCTTGCGGATTACCGGAGCAAATACAAGCCCAGATGGCGTCTTTGGAGGCTCTCTTTAGAAAATACAATGCAACGGGGACCGGTGTTGTCAAACCGACTCGACTCACTTTCACGGACGATGATGAGCCGGAGGAAAACACTGCGCCAAGACCTAAAGATGATCTCAGCAAACCTTATAAGGAATTGGCCCGGTCACCCTTTACAAGAAGGATAGTAGAGTTTGCCGGTCCCAAGTGCATAATGCCTACTAACTTAAAGCACTGACGACGGCTCGGCCGATCCGGACGATCACATCAACCGCCGTTGGAGCGGCGAACCAAGGAGAATGGCCAATGCGGTATGGTGCGAGAATGTTCCCAGACCATGGGCGGGCAAGCACGAGGGTGGTTCGGCAATTTGGAACCGGGAAGCATCGGCGGTGGGGTGACACTGAGAGAACAATTCACCACGAGGTTTGCCCTACGACGAAGAACACGAAGGATCCCACGGAAATCACTCGGATTGTCAGGCGGGCAAAGCGAGACACTTCCGGTATTCAAGCGATGGACCGCGAGGCTAGCCGGATTCCGGGAGTTCCGGAGCTCATGAAAATATCAGCATTCATGGGTGCCCATCGATGCCCTGACTTATCTAAAAAGTTTTCTGACCAGGTCCCGAGATCCGTGAAGGAAATGATGACTAGAGTGGATGATTATATTCGGGCGGAAGAGGCGTATAAGAACACCGAGATGCCGAGGGGAGAAAGCAGTGAGGCTATTCCGGAGAGGAAACCTCCAGTGCAAGGGAAAGGAACCCAGGGGACCAGAGGAGAAGAAATGATAGGAGAGCCGGGGACAGAAGTGACTCTAGGCACAGAGAGGCATTCTCTCCATATGTGGCCCCAGCAGACCTTCGCCCGAAATGATTTCCGCGAAAGCGATCTTAGCAAGCCCGATAATCACCGGGTCATGCTCTCGGTCCTATCCAAGCAGACCTAAGGAAATCACGGCCCGCAGAACATCATCGAACCTGCCTCCACCACCACCATTGCAAGGAAACCCGAGCAAAGAAAATGAGGACAGGTTCTACGAATATCATGGGGAGAAGGGTCACCTCACCATCGATTGCTAATACACGAAGAAACATTGGAAACGACCACGGAATCGAGAAAATTGGATCATTTGGTAAAGAATGTTCAACAAAGGGGACGAGAAAGACCGAGAGGTAATGGTGGAAAAGGAAAGGTCATAAACATGGTAAATCATTATGCTGAAGACCACAAAAGAAAGGCTCGGTATTACGATGAGTGGCTGAACGTCCCCATATCCTTCCCACGCATAGCCACGGAAGATCTATCGGAGGAACCACTAATTTTAGAGGCCGAAATCGAAGATTATTTCGTCCGGAGGGTATTTGTGGATGAAGGTGCTTCAATTCAAGTGATGTATGAGCACTGCTTTAGCAACTTCAGTTCGTCTATTCAATCCAGATTACAAGAAAGTAACTCCCCACTAGTGGGATTCTCCGGGGAAGTCATCCGGCCTCTAGGGAAGATTGAGCTGGAGGTTCGCATTGGGGATCATGGTTTGTCTGAAGCTGTCATGATGAAGTTCACGGTTGTGAGATCTCCGTCACCTTACAAGCGTGATTCTAGGGACGTCGGGTCTAAGAGAGTTAAGGGCCATACCCTCAACCATCCACGCTATGATGAAATTTCCCACTCCCGGAGGCATCGCCACTTTGATCACAAAGAGGCGGTTGTCATGGAGTGTAGAAGATTCGAGGAAACCGGGATCCAGGGGTAATTTCTCTCCGGACGAAGAGGTAGAGAGCGAAGGGAGGCTCAAGGGTCAAAACAACGGAAGACATATTGGTTAATGCCGCATACCCGAGCAGCGTGACAATAGGAACCGGGTTCTCCCGGGAGTGTAGGAGACAACTCATCGAGTTCTTTGAGAAAAAATAAAGAAGTGTTTGCTTGGGAACCGACGGATATGACTGGGGTCCCCAGACGCTTCATCCAACACTTTCTCAATGTGAACGCTTCAGACACACCGATTGCCCAGAAAAGGAGGATGTTCTCCCGAGAGAAAAACCAGGTTATCGCAGGAGAAGTTGAAGAATGGGTTAAAGCTGGAATAGTGCGTCCGGTCAGATACCCTACATGGATTTCCAATCTGTCTTTGGTAAAGAAATGCGACGGGAGTGGCGGATGTGCATTGATTTCAAAAATCGAATGCCTCCTGCCGAAAGACTACTATCCTTTACCGGAAATCGATTTGGAAGATTGAATCCGTTATGGGATATAAGTATAAGTGTTTCATGGATGCCTACAAAGGATACCACCAAGTTCAAATGGGCCGAGAGATGACGAGGAGAAAATAGCATTCTACACGGAACAAGGGACATCTTGTTACACCAAAATGCCCTTCGGACCTGAAAAATGCAGGAGCAACATACCAGCGCTTGGTAGACTCGCTTTCCAAACGCGGATTGGGAGAAACTTAGAGGTACGTCGATGATATGGTCATAAAGAGCCGAGCGGAAAGAGATATGATAGCGGAACATAGCGGAAACATTTGACAACCTCAAAAGGATTAATATGAAGCTGAACCCGCGGAAATGTTCCTTCGGAGTGGAAGAAGGGAAATTCCTCGGATATATGGTGACATCCGAAGGTATAAGGCGAATCCCGAAAGACGAAGGCCATCATGGAGATGAAATCTCCAGGAACATTGAAAGAAATGCAAAGCCTGAGTGGGAAACTAGCGGCTTTGAGCAGATTCTGTCAAAATCAGCAGAGAGGTGTTTGTCTTTCTTCGAAACTTTAAAGAATATCACAAAGGAGAATAAGGATGAATATCGGTGGACGAAGGAAGCCGAAGCGACTTTCCAAGAGATGAAGAACACAGTATTAGAACTACCTTCGTTAACCACCCCAAGGCCGAAAGAACAGTTATCCATATACTTAGCAGCATCAAAGGGGGTCGTTAGTGCCGTTCTAGTGGTAGAAAGGGATGGGAGGCAGTCGCCGGTGCATTACGTAAGCCGAACCTTACACGAAGCGGAAAGAAATTATGCTCCGATGGAAAAATTAGCTTTATGTCTGCTACATGCATCACGAAGACTGCGAAGATATTTCTAAGCTCATCCCATTCGGGTCATCACCGACCAACCCGTTAAACAAATATTGTACAAGCCGGAAGTTTCAGGAAAGCTTGCGAAATATGCCGTAGAGCTAGGGGCTTACAACATCACGTATGCCCCTAGAAATGTGGTCAAGGGTCAAGTGCTAGCAGACTTTCTCACGGAAGTTCAAGTCGAATCCGGACGCCCGGGACGCCATGGAAAGGGTAAGAGTGTAATGGAGGTAGGAATGGAAGGAGAATGGCTGTTGTACACAGACGGCGCGTCCAATAGCAAAGGAGCCGGAGCAGGTTTGGTGCTCATCAGCCCGGATAAGGAGGAGCTTACTTACGCTCTGCGGCTCAATTTTCCCAGCACCAATAATGAGGCGAATATGAGGCTCGCTCGCCGGACTCGGATCGCATGCGAAGCTAAAAATCGAAGCTTGAGCGTCGAGTTGATTCTAAATTGGTTGCTAGTCAGATTAACGGAGAATTTGTAGCTACTAAAGAAAGCATGCGAAGTACTTGGCTCGGCGAAAGAACACATAGCGGGGTTTCAAGGCTTCAAAATCCGCAACATCCCAAGGGCTCAGAATCAAAAGGCAGATATACTTAGCAAGTTAGCATCGGTAGCTTTTGACCATCTCACTAAGAAGGTACTAGTAGAAGTCTTGGAAAAACCCTCGGGGGAAGAACAGAGAATTGAAACTGTGGTGAAAGAAGAGGCGGATAACCGGATGGCGCCGATCATCGATGCTTGGAAGAAGGGGTTTGGCGGATGATCCCAATGAGGCCGGAGCCTACTGAATGAAAATTCCGCAATATACCATGGAAGGAGGAGTTCGCTTAAAAGGGGTACCTAGTACCAATGTTTAGATGTGTGGGTCCGTTGCAAGCAAATTACTTAATACGAGAGGTGCACGAGGGATCTTTGTGGTATGCATTCGGACCAAGAACCGTAGTGGCGAAGGCTGATGAGGCAAGGATATTCTTGGCCCACTATGCACAAAGACGCACGAGAAGAAATCGGGAAGTGTGACTCTGTCAGATACATGCTCCGGTACCTAAGCTCCCCAAAACATTGCTAACCTCCATCATGGCCCCATGGCCTTTCTACCGATGGGGAATGGGCGTGTTAGGCCCCTTCCCAGAAGCACCAGGCCGCCTCAAATATGTGATCGTAGCAATAGACTATTTTACAAAATGGATAAAAGCAAAGCCGTTGGTAAAAGCGACGGGAAAGGGCGTTATAAAATTTGTCTACGAAAATATCGTATGCAGTACGGCCTACCGGGATCATAGTCACCGATAATGGGACTAATTTTGTCAATGACCCGTTCAAAAAATGGTGCGAAGGCCTAAAAATTAAGCAGATAAATACGGCCGTTGCACATCCATGAAGCCAATGGATTAGTAGAGCGGGCCAACAAAAGTCGATGGAGGGATAAAGACAAGATTAGGACGGGAGAGAACCGGATGGGTGGATGAGTTACCCAATGTCTTATGGGCACACCGAACAACACTTAAAACAAGCAACGGTGAGACCCCATTCAGGTTTAACATACGAGCGGCGTGATACCGGCAGAATTGGGATGCCTACATACCGAGCGATGATGTTCGGGAAGATCTTAACGAAGAGGCGGCGTTTGAACTTGGATCTCCTGCAAGAAAGAAGGGAAAGTGCTGCCATACGAGAAGCCAAATACAAAACGCAGGTTGAGCAATATTACAACCGGAGGGTCAAGCCGATGAACTTCAAAGTAGGCGACTTCGTATACCGGAAGAACGAAGCTAGCCGAGTGGAAAACCAAGGAAAGCTGGGACCCAATTGGGAAGGCCCCTAGGGTGATAGCGAATCAGAATGGCTCTTATAAGTTCTGAGCGATGGAAGAAAAAGAGGTCCCTCGGACCTGGCACGCCATAAACTTAAGAAACTGTTTCTTATAACTGTTATTGTGATAAGAATCCGGGATTATCATGTAACCGGACCTATCTATGTATATTAGTCTAATGATGAAATTTTTCCTAAGGTATGGAAAACAACTTTCTGGAAAAAAACAAAGTGATGCATGGCTATTCCGACGGTTGGCCCCCGTCGAGCATGATTGCTAGAAATACACCCGGATAACATACCGGGATGCGAAAACACACTCGGATGCCCAAATAATGGGCCCAAAAGTAGTAAATAATACTATGGGCCTGGGGAATACCAGGATGCCCGCGCAGCTCTTGCCGGATGCCCTAATAAAGGAAGCCCTAAAATGCATTAGGTTGCCGGATATACGGATGCTGCGGCCAATGTGCGGATGCCCTTTAAAAGCTTAAAGGAAGTTTATCAATGCGAAATATGACAAAAAGACAGAATATACAACACGCAAAGAGTTATCTAAGTTAAATATGTGGTTACGTCTCAAAAAAGTGACGAACATGAGCCATAAACGATGGAGTATTAATTATTACAATTATAATTGTTCAAATCATCGTTTACAAACATAAGTCAAGGGAACTTCAAATATTGGGCTGGATCTTTGAGCGGCGGGTGTCAATGGGACCAGTAACGATGCTGGAGGCTGAGAAGAAGCACCGCCGGGTCCTACGAGGAGGCGGCGGGTTCCATGTTCAGCAAGTCACCCAAGGGTAGCCGATAAGAATCCGCTAGCTTCTGGATATAAGGATACTCGGCCTCAAAGAGTTTGTTGAACTCGGCTTTCCATAATTTGAAGCATCCCTATTGACGTTGGCAATGCCCTTCAGAGCTTCAACGATCTCCTCCTCCTTTCTACCCATACTTGCCCCAGTTACAAACCCAGCCTGGAAGGTCAGGCTGTAAACTTTAGCCATACTCTTCTTATATTCTGCACTTTGTCGAATGGCGGCGAACTGCACCGGAAGAAGAATACGACGGCATTTTGCTTTATTACCTCGACGGGCCACCTCGGCTGCCAAGCTCCCATTCTCCGCCCGGTGACTCCAAGGATTGATCTTTGGCACTTAGCTCACTTTCAAGCTTCCTGATTCTCTCGGCTTGTGCAACGGAAGTTCCTCTCCACTCTTCTCTTTCCGGGTGACCTGTCCACCTCATCCTCCGATTTTTCCCCTTGTCTAGGATAAATTGATACTCGGCCTCCCGTTTCTTCACTCTCCGGCTAACCTCTCAATCTCCCTTGGCGACCGCCAATCTCTCCGCCAACCCCGACAACCCACGATGAGTCGAGTGAGATCCCACAAAGTAGCGACATCGGTGAACCTCTTCAACAATTCACCTTGGGCTATCGCACTTTTGCCGAATTCTTCATAGGCCCGACGAGTGAGCTCAATGTTGTTCATTTGTTCTAAAGCCTCTTGCTCGGCTGGTGTGGGAAGATTATCGAGGAGCTCTTTGCGGGACCGGTAAAATTTATCGAACGTCATCCGAAGGGCCCATGGTGGGACGAAGATGTTCGTGGCTTCATCTATATAACGAATAAAGGGGGTTAAGAAAACAATCGGTATACACAAAAAAAGAAATGATAAGCGGAAGGCCAAAACGCACCGGAATCCAGGTTGATTTTATCAATCCGCCCGCTTAAGGCCGCGAGAGTGGTGGGCCGAGAAACCTGAAAGACACAACATAGTAAGGTACGGAAAATCACAAGTATGGACAGCCGAACAATCTACACGTACCTTCGGAAACATGATGAGCCGAATCCACTGGGGGTGTTTGGCCACCTTCTTCGGCCGGAGGGGTCTGGATTTGTTGCAATTGCTCACCACCACCAGCAACATTTTCTCCCATCCTTTCGCGGGCCGCACCACCACCCCCACCCTCGACAGCAATATTTGGGGCCCCCTGCTCAACATCAACATTCATATCCGCCCCCTGGACATCCTCCGGACGGATCTGATTCAGAGGATCCGGGTTATCGATTGGCTCTCCAGAAGACAAGTGCTCAACGAATTGACGACGCGCCTTTTTCTTCTTGCCTTGCGCTTTGGAAGTCCCTTCTCCAGCGCCCCTCTTCTTTGCTAGCCGAGCCTGAGCCTCCTTCTCTTTCTTCTCCCTCAAAGCAACAACATCAGCATCAGCTTCTTCGGCTCTCTGGTCCAAAGCATCTTTAGGGGGAGGGGATGCTCCCACAGCCAGAGGGTCAGAGGTTCTCTTTGGAATCTCCTTGTTCGGATCAGCGACCGGACCCTTGCTCACCACCGTTCCCTCCCAATCCGGAAACTCAAGATACTCTGACATATTAACAACTGTAAACAAGGAAGTAACAACAAAAACAAATTGATTAGAGACTTAAAAGGACAGAGCCGGGGAAACAAACGTCAAATCCCGGGGTGACAAGACTAAAACGAGTAATTACCATGACCCCGGGCATCTTTTAGAACAGGCTCGAACCCGGGATTCTTGAAAACCGAGGAGAGATGGCACATCCATAAAAGACTCATCGTCGGACTGCGTAACTTAATAAGATTCTGGCTAAGTCTTTCGGCGTCCGCGTGAGAAAAGCCAGTGGGAAAAGTGTCCGTGATTTTTGAGTCTTTATGTCTCCACGCCATAGCCATAGGGATGGCTCGCCTGTCAATCAAGAAAAACTTTTCTTTCCAGTGTTTCAGACCGGACATAACCTCCTTGAAACACTTGTGCGAACCCCTACCCGTCCGGTTCTCAAAGGAAAACCAATGCCCTTGCTTGCACAACCGGTAGAACGCCCGGAAGAGTGAGACCCTGGGCTGTATATTGAGGCTATAACACCTAATCTCGAAAAGCATCACCCGATTCAATCCTAACGGGACTAGCTGAGAAATGTGCACCCTAAAATGTTTAATCACGTTTAGCAAAAAAGTTGAGAAGGGAATCCTAACTCCTGCTATCTCTAACTGCTTAGGATAAATACCTATCTTGTCCTCCGGCAACTGATCCATAGTCATATTATCTGGGGGTAAAACCGGACGCAGATCAGCGGGAATGCCATACTCGGCTACTATGTTGTCTAACTCAGATTGTGTTAACCTAGAAGTGTGTACGTGCATATCAAACTTAGGAACGACCGGCTGAACGGTCTCCTCGTTAGTCTCTTCGGTCGGACGGGCGGAGGTATTTTCTCTATCGGGAATGTTCCCCTCGGTTCCAATATCGGCCATTTCTAAAAAGATGCCGGGACAATTTACAGATATTAATAGAGAAAGGACGGAGACAAACCTTAAAAAGAAGTGAAGAAGACGTCCGGAGATAGGAAAACAGTTTGTATGTGTGTGAAAAGTAAAACCCAAATGAGGAGGAAAGGGATATATATATATACTGAGGAAACCCTAGTTGACTGACAAGGCGTCTAATCAGTCAGAGGTTTTGGTGACGTGGACTTACAGGGCCATACACGACAGAAGGGGAAGCGACAACAAGCGCGGGAAAAGCCCAAAAGATCACCTGGCCCAGTTAACCGGCCCATTCTCATGAAGTTAGCCAGTTTGATAGGCATGGTGAAGACGCATTTTTTTTCTGCTGACGGGTGGAACTATGATAAGTGTTACATCATCGGCTTACCGCCAAGAATATAACACTGGGGGGACATGTTGACGTATATACCGGGCGGTCCAACGTCCGGCCAGACACATGCTCCGGACGACAAGACACATAAGCCGGACGGCCATCCTGACGTCCAGCCAAATAATAATAATCCCGACCATGTCAGCAGGTTTTAGGGGATTTCCTACCACGTTGCCTACTAAGTAAGATAGCCCTAGGCCTGCGGAACAGTGGCTGAACAGTAGGGAAATAGTAGCGTGAATAGGAAGTTGGGGTAGTATAAATACCCCAACACATTTATTACTTTACACACAGTTTTACACCTACACTCTTACTACGTTTATCACAATATAACCCTTTACTTATCTTCACACCGGAGCTTGGTCTCGGGACAAACCCCGAGGCGAGGCTAACGTGCCCGTACATTGTGCAGGATACGATCATCCTCCAACCGGACAGCTGGAATTGGGACGGAAGCAGAATTTTGCTTCAACAAATAATTAATACTCCACCGTTTATGGCTCATGGTCGTCACTTTTTTGAGACGTAACCACATATTTAACTTAGATAACTCTTTGCGTGTTGTATATTCTGTCTTTTTGTCATATTTCGCATTGATAAACTTCCTTTAAGCTTTTTTAAAGGGCATCCGGCGCATTGGCCGTGCATCCGTATATCCGGGCAACCTAATGCATTTTTAGGGCTTCCTTTATTAGGGCATCCGGCAAGAGTGCGCGGGCATCCGGGGGGTATTCCCCCAGGCGTCCATAGTATTATTTACTACTTTTGGGCGTCCATTATTTGGGCATCCGAGTCAGGTGTTTTCGGGCATCCGGTATGTTATCCGGGTGTATTTCTAGCAATCATGCTCCACGGGGGCCAGCCGTCGGAATAACCATGCATCACTTTGTTTTTTCCAGAAAATTGTTTTCCATACCTTAGGAAAACTTTCATCATTAGACTAATATACATAGATAGGTCCGGTTACATGATAATCCTGGGATTCTTATCATAATAACAATTATAAGAAATAGTTTCTTAAGTTTATGGCGTGCCAGGTCCGAGGGACCTCTTTTTCTTCCATCGTCTGTAACTTATAAGAGCCATTCTGATTCGCTCCTATCACCCGGTAGGGGCCTTCCCAATTGGGTCCCAGCTTTCCTTGGTTTTCCACCCGGCTAGCTTCGTTCTTCCGTTATACGAAGTCGCCTACTTTGAAGTTCATCGGCTTGACCCTCCGGTTGTAATATTGCTCAACCTGCATTTTGTATTTGGCTTCTCGTATGGCAGCACTTTCCCTTCTTTCTTGCAGGAGATCCAAGTTCAAACGCTGCTCCTCTTCGTTAGGATCTTCCCGGAACATCATCGTTCGGTATGTAGGCATCCCAATTTCTGCCGGCTCTTTATGACCATATTGTTAGTGCAAATATTATGATATTTAATCTATACAGTCTCGTTGGTTTTGATTGATGACAAACATGTAACTTGTAATACATAACGTAAAATGTACAAGTTACTTGTAATTACATTTGTCTCAACATACATTCAACACCTCTCGATGTCTCAAGTCCTCGTATGTTACAACATAGGTTCGTACATGTTTGTTATGTGGCATTATGATCAAACCCATTAACAAATCATATAGAATGTTTAAAATACGTTTAGAGTCACTTAGTATTTTAATAGGTTAACCATTCTATTTAGAACCTCATTTTACATTTTGCATTCACAAGTATTTCAAAAGGTAACTAGACATTTTATTAACTAGTTACATAATACATTTTACAAGTTTACTTTGATAAACATTTTAATCTAAAATGGAAATACATGTTACATCATGGCATGCATCATCTTTGAAATCCTTGGAAGATCTCTTGAATATATTGGTTAGATTGACACTCAATATATCAAATGTGATCTTGGTAAGATATGGTAAAATCTTGAAAAGATTTGAAGAAAGATTTTTAGATTTCTTGTCAGGCACCCACGGCACCAAAATGCATAAAGGGCGGAACCCTTTAATTGGTACCGTGGTCCGTGGACGCTCCTGTCCCCTTTTGCCTATAAATAGAAGCCCATTGTTTTCTCATTTCTTCACCACTTGAAAACACATCTTCTCCACCTTCTTGCATACATTTAGATCAATCATTAACAATGTAATAACATACATTAAACACCCTAATGATCATGATCATAATGCTTCTAACATTCATCTTTGTTGTAAGCATACTCTACATTGATCAACCAAGGAAAGCTTGGAGATCTAGCCATCCCCACTCACCACAAGCTGAAGATCTATCACAACAAGTTTAAGGAACTTGTGATCTTCATCATGAAGGCTTCCTATCAATGGAAGTTCATTTAGAAGTAGTCATTCATATCCATTAGACATTTGTGTCATGGATCATTAGTATAAACATCATTGCATCATAACAACACTTTCACCAAACTAGATTAGATGGTTTATGTGTTTGTGCCATAAAACACAAGGTTTGTTATGTTTGGCCATAAAACATATTGGGAGTGGTTGTACCCGTGTAAAAGAACTCGATATCTAGCTTAGTGTCGGAAATATTGTATAGGCGACGTTAGGTTGGTTCTACCTTGAACTAGAACCCGATATTTAGCTTTGTACCGGAAAAAGTGTAAGCGACGATTGTAAGGTTTTCTCCGCCGAGAAGGGAGCTTGTTGATTTAGTGAAATAACTCTCGAGTTGGGTACTCGGGGAGTGGAGTAGGGCGGAAAGGAGATCCGTGACCGAACCACTATAAATCATCATGTTCGGTTTGCACTTTCCTTTCTTTATCTCTTTACTTTTATAGTTGCACTATACTATTGCTTGTGATGTGGTTTGTTGTTAATGCTTGTGTGACAACATGGTTTACTATGCTTTACATTGGTCACAAACAATAATTGGAACTTTCATATTATAACAAGCTTCATAAGCGATTTGATACTAAAGATCTAAATTTTTTAAACGGTAACGTATTCAACCCCCCTTCTACGTTTCCACAATTGGTATCAGAGCCACGTGGCTCTTATTTTCAAAACAAATAGTTTTTAAAATAGAGTACGATCCATGTATCAAATTACCATTGAAGCGAAAAATAATATGAAAAATGCTTTGCTTGTTATACTTAGAAATTTTGTTGTTAAATGTAACTTTGTATACAAGCTTGAAGGTTTTCTTGAAAAATAAAATAAAAGTTTGTTGAAAGAACTAGTAAGTATTGTATTGTGTGCTTATAGAAAATTTACGAAGGAATATGATTTTAAAGGAGTGTTTGGGATAACTCTAAATCTAGTTGAAAAATCACCTCTGTAAATGTTTAAGATAAGTTACATAAGTAGATATGTTGTTAAATATGTGTATTATATGTTTACTATGAAATCTAGTAAGTCACACACATTTTCTCTATGTCAAATACTAGTTTTGGTGAATCTGTCTCAGAGGACCACGGAACCAAATCTTATAAAGGGCGGATCCCTTTTTTTGGTTCCGTGGAATCCGTCTGTACAGTATGCAGTTTTTTGGGCAACTTCAAAAAATCATAACTAATTAACCGTAAGTCCGTACGAGTCGAGCCACCTATCATTTTAAAGGGAATTGAGTCTACTTTCACTTAAAAATACTTTCATGGATTGAGTCAAATTTTAAATAAGTAAAATAGACCAAATACTACAGTATGTCTAAGATATTAAGTTTCGCTTTAACATAAAAACTCAAATTTTTGAATCAAACAATTTAAGTTGGTATTCTTAGAACTTTGATACAACTTCTTTTGAAACTAATTAATTTGGTAATATGTTTAAAGGAAACTAATCAAGCTTGGTATACATCGTCATATTTAAACGCTAAATGACGAAAAGTGTTTTTCATTTTATGCTATGCTAAATGACTACTTGTTTATGCTGTTTGCATATATGGTGCTTGCTTATTTTCAAATTTTTGTTTACACTTGTTTGTTTGCATAATATAAGTGTCAATCTTGCCATGTTATTTATTCGCTAGTTTGACGATTCCTTGTTTATGCACAATAGGACTTTGCTAGATTTTGTGCACTAAGTTGGAAAATTGTTTTACCATCGCTTGTAGAATTAGATAACTTTCTTTGCATAGGTTATACTAAAATGTCGCATAACTTATGAAATGTCATAACTCAATTATGAATGAGTACTAACTAAATTAGTCAAGTACTTTGAAAAATGGAGTTTTTAAGAGAGTGTTTGGTACAAGGACAAAAACAATGTTGTATGATGTCATTTATGTGTTCTTGCTTCGTAGGATGATAAACTAACTTAAAACATTGATGTATGCTAATCGGTTCATGCAGGGGGATAGCACACGGGTGTTATCAAATTTTACCCATTTTCACCTATATGTGAAAATCGTTAGCCCTTGTTCAAAATCAATGCTCCATTATGTTTGTGTATGCGTTATTGACTGTTCCTAACTAGAAATAGTTAATGCCATATGTTTTGAGAAAAATTTCAGGTTTCGGAAAAGTCCCCGACACCCAAAAAATGGGTCTGTTAAGATTTCTGGTCTCCACGGACCAGACGGCACCATTAATTTGGTTCCGTCCGTTATGGATTTTAGTACCGCCATACCTGTACAGGCGGACCAGGCGGCACCAATTTAAAGGTTCCGCATGTGTAGAGAAATGGTGTCGTGGATCCTACAGGTAAGTTGTTAAATTTTACTAAATCCCGCAATCTAATTTACCAAATTTCGTTTCTAGGATAGTTGTTAATACATATCTTTCATACCTCATTCAACACATCCTCAATGGATTAACCTAGGATGTTTGACATGATCTTAGACACTTCCATCTCATTAGAAACTACCATCTTTGTATGGATTAACATCAAATCCGTAAATCCTTTGTTCCATAAATCGACACATTCAGGATTGTCATTTTCACACCTTCACTGTTACTTTTCCTCAAGCTTAGCATTTCTTAAAGCAAAGTCATAATGACTAAATCCTCAATCTCAAACAAGCCACTTAAGAAAACCACTAGGATTAGCATTCGATCTTGTTGCTTCATTAACTTGAACTCATCATCCTCAGACTCGTTACCTCTCAACATCTCATCACCCATTCAAGATGTGAACTTTCTAAACTTAAGTACTCCAACTCCACCACCAAAATCACCCACCATTATGACTACGCCACAACCATCTAACACACCTTCACTACCAAAGTCTCCAAAACTTGTACTTTGTACAAACACCACCAACATCTCCTCACCCGTTTGCGGATGACTTAGATGACTTACCGAGACTAACAAATCTGGACTCATTATTTGCAAAGATATCATACATAAGTCTATCATATGACTATAGATATTGTTTTGTATCTACATGTATTACCTCACTTGGTTAAACATGAAAATTATGTGTCATCCTTCAAGACGATAAGTATTTACATAGAGTCATAACTCACACATATGTTAAAGACATACTATCAAGTCTTGTTATCCTTGAGTTCAATCTAAGCTTTATAAATCTCAACAAATTAGGATTGACAACTTAAGTATTTCATCCGAAATATTCAAGTATATGCGACTTACGATTGTAGTCATTAAAAGTCATATCCGAAAAATCAACACCCAAGTATTTTAACAAACACATGTTGAAACACTTATCCAAAACAAACAACCCACTGTGCCACTTATCCCTCTTTGACACCTACTATCCCTCTTCCATCTTTTGGCACCATTAAGCATGTTGCTCATGAACTTCCAAGAGCATCCTTTAAACCAAACGTGCCCTTTCAAGGTGAACCTATACCTCAGCCCCTAAGCTTCATAGACATAACCAAAACTTCAAGCACTTCACCCACTAATTGTAGCAACCAATTAACCATAAGAATTAGTATCCATACTTTTTTTGTTCAACATCTATGGACAAATAATCAACCTAAGTTCTCCCATAGCACAACAAACCCCTACATCACCACATCCTTATTTAGACACACTAGAAGACCTCCACCTAGATCAACCAATCCACCATCCTTACCATCATTTGAATTCGTTGAGTGTATTGCTCAAAAAGCCCTTGTGTCCAACACTTGTACTGAATCAAATGCACGTTTGAACCAACTCAAACATCCTTTCCCACATACAAGGACTTAGATAATTCATTATGGCTATAACCTCAACTATCAAATAAGCATGGTGCTCTTGGTAATTGTTGTCAATCTCCACTAGGTATAAGTAGTACTACCTTCACAAATTATCAAAGTATTAGTAATAATTTGTCGTTAAACTTCTGCATAAATTTCGTTAAACCTCAAATCAACATTTTAACAACATATATTAAAATGCAATCTCAAAGCCAAGATCATACACCCCAAGCAACAATGACTCTTGAAGAGTATACATAAGAAACTCGAGTGAATTCATCTTGTCATCATCTAGTGAATATAATCTTGAGACCAAGTTTATTTTAGATGGGACTATCCGATTCAAACACTTTGGCTTCATATCTTCATTTAGGAAAACATGATGTTTTGAAGAACATTATGACTAAGATTCATGCGTTAAGCTTTCATTTTGTTAAAAGGATATTGTATATCCTATGCATCACTCTTGCGACATAAATAGTTGTGTTACAAGAGATTTCATTACACCTCATTGGCTAAATGATCTTGAAACAAACATCTACAAGTTCTATGAACTAGCATATCCAATTCATCTTGTCATACTTGTTTTCATAAGCATGATAACTTTATCCCATGGGATAATCTCATTTGTTGAAAGATACTATTTGTATCTATTTCCTTTCAAGCGTACATCATAACCTAACCTTGCTCAAACCGAGTGGACATCCAAGGTTAAAACTACACATCTTTAGAGTATACACAAGATCTATTGAAGTTGGTAATCTCACTTAGATTTTTGTTAAATAAAATACCAAAGAGCTTTCTTGAGAACGTTCTTAGTTTAACATATTCCATTCTCTAGTCTTAGTTGATCAATTCACATTTAAAGTACACACTTCAACTCAACATAAAAGATGTCATCCATTAGATCATACAATTAGTTGTGTAATTTGAACAACTGTAGATTCTAAACACAAGATTAAAACACATTGTTTATCAAACACACCATTGTTAAAATTCATGTGTATAACATGACGTCTTCATCACCTTAGTTATATTGCATATTAGTTAAGTCACATTAAGCCAAGTATTGATAAACTATCATCTTTTATGCACTTTAATATGCAAAGGTAGGAGTTCCCATCTTTCTAACATGAGAATGACTACTGGAGAACCTATTGCACTAGAAACTCAATTTGACCTAACGGTTGAATTGCTTCCTAGAGAGAAGTTGGGTATGTGGAATCACCCGTAAAAATGGTCGTGTTTAGCCTTAATTGAGCACCGCTAGTAATAGTCTCATATTCATTCTCCAACTTGAAAAATTTGTATTCCTATACTTGCCTAAAGTAAGTGTTAAAACATTGATAGTTTGCCTCGCCTTAGGAATACTAATCAAACAAGTAGTATATATGACTTTTCTTTTACAACCATTTGCATTGCACTTACATGTGTTGATTACATGTTCTTGTTTGATATGATAAGTTGATTTGACATTATCTTAGTGTTTGATAACTAGTCAAATGTGTAAACCTTAGTACGGTTTTATCTTCATAATGCTTGTATTATTGTTTCATGCTACTAAACGTTTAAACCTAAACTTTATTTGCATGATGCTTACTTTTGAATTATTTTTTGCATGATTAACATGTTACTTATGAACTCATAATATAGCATTCTGATACGTGATAATTTTGATATGATATATTTGTGTTTGAAAGCTATTAGTTGGCATTCATTACATCGATGTGTAGTACGATCCAAATGATACATGCTCTTGTTTAAAATGATCAATTGTCTTGACATTTTCTTGGTGTTTGATACCTACTTGATTAATTGTCAAATGTGTAAACCCTAGAAAGTCTTTGTCTTTGTGATGCTTTATGCCACTTAATGTTAAGCGTAAACATGATTTGCATGATATTTAAGGTTGAAGAAATTTTTGTCATCTATATAATGTTTCACATGACTAATGTGTTATTTGTGAACTCATAATATGTCATTGATGTATCCATGTTTGAAAGCTATTGTCTTTTGTTGACATTCCTTAAATCTATGCACAAGATGGTCTAAATGACACATGCTCCAAATTGTTATGTCTTAAACATGGCTTGCATAAATCTTTCATCTTGTTTCTTTTGCTTCTTGTCACACTATTTGTTTGCTACGTGTGCACATATAATCTGTCAAAGTGCTTTTGGTATGACAATCTTTTAGAAGCCTTTTTATCTTACAAAATAATCACATAGATGATTGTATATCCAAGTATGCTTAAGTGTCTAAGTCTAACGACAAAACAATCTCATAATGAAATGTCTTGAATAAAGTCGTATTCTTGCATAATATGATTGTTTTGATGCTATCTTGTGTGGTGATTTCTTGTCTACTAAGTGCAATGTGTTGTTTTTGCTTATATAATATGTTATCATTTGATTTCTATCATGTTAACATCTTTTGTCACTAACAAATTTGTTTTGTAGGTTGATAACAAATTATTTGTTATCTCACTTGGTTTTAACTTTTATATGCTCATTTTTCATAATCTCCTTTATTGCTACATAGATTAGTAATATGTTTTATGGGACCCCTACACTTGCATATAGTTTAAAAGCATATAGAATTAAGTTCTAGCTGGTTGGCTTTGCATTTTTGTATTTCAACCGACCTCTTTGCAAATCTCATTTTTGCTTCCGCTTTCCAAAAATCACCTCCATTACTATTTAGCTATAACAATACTTTAATCCTCTACTCCTCCTACAAGGAAACCACATGCCTCATCATGCGATCATCTCGCATTGATAGAGAAGAGCTGCATGGCTTCAAGGATGAAGTTCATTGTATGCTAACCATCATCACGAAAAACATCACTAAGCTCATGTCTTTCGTTAACCCAAATAACCTCCTAAACACTTTGTTTTCATTTGATACATTACACATTATGTTGGATGTCCACCAATTAAGGGGGAGAGAAATCCATTCACATAATTATCTTTTGTCAAAATTTATGTCTCTTAGACTCTAAAGTACCAACACATAGGTAAACACCACTTAGCTAAAACCGGTTCACGAAACCACAACTAGTTCAACCTTTTTAACTTTATTTCACAAGTTTGCACCAATACCTCATCAAGTGAAAAACACATCATGTGTTTTACAAACTTCTTCATCTCCACAATCAACGAATCTAGGATTTTTCTTAACCTAGCACCTTACAACTTCACTATCTAGAACACCATCATAGGATCTTATCCTTTTCTCGCTTGACATATATCATACATGTCATTGTCAGTGCAAACGATATATTAATCAAAACAGTCATTTCCAACACGTTGGTCCATCCAACTCTCACTTATATGATGTCATTCTCATCCTCATGTAGGTACTTATTATTATTATTAGTATTTTCCATATTGTCTTCACTTCTTTTCAAAGTGATAATCATCCATGTCGGTCAAAACCATGCTAATACTACCTTTCCCATTGTCACCTAGAATATGTCATTTTTATAATTCGTGTCAATCAATGAACGAATTTATCTTCATGTTATCACTTTTAGATAGAACACATTATTGATTACTCTTGGGTTGAAGCATATTAGAACTTGCTCAAAACAATAGGTTGTTAGCATCAATAAATCATTCAAATCATAACCCTTATGCATCATTGAAATGCAATGTCCATTCATATTTTTGTTCTTAGCTCTGGTCACGTGACATGACGAAAGGATTGCATGAGTCCATATATATATTTTTTTTTTTTTGCTATACTTATGAGTTTCTAACTCCTTAATAGCTTCCTACCTAATCACCACCACCTTCCATCACCACTTTCACTAAATCATCACCACCATGGATTAGTGAAAACTTACTTTTGTAAATATCGAGTCATCTACCATCACCACATGATTCCTACAAGTAAACCGACACCAACACTAGCACCACTAGTGGCACACCCGGTGGGAGACTTCATATCTTCTTTCTAGGAACTATTTTGTAGGCTTTTATCATATTATATTCTCACTTTTCTTATGATTGTAATTAGGAGACTACACTTCATGAGATCTTTGATTATATCATTTATCACATATATACATCTTATTTTTCTTTGTGAAAAAGATGAAATATATTGCACTAATGTTTTTCATTGTAGGTTCATCATCATATACACTCGATTGTATATAATTTACTCATCTAAGGATGAAGTTTGCATAAATTATTTTTCTTATCTTAGGTGCTTCTTGACATCCTAGAACAAGGAGGAATGTCCTTTAAGCACTCATATTGCATCGTCTATACACTTGGTTGTGTATGACATATTTGTCTAAAGACAAAGCTTCTATTATACTAATATTTATTTTGAAGGTTCATCTTGACGCCCTAGAGCAAGGGGAGCTTCCGTCAAGAATTTACTGAATGCATCTTATATACACTTTGTTGTATATCACTTACTCGTCCAATGACGAATATAGTTTTGCACTAATATTTGTTTTGTAGGTTTTTAATCGTACCCTGACGCCTCAAACAAGGGGGAGCAACCGTCAAGGGGGAGCATGCACGCATTTAGCATCATTCTCACTTTTCAACAAGCATTTGTGCTTCGATAAAAAGTGGAGAAAATAGGCTAATATTGCTATGCATTTCTCTTTTTCATATATTTCTCAAAATTTTTGTTGCGTAAAACTAACCTTGATGTAGGTTAAGCCTCTTTATTTGATCCATGGATCCGCTACCAAACAAGGGACGGATTGAAGTAGACGATTTAACTTCACTAGGGATGATGCAAGCTCGCCTTTTTGGGGAGAAATGAAGTTAAACTCCAAGGACACGCCCTTTTTGTTTCGACAAAAGGGGGAGAAGAGTGTAAACGGAGAAGGTAATGTAAAGGTACTAAGGATACAAGTAACCTTTTACATTTTACTTTCTATTACGTTTACATATATTTGTCATCATCAAAAAGGGGGAGATTGTTAGTGCAAATATTATGATATTTAATCTATACAGTCTCGTTGGTTTTGATTGATGACAAACATGTAACTTGTAATACATAACGTAAAATGTACAAGTTACTTGTAATTACATTTGTCTCAACATACATTCAACACCTCTCGATGTCTCAAGTCCTCGTATGTTACAACACAGGTTCGTACATGTTTGTTATGTGGCATTATGATCAAACCCATTAACAAATCATATAGAATGTTTAAAATACGTTTAGAGTCACTTAGTATTTTAATAGGTTAACCATTCTATTTCGAACCTCATTTTACATTTTGCATTCACAAGTATTTCAAAAGGTAACTAGACATTTTATTAACTAGTTACATAATACATTTTACAAGTTTACTTTGATAAACATTTTAATCTAAAAATGGAAATACATGTTACATCATGGCATGCATCATCTTTGAAATCCTTGGAAGATCTCTTGAATATATTGGTTAGATTGACACTCAATATATCAAATGTGATCTTGGTAAGATATGGTAAAATCTTGAAAAGATTTGAAGAAAGATTTTTAGATTTCTTGTCGGCACCCACGGCACCAAAATGCATAAAGGGCGGAACCCTTTATTTGGTACCGTGGTCCGTGGACGCTCCTGTCCCCTTTTGCCTATAAATAGAAGCCCATTGTTTTCTCATTTCTTCACCACTTGAAAACACATCTTCTCCACCTTCTTGCATACATTTAGATCAATCATTAACAATGTAGTAACATACATTAAACACCCTAATGATCATGATCATAATGCTTCTAACATTCATCTTTGTTGTAAGCATACTCTACATTGATCAACCAAGGAAAGCTTGGAGATCTAGCCATCCCCACTCACCACAAGCTGAAGATCTATCACAACAAGTTTAGGGAACTTGTGATCTTCATCATGAAAGCTTCCTATCAATGGAAGTTCATTTAGAAGTAGTCATTCATATCCATTAGACATTTGTGTCATGGATCATTAGTATAAACATCATTGCATCATAACAACACTTTCACCAAACTAGATTAGATGGTTTATGTGTTTGTGCCATAAAACACAAGGTTTGTTATGTTTGGCCATAAAACATATTGGGAGTGGTTGTACCCGTGTAAAAGAACTCGACATCTAGCTTAGTGTCGGAAATATTGTATAGGCGACGTTAGGTTGGTTCTACCTTGAACTAGAACCCGGTATTTAGCTTTGTACCAGAAAAAGTGTAAGCGACGATTGTAAGGTTTTCTCCGCCGAGAAGGGAGCTTGTTGATTTAGTGAAATAACTCTCGAGTTGGGTACTCGGGGAGTGGAGTAGGGCGGAAAGGAGATCCGTGACCGAACCACTATAAATCATCGTGTTCGGTTTGCACTTTCCTTTCTTTATCTCTTTACTTTTATAGTTGCACTATACTATTGCTTGTGATGTGGTTTGTTGTTAATGCTTGTGTGACAACATGGTTTACTATGCTTTACATTGGTCACAAACAATAATTGGAACTTTCATATTATAACAAGCTTCATAAGCGATTTGATACTAAAGATCTAAAGTTTTTAAACGGTAACGTATTCAACCCCCCTTCTACGTTTCCACACATATCATCGACGTACGCCTCTAAGTTTCTCCCAATCTGCGTTTGGAAAGTAGAGTCTACCAAGCGTTGGTATGTTGCTCCTGCATTTTTCAGTCCGAAGGGCATTTTTCAGCCTTGTTCCGTGTAGAATGCTGTTTTCTCCTCGTCATCTCTGTCCATCTGAACTTGGTGGTATCCTTTGTAGGCATCCAGGAAACACTTATACTTATATCCCATAACGGATTCAATCTTCCAGTCGATTTCCGGTAAAGGATAGTAGTCTTTCGGGCAGGAGGCATTCAGATTTTTGAAATCAATGCACATCCGCCAGCTCCCGTCGCATTTCTTTACCAGCACAGGATTGGAAATCCATGTAGGGTATCTGACCGGATGCACTATTCCAGCTTTAACCCATTCTTCAACCTCTCCTGCGATAACCTAGTTTTTCTCTCGGGAGAACATCCTCCTTTTCTGGGCAATCGGTGTGTCTGAAGCGTTCACATTGAGAAAGTGTTGGATGAAGCGTCTGGGGACCCCGGTCATATCCGTCGGTTCCCAAGCAAACACTTCTTTATTTTTTCTCAGCAACTCGATGAGTTGTCTCCTACACTCCCGGGAGAACCCGGTTCCTATTGTCACGCGCTGTTCGGGGTATGCGGCATTAACCAATATGTCTTCCGTTGTTTTTGACCCTTGAGCCTCCCGGTTCGCTGTCTCTACCTCTCCGTCCGGAGAGAAATTACCCCTGGGATCCTGGCTTTCCTCGAATCTTCTACACTCCATGACAACTGCCCTCTTTGTGATCAAAGTGGCAATGCCTCCGGGAGTGGGAAATTTCATCATAGCGTGGATGGTTGAGGGTATGGCCCTTAACTCTCTTAGACCCGTACGTCCTAGAATCACGTTGTAAGGTGACGGAGATCTCACAACTGTGAACTTCATCATGACAGTTCTGTACAAACCATGATCCCCAATGCGAACCTCCAGCTCAATCTTCCCTAGAGGCCGGATGACTTCCCCGGAGAATCCCACTAGTGGTGAGTTACTTTCTTGTAATCTGGATTGAATAGACGAACTGAAGTTGCTAAAGCAGTGCTCATACATCACTTGAACTGAAGCACCTTCGTCCACAAATACCCTCCGGACGAAATAACCTTCGATTTCGGCCTCTAAAATTAGTGGTTCCTCCGATAGATCTTCCGTGGCTATGCGTGGGAAGGATATGGGGACGTTCAGCCACTCCTCCTCGTAATACCGAGCCTTTCTTTTGTGGTCTTCAGCATAATGATTTACCATGTTTATGACCTTTCCTTTTCCACCATTACCTCTCGGTCTTTCTCGTCCCCTTTGTTGAACATTCTTTACCAAATGATCCAATTTTCCCGATTCCAGGGCTGTTTCCAACTGTTTCTTCAGGTGATAGCAATCGTTGGTGAGGTGACCCTTCTCCCCATGATATTCACAGAACCTGTCCTCATTTTCTTTGCTCGGTTTTCCTTGCAATGGTGGTGGTGGAGGCAGGTTCAGATGATGTTCGGTGGCCAGGATTTCCTTAGGCTGTTTGGATAGGACCGAGAGCATGACCCGGTGATTATCGGGCTTGCTAAGATCGTTTCGCCGGAAATCATTTCGGGGGCGAGCGTCTGCTTTCGGGGCCACATATGGAGAGAATGCCTCCCTGTGCCTAGAGTCACTTCTGTCCCCAGCTCTCCTATCATTTCTTCTCATGTCTGGTCCCCTGGGGTTCCTTTCCCTTGCAGCCTGGAGGTTTCCTCTCCGGAACAGCTCACCTGTTTCTCCCCTCGGCATCTCGGTGTTCTTATACGCCTCTTCCGCCCGAATATAATCATCCACTCTAGTCATCATTTCCTTCACGGATCTCGGGACCTGGTCAGAAATTTTTTTAGATAAGTCAGGGCATCGATGGGCACCCATGAATGCTGATATTTTCATGAGCTCCGGAACTCCCGGAATCCGGCTAGCCTCGTCGGTCCATCGCTCTTTGAATACCGGAAGTGTCTCGTTTGCCTGCCTGACAATCCGAGTGATTTCCGTGGGATCCTTCAGGTTCTTCTGTCGTAGGGCAAACCTCGTGGTGAATTGTTCTCTCAGGTCACCCCAGCTGTCGATGCTTCCTGGTTCCAAATTGCTGAACCACCCTTGTGCTGCCCCGTCCATGGTCTGTTGGAACATTCTGCACCATACCGGCATTGGCCATTCTCCTTGGTTCGCTGCTCCAACGAAGCGGTTGATGTGATCATCCGGATCGGCCGAGCCGTCGTACAGTTTTAAGTTAGTAGGCATTATGCACTTGGGACCGGCAAACTCTACTATCCTTCTTGTAAAGGGTGACCGGGCCAATTCCTTATAAGGTTTGCTGAGATCATCTTTAGGTCTTGGCGCGGTGTTTTCCTCCGGCTCATCATCGTCCGTGAAAGTGAGTCGAGTCGGTTTGACAACACCGGTCCCCGTTGCATTGTATTTTCTAAAGAGAGCCTCCAAAGACGCCATCTGGGCTTGTATTTGCTCCGGTAATCCGAAAGCTTGAGCATTGAAGACCCCACTTCCCCCTATATGTTCCGGAGGGGATGTGGGTTCTGGCGGGGGTGGTGGTCCCGCACCTGTCATTTGATTCGTTGGTAGAATGAATCAGGGTCCCACGGATGGCGCCAATTTGTTGAAGCAAAATCCTGCTTCCGTCCCAATTCCAGCTATCCGGTTGGAGGATGATCGTATCCTGCACAATGTACGGACACGTTAGCCTCGCCTCGGGGTTTGTCCCGAGACCAAGCTCCGGTGTGAAGATATGTAAAGGGTTATATTGTGATAAACGTAGTAAGAGTGTAGGTGTAAAACTGTGTGTAAAGTAATAAATGTGTTGGGGTATTTATACTACCCCAACTTCCTATTCACGCTACTATTTCCCTACTGTTCAGCCACTGTTCCGCAGGCCTAGGGCTATCTTACTTAGTAGGCAACGTGGTAGGAAATCCCCTAAAACCTGCTGACATGGTCGGGATTATTATTATTTGGCTGGACGTCAGGATGGCCGTCCGGCTTATGTGTCTTGTCGTCCGGAGCATGTGTCTGGCCGGACGTTGGACCGCCCGGTATATACGTCAACACATGCTGATGGCGAGCTATCGGTATTTTCCATTCCTTATTTTAGTTTTACCTTTTTGCATGTGTTTGTTAATATTTGTTATTTTGCGGGTCTTGACGTCCTTATAACTACATGTTATGAGTAGGTATTTGTATTATGTTATACGATTTGTGTTATAGATTAAAAAAATAACGTGAGAAAACTTTTTGCCATAAAACATACTTATAACTCAAAACCATACCACTTGACATGTCACAATAAGTATGATCGAAATTTGATAGAATATTTTTATTTAAATTTACTCGTGCAATTATACTAATGAAAGTACAAATTATTATTGGGGTTAAGTTCATATAATAGTAAGATACTTTAAAAAATTGTACAAATATCATACACGAACTTTAAAGAATATTAATATTGTATATGTACTTTCAAAATCCGTTATGTTGTCATCACAAACTTATTTTTATACGCCAAAGTCTAAATTATATGTACACGACACGTCATTATATACCACTCACTATCTACTTATGCTACTTGAAGTGCATTTTTTTATGTACCGGAAGTGTGTTTTTATAATGTAGTGAAACTTAGTTTTAATACGAAGTAATAATTATTGAAAAAAATGAATAACATGAGAATTTGTTCTGTCGTTAAACTTATTGAAACGAATGATAAACCACTGGATAATTATTAAGCAAGAATATCGATTGTTTTCTCATCCAATTTATTGACCCCATAAATTTATGATTATTAAGATTCATTTTTGTGTGCATAAATGTTTGTAACAATATATACGAAAAATATAAGATATACAAAACATTTAGAGTAATCTTCACATCATCAATAAAAATCACTAACAATGCCGTGTAATTAATTTAACCAGTGACCAATCATGCCACGTCAATTAAGGTATGATATCAAAACAAATTTTGAAAGTACTTATACGATATTGGTATTTTTAAATTTTACGTAAGATATTTCGACACTTTGAAAAGTATCTTGCTATTATATGAAATTAACCCATATTATAGAGGCTAAGTTTAATGGTGATTACCAAGAAACCAACAATATCACTCCTATATCAACTTTCTCTTTCGTGACAACTTCATGACCAACGACTTAGTATAATAAAAAGACCGAGGACACCACACACACAAATATAGAACACAATTCGGTCGCATATGCGACCGACTTGTGCACTTTTTGAGTTGGGAACTCGTCGAAGATAAGGGGGTGTAAGGGGTGGGACTGGCTAGACTGAGTGAGGGACTAGTCTTAAATTTGAACCATTAAACAGTCTAAAAAACACCTTAATCTGTATGTATGAATGCAAAGCAAAACCGGTCGATTTTGATTACAAGCCAAATGTACTATAAGACGGAGAACCACACAACATATTCGCACAATGCATTAAAATTCTTCAAACCAAATGAAAATTTACAAACTAAATAAATGTACTCCATGATGGAGAACCACACAGCATATACAAAGCTAGGACCACAACAGCTCATATCTTAACTTGTTTTTATTTGTTACATTAGTTTTTTTTTTTTTTTTTTTTTTTTTTTACACCAACCCCTCATGGCTTTCAGAATTATTATTGATCTACACGTCAAACACATTCCTTCTTATTGTTATTTTTTTATCATGGCCAGTTTTAACATTTCTAGATATCAAATGGTCTAGAATACGTCGTATTATGACTTTAAATTGATTTAGCCATTCAAATATTATATACTCAAATTTGGGCTAAGGTGATTATAAATCTTAATGGTGTCCTTGAAATTAGGTGTGTAACCATTTTGACTTTATGGTGAGTTAAGGATTCAATCAATGTTAGGCTCAAATCCTGCTGGAAACCATCTAACATTCTTACCAAGCCATAACTGCTTTCTTTATTTTCTCTAGAGTTGCTAACTTGCTATATAACATTGAAGCTCTTTTTAATTCAAACTTCTTCTACAAATGTTGGGTGAGATTGATATAAAGTTAAGTGATGGATTGCAATCTTAAATTTCCATTGATCATTTTCCAAAAACATGTTTAGTTCCCATTTCAGGAATCATCGATTGCTTTAGTACAGGAATTTGACATTATTGACTAATTAACAGTGTTCTAAAAGGCGCGTCATGGCGCCGCCAAGGCGCGAGGCGTGACCTCGGCGTCACGAAATGAACAAAGGCGCGAGGTCTAGGCGTCCTGTGAAAAGGCGTGAGATAAGGCGCGAAAAGGCGTGAAAAGGCGCGCCTTTTGGTAAGGCGTGGCGCCATTTTTAAAAGAATTTAAGGGATTTACGGATTTGGGATTGAATTTCTAGTATTTGGGCTATTTCCTTCTTGAGCCTCGTTATTTCAAAACTTAATTCCTATTTTGGCATCATATTTGGGCCTGGTTATTTGGGATTGGGGCTTTAGTTATTGAAATTGCTCTTAAAAAATGATACAAAATTATAAATACATAAATCTATAAATATTTTTTTGCCGCCTTATGAAACGCAAAGGCTTCGCAAAGTCTTGTAAAGCTTGAGGCGTGACTATGCCGCCATGCCACGCCTCACGCCTTTGAGAACATTGCTAATTAATAAGTGTGAATTTTTTTTTAAACACAAATTAGTGTAAAAAATCTTTTGTTTTCTAAATTTTGTTACTTATTAATGTAACTAATATTTACACATATATAAGTGTCAGTAAACTCAAAATATTATCCGCACTTTTTAGGTGTGCATAAGACCAAGTGTCAGTCATCCAACATGGTCGACCTCCATTATGGACGCGTCTCACCCTTTACTCCTCTCCCAGCCCAACGCGTCTTGTGCCAAAAAAAAATTAAAAAAAAAATAATAAAAAATAAACAAAAAATAAATAAACTCGGTCGCAAATCTGACTGAGTCATCCCCTCTTGTTGTGTGTGAGTGTGTGTTTATTTAAGTGTTAAGTGGGGGGTGTTTTTAGTGGTGTCATCGGTCTCTTTATTAAACTAAAGGGTTGTTTACTTTTCTTTTAGCGGAGAAAACGTGGGCCCAATACTCGTAGTCCCTCTTAATTGAGAGATTCACGAAAGCCTTGCTCTCTCTTTTAAAAGCCTAATTAAGACTCTCTCCAAACCACTTAATCTAGTAAACAAGCTTTAAGTTGGTCATGAAGTTGTTGTACAAAGATAAAACTAATGTGACAATGGTCTTTTTGATCTTTTGTTGGTCACCATTACATTCAGCCTAAAAAAAGTGTGACAAAATAACATTTTTTAATGGTGAGCACACACATCTGCAGTCACTAATAGCACATCAGCGTCAACGCAGTTCTTACTTTACAACCAACTTCTTAACTCACTTAGTGTAATAAGAGGATCACTGTCACCACAAAAAGAATATTCCACTTTAACACAAATATACCGACAAAAATCATTTAATAAAAACATCCACACACAAAATAACTCACACGACCTCATCGTTCAGTCGACGATCTATTACAGAGGGTTTAATGCTCATGTTATAAATAGTTGTACACTTGCTACAAGATGTTTGTTGTTATTATACATTAGTATGTACAAATCATTTCTCTTTATCACTAGTTCCCATGAAAATAATGTTCTTTATTAACACAGATGTTTGTTCGATACCGAATACTCATGTAGTTACAAATTACTGTAGGGGTGGCAATTCAAGTCGGGTTCAGGTTGGCTGGTTCGAGTTGACAGATTGGCGGGTTTAAAAACCTCAACTCGAACCTGACCCATTTAAATAATCGGGTCAACTATGTCAACCCTAACATGTTTACAAATAACCAGAACCTAACCCATTTAACCCGTATATATACGTGGGTTGACGGGTTAAATAGGTTACACGGGTTGAATAGATTAAACGGGTTTTGGTTAACCCATTTAACCCGTTTTATGTACAAAAGTTTGTACATTACACGAGTTAAACAGGTTAAACGGGGTTGCAGGTCAACCAACCCGTTTAACACGTATAATAAAATATAAATAATTTTTAATTAAAGAAAAAAAACTTAAACGAGTTAGCTGTCGACCCGTTTAATTTATTCTCAACCCGAACCTGACTTGTTAATAAACGGGTTAGATGAATTAACCCAAACCCGACCCGAAATCTATTTAAAATCAACCCTGATAATTTTTGTATTAGTCCAAGGTCAAGGGATCATAAATTGGCACCCTACAAATTAGTGAGGAACTATGCTAATTTGTTTTTCAAAAACAAAATAAAATGAAAAGGAGACAAAATAAGGTGGGTTTTTAGGTGGAAGAAGGAGAGATAGTCGGAGTTTAGATCCTCTTTTTTTTTCTTTCTGGCGTTATTACAAAACAGCTGTCTACCATTGCTTGCTTACCCAACTTCCCCTGCCACCCAATCACACCTTTCCTTTTTCCTTTCTAAAATATTTTCTTTCAAATAAATGCCACCAAAATATACACCAACTACATCAGGACAAGACTAGGAATTTTGAATATTGGATTCTTTTCTAATAAGATTTGGCTAAATTACAAATTAGGACATCTACTTTGTCCCCTTTTAACTCATTTACAAGTCTAGGGTGGCAATTTTTGAACTATGATAAGCGACACAAACCCGACTGAAGTCAAACATATTTGGGTCAAAGATAAAAAGGTTTAGGTCAAAAACATGTCAGCCCGTTTAATAAACAGGTCGGGTTTGAGTTGAGTAAGTATTAAACAGGTCAATACGTAAACTCATTTAAGTATATAAACTTCTAAAAATAAAATACATAACTTGGTTTCTATGTTGAATATGGATTAAATTTATTTTGTTATGTACTTAATATGAGTGAATTATGATTATAACTCGGATTTCATTCAAATTGACGCTTATAACTCAAATAACACTGAAACTGTCGTAGAGTTATTTGTATGTTATTTTTATTATATTTTAGATTCTTATATTATTTATGCATTTAAACTAGTTAAATCAACATACCATTAACAATATTCACTGCTTGACCTATTTACTTAAACAGGGTAAACGGGTCACAAACGGGTTGTGTGTGTTATGCAGGTTTGGGTTATTGTTGAGTTTCTTAACACGATTAATAAATGGGCCGTGTTTTGGTAGAGGTTATACTAACCCGCCAACACATGAACCCAAATAGTTCAACACCAACACGACCCGATTGTCACCTCTATTTACAACAACTATACTCAATTTTGTCTAGTAAGGTGCGAAGGCGGTAGAATGTAGACTGTCACACTTTTGTCCGAAGATAGACTGCTTACAGAAAAATCCTCGACAAAAAAATCCCCGTCAAAGTGCGCGCGAGCACGTCGTATGAAAGCATATAGACATGGAGTCTTAAAAATCACAAAAAAGAAAATAAAGTCAAAGTGAGGATGTAAGACATAAGAGCACTCCCATCGTTGATGCAATAACGCCCGTTAAGGGCTTCGGTAACGCCGTTTGAGGCGTTATCCGTTGGAAGTGTGATTGTTTAACGCCGTTGGTCCCTTTACGTTGCCCGTGTAACGCGCGTTAGGCGCTGAAAATGTTTCATTTCCAGTCCCTGTAACAGAGAAGACGAAGAAGAAGAAGGCAAAGAAGGAAGACGAAGAAGACGAAGAAGCTGAGTTTGGTTTGTATTTTTTTTTTTTTTTTTTTTTGCGTTTCTGGGTTTGTGTTTCTGCGAAGAAGGAAGACGAAGAAGGAAGACGAAGAAGACATTTCTGGGTTTGCGTTTCTGGGTTTGTGTGTTGGGTATTTTTTTTTTGCGTTTCTGCGAAGAAGGAAGACGAAGAAGGCGAAGAAGGAAGACGAAGTAGACGAAGAAGCTGAGTTGAGTTTGCGTTTCTGGGTTTGGTTTGAATAAAATATATATTGATAAATAGTATGTTGGGTATATGAAATTATTATTTTGTTTGTGTGTGTAAATGAAGTGTTTGTTGGGTTGAAATTAAAAATATGAAAATTAATTGGTGTTATGGTGTTATTGGGATGTTATGGTTGTGAGTGTTTTTTGAGGATGTTAATTTTAAATGTTAAAGCTGATGTGGCGCTGACGTGGACGGTGTTATTGATGTTATGGTGTTATGGATGGGAGTGCTCTAAGACTCATGAGTCATGAGAACTTAAAAACCTATAACATAAAAAGCATGCTAGCATAAACACAACTTTTATTCATATCAAGTTACATTGTATTGTAATTTGTAGAGTACAATTAAGAGTTTCCAATTCTTGTTGTGTTCGAGTATTACCTTAATGAAAGCTCTCAAGGAGAGTTTGTTTTTTAAAGATAGAAGCTTGAGCTTTCATATTAAAGCAAACTTAATTTTCAATAGCTTTCGTTAAGTAATGTACCAAACCAACTATAGCCTTGTTAGCTTTAGCCATAAACCTGTACAAGGTCATCTACGTTTCTAGTTAATGTAGGGTTTTGACCAACCTATTGTGGTTATATTTACTAGCGTTAAAGTAAATATTTGCTCCTCGGATAAAATCCCTATAGTTCTTTCGGACTGGATGAAGTAATATCCTTCGAGCACCTACACAAGTGGCAAACACGTGTTAGCCTCGCTTTGGGTTTGATTCCAAGACCAAGCTCCAACGTAAGAATAAGTATATGATATAAGCCGAAAGGCTGGGTAATAAGTGGGAGAGTAAGTGTGTGTAAAATTAGTTAAAGTGTAATATATGAGGTTGTGGTATTTATATTACTCTAACCACTGTACCTGGCTGCATCGGGAAGTAGCAAGCCGAGCTACTCCGAACCTAGATGCTAGGCATCAGGTCAAATTCTGTAATATCTGGTCTAAGTGGCGTTAGTCTGATTATTTAAACGAAATGCTAGATAAAAAAATGTCTAAAAAAATGTCTGCCTTCGACGTATGTCCTTCGAACATGTCATCTGTCATTCGGTATGAGTCCTTCGGATACGTACGTCAACAAGTAACAATTCCTAATTTTAATACTTTTCTTAGCCTCATATTCTCATGTTCGCTTTTGAGGATACTCCAAGAACATTGATTAAAATAATGTAATTTCTTGTGTGGAATATTAGTTCCAAAAGTTATATTTAAACACTTGTCATCGTTAGCAAGTTATCAATTTGATAGTTATTTATACTTTATTTGAACTGATTGCTACTTTTCATTAAGATATCTTTATCTTAGAATCGGACTAATACTACTAAATTGACAAGGGTGAAGTATTTAAACATCCTTTACATATTCGATATTAATGATTTAAATTTGGGATTGTCTAATGGGTGCTTTAGAGCTTCTCAGAGCATCGGTTAATATGCATTAATTCATTTCAAATTTTTTTTAAAATTAAAAAATATATTTAATACACATCAATTGAGCTTATAATATACTTTAATTAGTTGTGATCTCTTATTTAATGAATTCAAAGTTTTGTTATTTAATTATCTAAACAAATGTCTTAAAGATATTCGTTAGACAAACTCTATAAACTTATATTTGAGACTGATAAGATAGCAATTACTTGAAAATTTTAAATTAAGTTATAAAATATTTATATACAAGTAAATTTAAAAATAAAAATAAAAATTCAAGCAATTTTTTTCTCTCATATTGAGACTTTATTTACAACTTTTGCTCAGGATCTCTGAACTCTATGGAGCAACATTGCTCATTTTCAATATCTGTTATCACAAGTGTGTGCTATAGTTTTTACTTAACAATATTTACGTAATCAATAATGAAAACCGCCTTAGTATCGCAATCTTTAGATGCATTACTCAGTCTCGGTGTCATCATATTGTTTCTATAAATAGTGTTTATGTTGCAAGTAAAGTCGGCCTTTCGCTGAGATCGTTGACTAGTATATATTGTATCTCATGATGAAGATACAATACTGAGTGCTCACTGATGGAATCAGTGTGGTTTTTGGAGAGTTCCGAGACATCCATGAATTTTTGTGGCATAGTGTTAGGAGCTGTTTGGTATAAGTATATAGGAATCAATCAATCACTTTCATATTCATATAAGATGTTTGGTTTGAAATTTGATATCAAAGTATGATATCGACAATGATAGATCCATAGTAGTATAGATAGGTGACTTTTCTCAACCATTCATGTGGGGTCCATATATTTTCTATATTTACTACTAACTTTTAACACTTTACAAGTTATATTTTGGGAAAATTGCATGAAAAGAATCATCATTTTGTTACTTTAATTATCAAATGTAGAACTATTTTTTTTAATCATGGACACTAACTTTTGAGCGTGCTGCCAGACGGTGAATTTTAACTTGTTGTAGTATAGCATCATGTTAACGACCGTTAACTTTTTTATTGCAATCGTTAGTCCTTTTCGCCAGTTTTTAACGACCGTTATTATATTATTGCACCGTTAGTCATTTTCGCCTGTTTTTTACACGTTTTTCGTCGCTTTTAACACGTCGTCCGCCACACGTTACACGCCAATTCGGCTTACACGCCCGCTTTACACGCCGTCTTCTTCATCTGGCGATCCGTTTCACGTTGCCTTTTTTGTTCGCCGCTAGACGCCGCCCGTCCAAGTACACTGTCGTTGTTGCCCGTATCGCCGCCCGAACACGCTCGCCTTACACGTTTTATCGTTGCCCCGATTACACGCCGTTGCTACACGATCGCCTGTTTTTTACATCGCTGCTTATACGCCTTCCTCGTTTTACACGCAGCCGTTTTTACATTATCCGTACACGCGTATTATACGCTTTAACACGTTTGTTGTTTTGATAACAATTTTACACGTTTAACTGGAATTCTTCTCGAGTTACATCGCTACGTTTTACAGTTTATCGCCACCGTACCGTTTACACGATATTGCTCGTTTCGTTTTTACGCTTTCATTTTTTGCATTCGCTTTTACTTTTACACGTTTTGCTCAAAGTTCATTACCACGTTTTACACGTTTTTTCGTTTTACATGTTTTTTTTCGTTTTACACGTGTAAAAAACGAGCGAAAAAAACGAACGAAACGTGTAAAAACGTGTGAAACGGGCGAAAACGTGTAAAAACAAACGAAACCGTGAAAAAACGGACGAAAACGTGTAAAACGTACGAAAACGTGTAAAAACGGAAGAACACGCGTAAAAACGTGTAAAAACTTGTAAAAACGGACGAAAACGGAAGAAAACGTGTAAAAATGTATAAAACAGACGAAAACGCAGTAAAACTAAGAACACGTAAAAACGGAAGAAAACGGTAAAACGGACGGAAAACGGTAAAAACGGACGAAAACGTAAAAGGAACGAAACGGTAAAACGCGGTGAAAACGGACTTAAACGTAAATAATGACCTAAAACCGTGAAAAAATGGACGAAAACGTGTAAAACCGGACGAAAACATGTAAAAACGGAAGAAAACGTGTTAAAACGGACGAAAACGTGTATAACGTACGAAAACGTGTAAAAACGGAAGAACACGCGTAAAAACCTGTAAAAACGGATGAAAACGTGTAAAACATAAAACATACTAAAACGCAAAACTAAGAACACGGTAAAAACGGATGAAAACGGGTAAAAACGGAATAAACGGTAAAACTGATCAAACCGTGAAAACGGACGAAAAAAAACTAAGAAAACGTGTAAAACTGGATCGAAAACGAAAAACGAAAGAAAACGTGTAAAAACGTGCAAAAACGAACGAAAACGTGTGAAAACGGACGAAAACATGTAAAAACGGACGAAACCGTGAAAAAACGGACGAAAAAGTGCAAAAACGGACGAAAACGTGTAAAAACGGCAAAATGACTAACTGCGTAATATTATAATAACGGTCGTAAAAATCGATTTAAAAGGACTAATGTGCAATAAAAGTTAACGGTCGTTAACATGACCGGCTAGAACAAGTTAAACAAGTCACCGATACACACAATAGCACGCTCCCAAAAAGTTAGTGTCACAATGATAAAAAAAATAGTTCGCTACATACAATGACAATAAGTGCCAAGTATGATGACTTTTCATGCAATTTTCCCTTATATTTTTGTATTTTAATGATGTATTTTATTTTTTTAGCTATTGAATGAACTCATTTAAAAGTGATACCTTCACTTTAAACTTTATATCAAACAATAACAATGACAATGATACATTTGATATGATACATCTTTGTAATCAAAATCATACCTATAGTGTTTCCATCTTGCATACCAAACGCACCCTTAATATTTTTAAAGAACTTTGATTTTTCTACATGTCGTTTGTGATATATAGCTTAGATGCAATACAGTAGAAGAATACGACCCCAAATTGGCCTATTATATACACAGTATGGAATGTGTATTTTGTTATGTTTTATCACTAATGACGTTATGGTCCATGAAACATAAACTATATTGTGCATGGAGGCAATTATTATTAACTTGAGGATAATAAAATCAAATCTAGGAATCTTTTTAAGAAATCTTAACAAAGATACAAATGCAAAATGAGATAATAGTTATTAGTTAGATAAATCATCAAGTTCTTTATCAGCTTCATCTCATCTTCTAATTAAGGGAGATGTATCCTTGAGTGGGTGATCAAAAAGTTTAAGGACTCAACTAAAAAAAATTGTAGTACTACTATATTTTAGATCCATTATTATTACTTAAAGGGATGTTTAATCACTCTTAAAGATTTAAGTTTTCTTTTTGTGAGTTTTAATTATTATTTATAAGGGCCCCGTCCAAATATATGCAATTTCTTGTAAACTACATGACCTTAATTTATTTATGTAATTAAAACTCACAAGAAGAAAGCTTAACCAACGCCCTGTGCACGGCGACATTCCCTTACTTAAATTACTTGAAGTGAAATAAATAGATTCGCTGGCATCTCTGTTTGCATATACACGTGCACACAGCTCATTCTTGCACGCATGTCCATGCAAATTAAGTTTTTAATTTTCCAGCTGTTCTCTCTCATCCAACCTTCACTTTCTCTCTCTATATCTTCAGAGGCATTAAAAAACCATAATATCAACGTATTTTCTACTTATCGATCACATACTTTTATTATTATATTACCCACGTATTTTTTCAAATTTTGTTCCGACTTTACTCATATTGTAATAAAATAATATTATTTAATATAATATTATATTAATATAAATCGGTATATATGAGTTGTGTTTTAACAAAATTTGAAAATACGTAGTGTATATGTTAATAAAAAAGTATGTGTTTCAACTCGGTAAATTTGAGAAAGTACGTTGTTATTTTATGGCTTTTACCCTATTATTAACTGTATGTAAATTGCATTAAATAGTTGCTTGATGTTCAACTAATGATGTGTTCAATCAAAGTGAGACTGAATGGATTCGGGTTGTCAAGAAATGAAATCAAATCAAATCAAATGTCATGGGTGGGTTGATTCAGCATTATGAGTAATGTATCAACTGTCAAAAAAAAAGAAATGAAATCAAATCGTGTAAGTAAACTATTTTGAGAACAAAATCGATCATATCTTGAGAAGAAAATAAAAACCAATAAGTTACAATTAAGTTAGGTGTTGTTATTGCTCATCAACAGCGAGCTTGAGTTTACTCTCACCTCATCCTCACATTGTCTTTCTTTCGCTCATTTCACTAACTGTTCACCTATACGTACATGAATTTTCTTATATAAGTTGGAGGAAAATTGATTAAGGGGGTGTTTGGCGACCCTTTGAAAACGTGATTATTTGATTATCACGTTTTCAAAACGTGAATAATCAAGTTTTGGTGTTTGGTTGCAAACGTGATTATCACTAAATTTTCCTTCAAAACGTAGTTTTGAAATTGGAGGTAGGGACTTACTTTTTGAAAACGTGGTTTTGCAAACTTCATTTGTGCAAACGTGATTTTTCCTAAAACACCCCCTAAATCCGCTAACGTGGAATTTTTTTTAAATTATTCGAATCATAAAAGATAGAGTTTTCTTCTTTTTATGTAAAACAAGGATTTCGGCTCGCGCATTACTGCGGAGTATTTGTATACGATTGTATTGCTTTAGTTGAAAGATTGAACATCAATGTCGTATGACGTCTTATAACTAAAAGAGACTAACAAAAAGCGAAAAACTGTTTATATTTATATCTGATAAACGCGTAATTACATCACCATTGATATTTAACTTAACAATATGTAAAAAGTTTTTTTTTTTTTTTTTTTTTTTAGAAAGGCAACAATACTATAGAACTCACAAACGGAAAAAAAAAAGTACAAATTAAAAGGCCAAGGGACCCAAGAGTTCAAAACGACGTTACAAAGGACCAAAAGTATCCTTAAGAAAAACAATGCCTAGACTAAAATCAATGTCTCAAGATGACATACAAGGAAAAAGAAAAAATAAATCCTCACTTACAAATATGAAGAAAAACTGCCACTATCACATACCATTTGAAACTTAGATATCAACCACCTGCATGCTCCAACTGACCAATCATGGGTGACCAAATCACCAGGTACACACGAGAGATGAGCATGAGGCAAACAACACTTGCACATTCAAATAAAATACCCACTGAAAGATATACCACTAGAACCAAAGAGCAGACACCAAAGGCCAAAAGTAGATGTAGAAATACTGGACAAATCCAAACTGTCTAACTACACCACCCTTGACCCCTACTGCCAACTCAAACTCAATTTAGCAAACCTCAGGTAACCCAATGATAAAATACTGAGCCGCACTAAAAACTCACTGACTGGACAAAAAAAACCCAGACCATGCCACTAAATGAGAACCAGACCTGGACTAAAAAATAGGATCAGATCGATCACTCACAATTTGATAATGCATCCCAAATAATGTCGCGAAACAAGATGTAAAAAGTTATATGGCTGTTGTCTGTCTCTTGCTTGTTTCTAGTCTGTAAAAAAAGTCTTCTCATCAGATTCGGTGAAATTTTCGACGTAAATAGTCTTATTATCGCTAGTTTCGCCATCAATTGAAATTATGTTAGCAGGCCTTTTCCTTGAATTTAAGGCCATCCAAATCCTCTGCATTAATAGATTCAAAATTAGTATTACAAAAATGTGCAAAAATCATACGGCAACAAAATTCACAACAATTCCAGATAACTAAATATTTATAACAAAAAAAGAACCAAAAACGATATTCAAGCACTTTGTTTTAATAAGATATTAAAAATTCAAATCATAAAGGATATGATCAAAATCACATAAAAGCAAAAAACTATGTTGAGTCATTTTTAATATCAAAATTAAGACTATGTGGGAGACCCACTCATCAAAGCTAAAAAGGTTATTCTCTAAAACATATATATATATATATATATACTAGTTGGATACTCGCGCACAGCAGCGGCGATAAATATAGTTATATAATAAATATAGTAAATGAATTGCTAACCCAACTCTCCTCACAATTCCCTACCCGTTTAGTGAATTTATTTCACAACACTCCAAATGTATATGTGTTAGTTGTATGTGTTTGTTCGGGTTTTCCGTATCTTTCACGTGACATCATTATTCCCGCATATAAAAAGACCTTCACAATCTCTTTCCCGTCAAACACTTTACCAAAAGTAAATGATTTTGATAAATAAAGTTTGTATTGATTGAAATAAAGGTTAAAGTTATAAAAATTTAAATTAAAATAAAATAAACCTACTAAAAATACAAAAACTAAAAACCCATAAAAATATATAAAAATGGATGTTGATTTAAAGAGCACAAAATTTTTAAAAATATGGTGAAATTAGATCATAAAAAAATTAAACAAATTAAAAGATATTTAAATTTAAAAATAAAGGTGATTAATTAGTTAAGAAGTGACATGTGTCACCCCATTATTAGAGTTCTTTATTTTAGTTTGTTAGAGCTCCTCCCTTTTTGTTATTTTTTAGTTAGAGAAGTGACACATGTCAGTCAATGATTAGAACTCCTTATCTTAATTTTTTGTGGAGCCAACAACTTAAATGTTTTATATAGTATATATATATATATATACTTATTAAGCTACCAATGGGCGGGCATGACTTATAATTATTTGTTTGTTGTTTTATGTTAAGTGAAATATATTTTTTAGAATTGTCAAACAATATTATAAAAACAATTGTTTCTTTGGTTTGAGTTGTTTTTTTTTTTTTTCTTTTTTTTTTAAGAATTATAAATTATTGTATGGAATGACACAACATATATAATTTTTACTACATTATGAAATTTATGTATGTTTGTAAAGTTGTAGAGAATGAAAATGTATTAAGCTGATTTGACTATAGAAGTCATGACTTCTTTCCCGTGATCAAACCTTAACCAAGCATATGATTTGTCCTTCTTTTTTGTGAAGGGTGTTATTGAATCAGATTAGAGATTACTTTGATTGCAAAGTAAAGTAATAAAATACCGACATAAACCTATATGGAGTAGAAGGGAGACATTTTTAAAAAAGCTTATATTGACAACATGAACAACCATGAATTGTTTTATTCTTGAAGATATGATAATCGAGACTTATCAAGTGCTTCTTGCAAGTCACTCATCTGCTATTGCAAATTTTGAGTTTGTGATACCAGTTTCTTTCTCATTAACATTTGAAGTTATTTCACAAAAGCCAACTTTGAATCTTTCAAACCCTCTTCCGCTTGTATAACCTTTCTTCCTCGCCTTTTTTTTTTTTTTTTTTTTTACTTTCATCAACTCTTCTACATCATCTTCGAAATCATGTCACTGCTTCTCCAATTCTTTCTCCAACCTCTTAATATGTGTTTCGAAAGCTCGCGATTTCCCAATTGAGTTTTCAGATACATCAAGAGACTGGTAAAGGATCGATACCCTTTGATAAAAAGTCATATTAACCTGAAAAAAGTCATATTAACTTGAGGCACAATTAGCTTACCAATAACTAAAACTATTGTCTTATTTTTTCAGAGATGAAATATTGGTTTATTTTGGCACAGAAGTTGGAGACAAATGGCAACTCTTGTATAACATGTCCCAAGTCCCAACCCACCACTTTATCTAAAAAATGATTGAATATGACAATATAACATCAAGCGTATCACCATTCATGACTTTATGCTCGATTACTCTTAATATGACATTTTTCTACAAATAAGTTATCCCAGTTAACTCCTATCAACATTGCAACTGTGTTCATCTATCTGCCTACAAATAAAAACCTAAGACAACTCTTTGAGCCATGAACCACCACTTTCATTAATATGTAGTAGCTACAAACAAAAGTGGATAATTTCCATGTAACATCGTACACCTCAATAACCTTGTTTTATCGTGTGTGAAAGTCGCGGGCATATATATTCAACCTAAACTAAAGCAATCAAGATGTATTCCACATTCGCTCAAAGACGAAAAATGTTAACATAACAATATGAAAACGCAATCTCTATATGAAAGTGATAAAGCAAAGGCATGTCTTTCATCACTTTGATGTTCAACCGCAAGTGGTATTTAAAAAAAAAAAAAAAAAAAGGAAACTCATTATTAGCAATTAAGGTATTTACAACTAACCTTACAAAGAAGCATGGACCACAAACCTAAGACAACTCTTTGAGCCATGAACCACCACTTTCATTAATATGTAGTAGCTACAAACAAAAGTGGATAATTTCCATGTAACATCGTACACCTCAATAACCTTGTTTTATCGTGTGTGAAAGTCGTGGCATATATATTCGAACCTAAACTAAAGCAATCGATGTATTCCACATCTCGTTCAAAAACTAAAAAATGTTAACAATAACAATATGAAAACGCAATCTTATATGAAAGTGATAGCAAAGAAAGGCATGTTTTTCATCACTTTGATGTTCAACCTCAAGTGGTATTAAAAATAATAATAAAAAAAAATACTCATTATTAGGCAATTAAGGTATTTTACAACTAACCTTTACAGAAAGCATGACCACAAACCCTAAGATCTAATCTGAGCTTCTTTGATCTTATTAATTGGCGCTTGAATTCTACACGTCTTTTGCTGATGAAAGCACCACCTGGTGAAAATGAAGAAAGATACCAACTTGACAGTTAAAAATACTTCAATCACAATGGTTCCTTTCCATATAACGTAATAGAAACTTTAACACGTACAAATATGTCATCAGTTCCTTTCATTTTCACATCAACAATGAAACACCGTTTAGTATTTCGAAATCGCGAAACCTTGAGATCACTATAATCTAAACTGGAAAAACAGTGGAAATTCAATTCAATGTAGAAGCTGTCTTGTGTGTCACCATTTGATGAGTCCTTGATCTTGCTATCCGAACTTTTTGGCATCAAAACTCCAAAAAGGGTTGAAAATTCAATTCTAACTAATTCACCCCCATTTATTCATATAGAAAGTGGGAGGTCGCTAACGTTATGACCACATAGTTCAACCTATTAGCAGAACGTAACAATTAAGCGAGTAAACATGCATTAACTAAACTAACTTTCGTTTCAATTAGACGCAGAAATCTTGAAATGCAAAAGAGAAATTTCGGCTATCTTGACACTAACATATCAAACAGATATTGTGCCAAAATTCTGATAAAACTAACAAAATGATGACCTAAGTAAACACTTAAAAAAGTAGCCATATATACTTTTTCTGTACACATACATCATCAAAACGGTGTTCAGATTAGCTTATTTGTCCGTGTGTGGCTTATTTAGGTCCATAAACTCAACTTGATAAGCTAATAAGCCGGAAAAAGTGGGATAATGAGTAAAGTGCCAAGTTGTCACCTTGCGTGACATTTAATAATTACTTTTGTGCCGCTTTAGTCATTTAAAAAAAGGTGTAGACAAATCAAAACTATAAAGTAACAACCTCAAAGAATGGGAGTAAACCATCGCAGCCCAAACTTTGGATTTCGACCATGATCTGCAAACCGAGTCAAATAACACGTTTCGGAATATTAAATTCGCTTCAACTGACGCAACCACTTATCATCTTTGTCCACACCTTCTAACCAACACAAAGCTACTGGATTTCCTTTAGATGCCGTGATTCTGTAAATGCATCCACTGCTTTTATGCACGTCAACAACTAAAATAAACTTACAGAATTGAATCGACAAAAAGTGAAACCCTTGTTCTTTACAATTCCCTTGTTAAAAAAACATGAGTAATCATTTGAATCAATATTCACTATCATCTTCAGAAGTGTTTGACTTTAAATTTCCATTCACCTTCAACTGATCGTAGACGAAATCGCCCCTGCGGACGCCGCTTTTTCTTTAGCATCGCTGTATCTATCAATCATTGATCCATCCACATACCGTATTCCAGCTTTTCTTATTGATGCATTTGATATTTAGAAGCGTTATCTCAGCTGGTATGTTAAGGCCTTCACCAACTGGAGGTTTCTTGCTCTCATCCATATAAACAATCACCTCTCGATTGTTAAATTGGATAAGAGATTCAAGATCAAGCTTTCTCACACCTGTCTCCCAAAGAATTGATACTACCATATCCATGATGGCGTCCAACCACAAAGTCCTTCACACGTCTGCAATTACATGGCTCAGCCCTTTCTTTTGCTTCTAACTCTGAAATTTGAGGTTGAGTGTAGTAGTCGGTTGTTGAAGTTTGAGGGTACATTAACTATTGTTGCAAACAATTTCTTGATCTTTGGTTGGATCCTCTAAACCAAAGATCAGACTTGTTATATAACTGAAACATACGAAATCACCGATCGTCTAGCTGTAATATTAAAAATAGTAACGCCTTACTCTATTAAGACTAACACTTCTTTCATTGTGTCTATTGTAAAACTGAATTAAAAATGTAAAATTAAAAAGAACTTACCTCTCTCTTTCTCATACATGCTACCTAAAAACTTCTCTTCGTGCATGGTCTCCCTTGATGGCAACTTTTCGCAAGTTATAATCAACGCCCTTGAATTTTATCTTGGAACAAAAAGTTTCGAATCTCCTTTGGTGACACTATAATACGGTATCTGCATAAACAATTGAAATAATAAGTCATGTGCTACGTTTTATGAGCAACATGAATAACTAAGCTTCAATTTATAACTTTTTCTCTAGTACGAACGAAACGCAGCTCTTTATATCACTTTTAATAGCTTCATATTTATCCTGTTTATTTTCTTTACTTAATGACTACTATGTTAATATGATTAAATAAGGTATATTATCAGTAATGACTTAGATTTTTGGATATATTAGCTCCAATAGACATAGCATATGTCAAAATGGAAACAACTTCTTCCATCACCTCTTTCGCATAAATCCCACCTTGATCACCCACACCTGAATCCAATCTCCTTGCACCAACCGATTCATAAATATTCACTAACCTTTTCTCTGCATCATACAACAACTTATCATATGATTCATGCATTTGATCCAATAATATCAACGCCTTATGAATTTTTTCTCACGCTCAATAACCTTTTTCTTTTCTCACCATCCGGATCAATCTTATCGGATAACGCAATCTCATCAAGCTGCATCGACAACAATGTGTCAATCTCTTTAATCTTAGATTTCGCTATATCAACGGCTTCATGATCGGGACGATATAATCGTTGTGATAATCATATCCGACATCCGACATCATACATAAAATATGACAAGAGATATACATGATTAATAGAAAATTTTAACAACATATTATACTAATAAAAACTTGATCTTATGATTCTAACCTTTTTGGTTTGAAGACGTTATTAGCCAAACGATTGCTTCCGACTCTTGCTACAGTTATACATGCACAGAAACGTATATAAATTAATAAACAAAAAGAAACCTTTATGTGAGGTAGAGGTATCATTAGTTCTATAAACATAATTCCCATGAACATCATCATCTACTTCATGAACCATCACAACCAAACTGCAAAAGGCATCAAAGAAACCAACAATATGTAAAAAAAATAATAGAGACCATTAGGGTTTTTATGAAAAAAAGGCGTACCTAGGGCTGAGGAAAAAAAATATGAATGAACCGTATATAATTTTTTAGGTATATGTTTTCTTTAGGGCTACCTAAGTTGTAGGGATTCTCCTACATAATTGGTTGCATTGATTTATAATTTTTGACTTGCAACAAATATTCCAAAAAACCATGTTGCCTTAGTGGTAAACACACATGTTATTCATCAAAATAATCAAGGTTCAATCCTTGCAAGGCTCCTTTTTTATAAATAATTTTCAAAAATATTTAATAAAAATCCGAAATTTACAAAAATAATTATTAAAAATCCGAAAATTAAATATTATTGCTTAGGTGGACAAAAATAATTATTAAAAATCCAAAAATTAAATATTATTGCTTAGGTGGACAAAAAATTGCTTAGGTGGACAACTTATGATTATGTGGCATTGAGGTGAAATTAATGCCAAATGCCTCCTGTTATATATAATATAGAGATATAAGTCTCTAAAATATATGGGAACTATAACATCAAAAATAACGGTTTACTATCTAAAGTATTGGCTATATCATTAAGGATAAACTATCAATAAGTTAATGTTAAACGATAGAGCAAAAAATATACCATTACGACAAAGATTTAATTATCTTTCTATAGATACACTTTGATATATACTTTCGACATTTTTTTTTCCGTTTTTTTTTTTTTTCATTTTTTTCGTTACTGAAATTTGCATGAAAAAAATCACGTGTGATTAAATACTAATTTGAATATCGCATGTGATATTAGTGTTAAATCATATATGATATACACTAATTTCATGTGATATTAGTGTTAAATATATGTGATTTAACACTAATATCACATGTGATATTCAAATTAGTGTTTAATCACATGTGATTTTTTCATGCAAATCTCATATATACGGAAAAAAAAGACGAAAAAACGTGAAAAAATGATTTTTTTTTTCTTTTTTCGAAAGTATATTAAAGTGCCCGTCTAAAGAAATATAATTAAATACTCGTCGCGATAGTGCAATTATTTTCGTTTAACGATTAACGGTTAAGAGATATTTAAATTATAAAAAATAGGTAAAATAATAAAATAATTTTAATCTCAATCATTGATGTTTTTTAGATAGAAAGTGAGAGTAAGCATTTTGGTATGTGAAAAAAGTTTGGTATGTAAAATAACTTTCCTTTTAAATTTAACATATTACCTTCAATCAAAATTATTATTACAAAATGGAATAAAAACTTAAACTAATTGCGGCTAAAACTTTCGTTTTGTTGTTTCTAAATTGCTGGATATAAATTTGAGATGGGATATATTATAAGGACCCTCCCTTTCAGAGTTATAAAGGGGGTTTAAGGTAAAATATGCTCTTTGTTCTATTTTTTGTTTTTTTTTTAGTATAACACAGTTTTTTTTTAATTTATGTTCCGTATTTCTGACAGTTTTAAGCATTTGACTTATTAAACTTTATATTTTCTGTTCCATATATTTTCATGTTTATAGTTTTTTGATATAAATAAAATTATAAAAAAAAAAAAATAAAAAAAAACACAAAAACGAAAAAGGGTCCCCTTTGTAAAAAAAAGGTCCCTATAATTTTGAGAAGTGATTGGTACACTCCAAATTTTTATTAGGACACTCATCACTAGGGGTGTCATTTGGGCTGACACGACCCGACCCGAGTCAATTCGGGTCGGGTCAATCGGGTTCAAAAATATATTCGGGTCAATCGGGTCAACCCGAGTTCTAAACGAGGTTGGGTTCGGGTATGTTTTTTTAGCCTTGACCCGTCCCGAACCGAACCCGATTAACCCTGCTCAACAACACTTTTACAATGTAAAATACTCGAGTTGACCCAGAACCCGAATTGACCCTACCCGATTGAGCCGACCCGAGTTGACCCGAACCCGAATTGAGCCGACCCGAGTTCTAAACAAGGTCGGGTGGGTATATTTTTTTAAGGCTTGACCCGAGTTGACCCGAATAACACCCCTACTCATCACTATGCATTAAACAATTCTACTTTTAGTATAAATTGCTTTAACAGCTTGTACCGTGAGTATCCTAATAAAAAATTGGAGTGTGTCGATCACTCTCATATAACTTGTCCCTATGAAGATAAAAGAAGTATTTTTTTATATATAAAAAAGTGAGTTTATACAGACCCCCTACAGAAATGAAAGTTTCCAATTATTGTACTTATCAAATGATTATATATAATGCATCACAGTTTATACATTTTAACCACAACCCCACATTATCATATGATAAAGGTTGTTATAAAATATCATAAGAAACATCTTATTTCTTTATTTTATTATTTTACTTATCTTGATACAATTTGGAAGCAATAATGACTCATCCAATAACCTAATCTTAATTTATTACTGTAATTTTCTCCTCAATTTCCAGCTTTCCCTCATTCTCTCTCTCTCTCTCCACAATATATAACACAAACCACTTTACTACACAACTCCCTCTCAAACCCTTTCATTAAAAAAACACATACAAGGACTCCAAATATGGATCCTTGTCCTTTCATCCGACTAGTCATCGGAAACTTAGCCTTAAAAAACAGCACACCAAACTGTTACTGCAAGATCAAGCTCAAGAACCACACCACCCATATCACAGACATCCTTAACACAACCCCCCATGCAGATGATGACGTCATCAACCAGCTTCATGCATCTTTCACTTTTAAGAAAACTGAATTTGAAAAGGTGGTGGACAAGGGTATTGGTTTGAGAGTTGAGGTGTACTCGGGTCGGAAAGGTGGTAACCCGGTTTGTGGATACGGGTCGGGTAAGCTTATTGGTGCTGTGGTGATTGGGTTGGATGGTGGTAGTAAAAGTGGGGTGGTGAAAAATGGGTGGGTGGAAGTTGGCAAACGGGTCGGGTTGTATTTGAATGTTCGGGTTGAACCCGACCCGAGATTTGTGTTTGAGTTTGATGGTGAGCCTGAGTGTAGTCCTCAAGTGTTTCAAGTTAATGGGAATGTGAGACAAGCTGTTTTTACTTGCAAGTTTAGTGTTAGGAACTCGGGAGATCGTAGTTTACGATCTGGGTAGGTGTTTGATGAAATGTCTAACTTTTAAAATATGTTTCGTTTTTTTTATTTTTTATTTATTTTTATCTAATGATGTTTTCTTTGGATTTTTATAGGTCTTCTATAACGGAACCAAATAATAATGGAAATTGGTTAAGAACGGTGAGAAACGACAAGGAAAAGCCCGTAAAAGAGCGAAAAGGATGGTCGATAACGATACATGATTTATCGGGTTCGCCCGTTGCTATGGCGTCTATGGTGACCCCGTTTGTTCCATCAAATGGAACAAACGATGTGCGCCGGTCGAACCCTGGAGCGTGGCTCATACTTCGACCGGGGCACAACACGTGGAAACCCTGGGGCCGGTTGGAGGCGTGGCGTGACTCAACCGGCCTCGGGTATCGGTTCGAGTTACTACCCGACGCCGCGATAACCGGGCTTGACCCGATTACGCTATCGAATTCCACCATTAGTCCGAAAAATGGTGGGAAGTTCACTATCGATATCGGGACCGGGGCCTCGCCCATGACTACACCGAGTGGGAGCTTTGATTCCTGTTCCTGTTCCGGGTCCGGGTCAGGATCCGGGTCGGACTTTTGGTCCGGGTCATGGGCCCAATTGATGTACCAAGGGTTTGTGATGTCATCAAAGGTGTCAAGTAAGCCCGAGGTCGAGATTGGGGTGCAACACGTGACATGCACGGAGGACGCCGCGGCCTTTGTTGCACTGGCCGCGGCTGTCGACTTAAGCGTCGACGCCTGCTTGCCGTTTTCCAAAAAGCTTAGGAAAGAGCTGCGGCACGATGCTGAATAGTCGACGCAAAAAGTTTCTCAAGGACGATAAGTGATTTTTTGAAATGTTAAGGACTGCGCCTGCAATTTTCTATTATTGTAATTAACTTTTTATTATTATTCAAAGTTGGTTTTGAGGATCTTTTTTTGTGTAATTTTTAATTTTTGTGGAACAAAAAGTGTACAGAGAGATTGCTTCACGAGGGGTTCTTTTTTGTTTAATGGTAATTATTTTTTTGGGATGATTAATGCGTGTACAGCTGTTTATAAATAATGTGATTTACATCTTTATATGATTTGGATCGTACAAGTGTGCACATGTTTTTTAGATCTAACACGGTGTACTAAAAATAAGTATCTTTTCTACAACGAGGTCGGACACGCATGAACTTTTGCAGCGTAGTGTTAATTTTTGGTAAAAACTTATATTTGTCGTAAATGCACCCGGTCCATAAATACTGTGTTTCTAGTTTTGAATATATATATATTTTAAATGCACCTGATCGATAAGTCTCCTGATTCCGTCCATATGTACGTGTACTTATTTTATGCAATCTCGGATCACCTTTGTTTTAGATTGGTTGGGCGAGTAGGTTACTTGGTTAACTTAAAGTTGGTTTGAATAACATGAAAGGAAACGCGACCAAACAAAGAATGTGTAGTTGTTAAGAACGCGTAGATGATGACTATGAGACTACGCGGGCAAGTGAAAAGAGAGCTTAAAAAACAAGAAAGAAAGAATTTTGGAAAAGGAGAAGACACAAAGTAAGTAGTGATGATATACACGAGTGTTTTTCGGATTTAGGTGTTTGGAGTTTACAGTAATGTTAAGGGTGGTTACTGACTTATCGTCTGGTGCGTATGAGTTAGAGAATAAGTAACATTGGTGCACCTGTAAGGCCGTAACTTGAATTTGTTTAGCTAGATATCAAACATAACAAACAAATTGGTTAGATAGGTTGCATCGGCTAAACGATCTTGAAACCATTTGCTTAGTTGTTTTGACAGTTTGTTCCGGGCTTTCCCATGTATTATTTAAAAAAAAAAAAAAAAGTTGACGAAGCTAGTTTAATAGCATCAGCGCACTTGTTTGGACTCGTAAGCATAGAATTAATGAGGCGGTAGGACAGATTACTTGAACGTGATACAATTAATTGAGATATTGAATTAGACGTGTGATGTTGAACTGTTGGATTCGTGTGACGAATTAGCTAATGATACTGCAAGTCTGCAATGTTTTACTATGCCAAAAGTCTTGTTTGAACACCAACTGTAACCGAATAAAATTAAATCATCACCATTGCACGTTTTATTTTCCAATAAGATATGGGAGAAGACGGCACTTGAGTTGCAAAGAATCAACAAAGATCCACAGAAAAAGACGACCCGTTTGTCCTAGTTGTGTGAGTCAGAACCGGTGACTGATCAACCAAGGGTAGCTGAAAGAAGCCAAGATTGAAAGCATGTCTCGAAGAACAGAAGATAGGTTAAAAGTGACAAATATCGTATCCGAAGACCAAATAAGTCCAAACCATTTTGGTTTGGTTATGGTTTTGATCAGGGCCGGTCCCAAGCTATGACGATAAAAAAGACCAATATGGTCCGGTTTTTATAACATCTGGGCTCTATCGTGTCATCTTCTCTCAAACCAGCACAGAATAGTCTTATTCACTAAACTGCAAAATGCAATCCAGTTTACGCGTTAATGTTAAAGAATTTTTTTTTGGATGAACTATTTGGATGCCAATATTTGACTAATCGCAACAAAAAGTTGCTTAGCACTAAAATTACTTAGCAGTTTCCTTTCATATCAACTGCAGAAATAAGCTTCATACAACCAAATTTGTGATAGTAAAAAGGTGCATAAAGAAACCTGTTAAGTGCACTTTTACTTTTCTGATGAAACATGACTCACAAGTAAGTCACCAAAACATATTTATTTGTGATTTGTCAAATTTATGATGTATCTCCGTTACTTTCGATATCGACCACAAACACAAAGAACTTGTTATAACAGCTACTTTAGATGACATTTACCTACCCCGACACGGATGTTACCAGAGACGGGTTTTGAACATCTGTTTTTTTTTCAAATAAATCGGCATAATTACTCGTTCTTATCTGTTACTGGATTAATAAACATTCACAGAGACAACAGCAATTAGGAATGCAGTTCAAAAGTCTAGATTTTACAGACCAAAGAGCTTTAAAGTAATTAAATTCTAATATTGACTAGCCTAATACACAACCAACAAGTTCTCAAGGAAAACAAGGTGGAAATAACAAATAAGAATTACAGATCAATACACAAAAACCATCTCGCAAAAAACATTTCTTATCTTTTGTTTTTCTTCTAAGTTTATCATTCTGCAGCAGTGTCTTCGCTGTTGCCACCTTCTGTTTCGATATCTGGCAGCGTGTCTAGATCAGTTCGGATATCTTTCTCCTCTAAATGTGTTAGATCAGTGGAATCAATTGGGTCGTGTTGAACTTCATCTGGATCTTCTGTTACTTCCGTTACATTGTTGGTTTCTGTTTCAAGTTCTGTTTTTGAAGGGTCGGAGCTCGATTCATTAGACTCTGTGACCCCTGAATTAGATATATCAGTTGAATTTGAGGACTCTTCTGTTACTGCGGTGATGTTTTGAGTTTCAGTTGATTGAGATGTGATCAGTGTAGTATCGGAAGGAGGTCCGTTCTCATTTGAATCAATTGATGATGTAGGAGTCACGTCGCTAATAAGGGGTTCAGGGTCTTTTTCTTGAATCACAGTGGTATTTGGAGAAGTTGATGCTCCATTTTCGGCTGTTTCACCAACAGTTTCACTTAAAACGACTATAGTTCCATTCTTGATTTCAGTTTCAGTACCAAGCGTCCGGCCAGTATGAGTCACTGCACTTGAAGCATCATCGGCCTTGTAGTTTTCTTCACGTGCTTCGTGGGTATGTTCTGTAGCACCATCTTCATTATGTTCCTCTGAAGAAACCTCATTTTCGATTTGACTTTGACCATCTTTCTCTTCACTCACATCCTCATTTTCATTATCATTTTCTTTTTCGTCACTCTCTTCTGTCTCTTTTTCTTCACCGATCACGTCTACCTCTTCTCGGTCAATCTCCACATCCGGCTTTTCTTGCTCATTTTCATCAATCTCAACATCCCTATCGTCATCTTTTTCCTCCTCTATCTTATCCTCATCTTGCTCTTCTCCATCACGCTTGTTCTCCTCGTGGTCATCTTGCTCTTCCTCCTCTTCTTGCTCATGTCCATCTCCTTCCCCTTCATTCGCCGTTTTCTCAATTCTCGGTAGTAAATCCTTCCTACCCAACTTAGCAATTTCCTCACCACTTCGCGCAAGTGTACTCAACGAAACCTTGCTATCACTAGCATCAAACTCTTTCCTCTTATCATGAGACCTCTTAACTTGGAATATCAACCAGAAACAAACCGCAACCAACAAACAAACTTGCAAAACATTTTTAACCTTTATTCCTTTCGCCCTCTGGGTTCTCACCGGCGAGTTTCGATACATTCTAAGTTTCGATAAGAAACAATAAATTTGGCTGAAAATAAATAAAGGGTTCACATGAATATTACTAGTAGTATTAGCCGCCTTTTAAGGGACAAGTAATAAAACATATATTGGATATTACAATGTTTAACCTAAAGTCAAACCAAGTACATACATCAAGACATCAAATCTAAGCCAAACTTAAAACACCCTACTTCTTATTAACAACAAAAAAATATATATAAGTAACACAAGAACAAGAATCTAGCTAGTTGAATACAAGGAACAAGGATAGGAAAATAAACTGAAGTGTAACTAGGAAGATACCTGAAAGTCTTTGAGTTTTCTAAATATGAGTGCTAGTAGCTAGCTAGCTATGAGGTGTAGCTTGAGGGGGTGGATCTGTGTAAGAGTAGTTTAGAAGAAGAAGAAGAGATGGGCAGGTGGGTGTTGTTTGTTTTTCAATAATAATGGTGGGTGAACAGTACACAGCAGCTTTTTTTTTTAACCATAAATGGCCCTGTCTCACGAGTTTCTTCTTCATTTCTTACCTTTTTATTCCATCATCTTTTTATCCAACAAATAAAGGAAGGGATAGGTTATTTGGGCCGAGCATCGGGTCAAAACTGAACGGTAAAATTGAACCGAATCAAAAACTGATTTTATAGAAAGAGTAAAGTGCAAAATACATCTTTTTTATTTATCCCGTGTCTCGTTTTACATCTTTAAACTTTTTTTTGGTACAAAACCATCTATCTGTTAGTAAAGTTGGCACAAATACATTCATCTGTTAGTAAAATCAGTTAATGAGGACTAGCGGTGCAAATATTTCTCCGTTATCTCCTAACGGAAGAGAAAATATTTGCACCGTTAGTCATTAGGACTAACAATGCAAGAAACAAATTGCATCGTTAGTCCTAAGGACTAACGGTGCACTCCACCACCTCCTCCACCCACCACCACCCAACGCCACCACCCCCCACCTCCACCGCCGCCACCATTGCCACCACCACTCACCTCCACCTACCACCCAACGCCACCACCACCATCAACGCCACCTTCATTACCACTTACCACCTCCACCCACCACCACCCAACGCCACCACCACCCACCTCCACCGCTTCCACCACCTACCACCACCCACCTCCACACACCACCACCACCCGCCACCGCAACCACCTCCACCCAACGCCACTACCACCATCACCGTCACCCACATCCACCGCCACCACCACCCACTACCACCTCCCCCACCTCCACCGCCGCCACCTACCTCCACTACCGCCTCCATCTACCACCACCACCACCCGCCATCCATCGTCACCACTGCCACCACCACTGCCACCTCCACCGCCGCCACCCACCACACCCACCACCACTGCCACCACCACTCACCACCGCCACCACCACTCGCAAGGTTGTTGATGATGGTGGTGGTGACGTTGGGTGGTGGTGGCAGTGGAGGTGGGTGGCGGTGATGGTGGTGGTGGCGTTGGATGGAGGTGGTTGTGGTGGCGGGTGGTGGTGGTGTGTGGAGGTGGTGGTGGTGGTGGCGGTGGTGTAGATGGCGAGTGTGGTGGAAAGTGGGCGGCAAAGTGGTGGCGATAGGTGGCGGTGGAGGGTGGGTGGCGCTGGGAAGTGGGGCGGAGGTGACTGTGGAGGTGGTGTGGCGGTGAAGGTGGCGTTGATGGTGGTGGCGGCGTTGGGTGGTAGGTGGAGGTGGTGGTGGCAGTGGTGGCGGTGGGTGGCAGCGGTGGAGGTGGGGGTGGTGGCGTTGGGTGGAGGTGGTAGGTGGTGATGAAGGTGGCGTTGATGGTGGTGTTGGCGTTCGGTGGTAGGTGGAGGTGGGTGGTGGTAGCAGTGGTGGCGGTGGGTGGCGGCGGGTGGCGGCGGTGGAATAAAAACCGTATACCACTCAAATTCCACCCCAAAAATGAGATGTTTGCCCCTAGATCTTTAGGAATAAAAGCATTCATCTTTAATGCTTAATGAGTATACCGGTAGTATAATAGATTCCAGAACTTGTTTTGTGATGCATTCTGAGATGGCTAGTGAGACTACATTCGTGTAGTTAGGATTAACTAAATGATAAGAGGCATTAGGATAACCCCTGTTTTAAACCTATAATATAATTACTTCTTCCACATCGCTTGAGTAATTTTCCCCACACCCTTGCAATGTACTCATATTTAGTACACGATACCCCTAGTTAACCCCTCAGAGCCTATCCTTTTCGCGGTTCTCGTGATATTTCTTGTATTTTGAAATATCAATGAAGATCATTGTTTACAATCCACCCCCAAATGTTACACCCAAATCGCCTTAGCCTACCTTGTACGCACTCATCTTTAGTGCATTATTGTTATCATTACTAAACCCTTAGTTCAATTATCTAGTTACTTGCATGGTTGCGATCCCAAGTAAGATCGGTCCAGGATCATGGGATCCTTTTCTATCAGATAGGAAGGATTGTAGCACAAAATGTACTTTTAAGTAATTGCCCCATAGATCCTATATCTATCTATATGAAAAAGAAATCATGTAACGAAGTGGATTATTATTTGTACAATTGGTACTTCGAACTTGGAACGAGCATGAAGAAATTAACGAAACTTCTTTATCTTTTGAGTTGTTCTGCCGGATCGGTCACACCCAAGTTCCATAGCTTTTGGTACGCTATCCCGATCATGATTTTCCTACCCCCAGGGGGAAAGGCACTTCCATTATTGGGACTTTTGGGCCGGTTGTGGGCGAGGAGGGATTCGAACCCCCGACACCTTGGTTCGTAGCCACGTGCTCTAATCCTCTGAGCTACAGGCCCCACTCCGTCTCCACTGGATCTGTTCCTGTAACACCCCCAAAATACCACAGCGGAAGATTGTGTCACTGGGGTGCTACTTCATAATACAAAGTACAAGTTATAGAAAACGACCTCTAAATGAGACGTTTGGAAAAGTTACCATTCGATTAATGAAATCAGAGTTACAAACAATGAGGTCCCAAAGTATAATACATAAATGTTTACAAAATGTTTCGAATGGTAAATACGAATGTATAAAGTCTTCAAATGTCGTGCGACTCTATGCTTCAAACTCTAGCTATCGCCTTATGACCTGAGATAAACATGCTAAAAAGTGTCAACACAATGGTTGGTGAGTTCATAGAGTTTGTTTAACACGTAAGACTTTAATGAATGTTCACACAACAAAGGCATTGTAAATCCACTCAGTTCCAAGTTCCGCCCATACAAAACTTGCAACCTGTGTGTTTACAACCCACTGCTAAAATATAGTATGTCAATCATGTATGCATGTATCATAGTAGTAAAAGGTATAAATGTTACCACAAGGGTCTTCCAACAACTTAATTTGGGATGTATCTAATTTAATAGCCTTCCAACAACTTAATTTGGAGCTACTAAATTAATGGTCATCCAACAACTTAATTTGGAGCCACTGGACTGCATGTTACCACAAGGGTCTTCCAACAACTTAATTTGGGATGTATCTAATTTAATAACCTTCCAACAACTTAATTTGGAGCCACTGAATTGCACATACTGAGAGCCTCTTCCCAAAGATTAATGGCCATCCAACAACTTAATTTGGAGCCACTAAGTTGAATAACGCAATTAAGTATAATACACTCAAGAATAACGCAAATAAGTTTAACACAATCATGTATAACGCAATCAAATATAATGCAATCATGTATAGTGCAATCAAGTATAATATTTTGAGTATTTGTAAAAGTAAAAGCAATTAGTTGAGCATGTATCTCCCCCAAAAGTTTGTAAACAATTAATAGAAAGTGGGGCTATGAAAACTCACCTTGAACTAATGATATCAAAACGTATAACGGAATTGATGGATAAGCCGAGAAACCTCTACGCGCAACCTAGAATATGATGTTGTGTCTTAGGTTATAAAATATTGATGTGAATGTATAAACATGCCTTATATAGTTATTACATAAATTATGCTTGGATACTTAACATTTGTGAGGTCGTATTAGTGTTTACGTTTCGTTTATTTAAGTTTTCCCCGTCTAAATCTACCCGTTATATCTAAACCATAAATGATCACGACTCGGTTTTTATGTCCTCAGAAAGGTAATTAAATGTACTAAACAGATTAGTGGGTCCTACTGTCCCAGAAATTAATTAACTAATGTGAAATTACCAATTTACCCTTGAATGTACTAGTTATTTCAATCAGCAGCAAACTGTCTCACGGTTTTGGTCATAAGTCCAGTTCTACAACTCCGTTTAATGCACGGCTAGCGGCCACGTTCAATTTAGGGTGTTATCTAAAACTTTTATTCTTTGACCAACAAGGGGTTATATGCAATTTTTATGAGTTTTAGCCGTTTAAACTCTGTTACTCAGTTTTGGACACGTCTAGCCGTTTTGGCTCTAGTTTATTCATCGGGATGAGTTACGGCACGAGCCACCCGGCGAAACGACCACAAGACATCGATATATAATCCTATATCATTACTTAATTTTCTAAGTCCACGAATTTTACCCATAATTTACGTTTACAGCCCCTGTCCAGTTTCTGTGTTGCAAATCTAGTCCTTTCGACGGTTTCTAGTGTTTTAGTCCATTTATCCAAGCACAATCAAGTATAATAAGCATATAGAACATATTACATATGTGAAATACTAGTATTTACTGAAATAAAAGGTAAGTATAGTAGTTTGCTTACAATACTTGTGATGAAACAATTCAAGAACCAAGAACTAGGACACTAAAACCTAAACCCTTCCAATATGAACCCGAGCTTCCAAATCTTTAACACACCTTGCTAACCCTTGCTAGGCTTGATATAACCTTGTAAGAACAATTCTAACTCAGCCCTTTTCACCTTGTATAGCTCCTAATCCAACCATGGAATCACCAAACAAACTCTTAAATGATGTAGGGAATAACTAGGCCTTGAACTTTGATATATAACTTGTAGTTTGAAGATTAAAGAATCATGGTGCTAGGGATTATGAAGTGAACGACCAAATGAAGGAAAAGAGAGAGTTTTTGTGAGTTTATATTGATCTTTTATGTTCTTATGAGTTATAAAACAATTATATAGTCTTAAAATACTTAGTTGTTAAGTTTACTTAAACATATATAAGCCTTCCTTTGTAAGTTTCCTAGTCTTATCTTGATGACACATATAAAAACACCCCATGTGGTCTAAAATTTCGTTCCATGCCTATCTTGGATGACTAGATATGATTTTTGATAATATCTTGCTTTTACGGAGTGAGTTTTGGTCCCGTTAATCGCTAACCGTAAGTCATAAAGTCACGAAACTTAAAACCGGGTATCCTAAAAATATGAATCTTATAAATATGTTAAAACTTGTTAATATAACCTATCTTAGCATATTAAATGAGTGATAAGTTTGACGGAGCACATAAACGCTGTTAAAGCCTAGAATGGTAAGATATTTAAGAAGAGAATTTCAACTTGGCTTCTCTTAATGAGATATTTTGAAGATATTTAACTAGGTATTATCTAAATAATATCTAGTTGATGACTAGGTATATGACTTGGCAAGGTAAATTAAAATGTATTAGTCAAAAGGTGGTGCGGGTATCGGGAATGAATAGTAAAAGTGAATAGTAACCCGAAAATGCGAATTGTTACAGTTCCCGGGAGTACCCTTAAAAAAGGAACCTTTGCTCTCCCCAGCCATTTCGGGTTAAGAAGATATCAAAGCGCCTTTATCTCTATAAGAAGGCGCGTTCCGAGGTGTGAAGTGGGAGAGAAGGAATGTCATAATTGGGTGGGAGGTGGTGGCGTTGGGTGGTGGTGGCAGTGGAGTGCACCGTTAGTCCTTAGGACTAACGATGCAATTAGTTTCTATTCCGTTAGGAGATAATGGAGAAATATTTGCACCGTTAGTCCTCATTAACTGATTTTACTAACAAAGGGATGTATTTCTGCCAACTTTACTAACGGGGGGATGGTTTTGTGCCAAAAAAAAGTTTAGGGATGTAAAGCGAGACACATGACAAACTACAGGGATGTATTTTGGACTTTACTCTTAAAGAAAACATGAACCAAAAACCAAATAGAAGTGAACCGAGTTAAACCGTAATGAACCGTCGGTTTGGTTCGTTTAAACGTTTAGGCATTTTTTTCTCGGTTTTGGCCTCAACCGAACCGAATCAAACCAAACCGAAACTGAAAACCATAAATATATAATTTTATAAAACCAAAAACAGAACCGAGTAAGGTCGGTTCGATTGGACCGGTTCGGCTCTGTTTTTCGGTTCGATTCGATTTTTTGTCCATTTTGCTCAGCCCTAGTTATGTGTACCCTAAAATGATTGTATTACCTTTAATTTTTTTGAGCAATGCTACACTCACATAATTTTCACAAAAACACACATGTAGCAACTGACTTGTACAGTTGTACTTAGGGGTGTAAATGAGCCGAGTCGAGCCGAGTACTGCCAAGCTCGAACTCGACTCGAATACTAAAACCCGAGATCGAAACTCGACTTAAGCATGGGCGAGCTTTGGATTTTAAGCTCGAGCTTGGATCGTCATCTTAAACTGGAGCTCGAAACTCGACTCAAAAGTGTACTCGAGTAGCTCGAGATCACGACTCGTTTATATCAAGTCGATTATGAGTAATTTACGAGTCTATTTTAAATAGCTCGCAAGCTGTCTCGTCACGTTTACAGATAAAGTAAAGGATAGGTTATTTGGGCCGAGCATCGGGTCAAACTGAACTGAATTGACTAAAATCGAAAACTGATTTTAAAGAAAACATGAACGGAGAACCAAACCACAGTGAACCGAACAGAACAGTCAGTTCAGTTCAATTTAGACAGTTTAGGTGTGTTTTTTTCTCGGTTTTGGCCCGAACCGAACATAACCGAAAACAAAACCCATAAATATATAATTATATAAAACCAAAAACCGAACCAAGTAAGGTTGGCTTGGGTTGGACCGGTTCCGCTTAGTTTTTCAGTTTGGTTCGGTTTTTGGTCAATTTTGCTCAGCCCTAGTTATTTGTACCCTAAAATAATTGTATTACTTTTAATTTTTATCAGCAATGCTACACTCACATAATTTTCACAAAAACACACATGTAGCAATTGACTTGTACATTTGATACTTTCTATTTGTATACTAGTTGAGAAAAATGAGATAATTACACTATGTATATTTAAGATATCACTTTGGCTTTAAAAATAAAAATAATTTTGGTTGATGGAAATTTAAAATAGAATATTTATATATAAGATATGGCTAAAAGAAAGGAGAAATATTTTATAAAAGTATAAATTATTTGTTTTTTGGGTAGCGAATAATTTTTTTTTTGTTTATAGAGGCATTTTTCTTTCAAATTCGTCATTCTTAATGTATTTTGTGACATTTTTGCACTTCGAAAAAAATTCCTATTAGTTTAGAGAGACAAAAATGTCAAAAGAATGTCGCAAAATACCTAAAAAATGCCGAATTTGAAAGAAAAACACCCGTATACGCCAAAAAAGTTATTCGCTACCTCAAAAAACAAATGATGTCAAGTATAGCACATTTTTAAAACATTTGCCTTAAAAGAAATCTAGTGACTTTACCAAGTTTTTTCTCTTGAAAAACTGAAAATTGTATACCATCTAAAAACTATACATTAATGCATGCAAGTATGTAACAAACAATGTGAAAATCGGTGGCTCGGTCCGTTAGTGAGGATTTTTCTCTAGTCTCAGATTTTATGTAGGGGTGGCAATTCTCGACATGACACGATAAACGAAACGAACACGACATGAAGTTAAAGGGGTTTGGGTTGACGATAAACAGGTTTGGGTAAAAAATAGGTCAACCCGTCTAACCCGTTTAATAAACGGGTTGTGTTTGTGTTGAGTAAATATTAAACAGGTCAACCCGTGAACCTGTTTAAGTATACAAGACTCAAAAAATAAAAAATATAACCTAGTTTTTTTATGTTGGATGTGGATTAAATGTATTTTTTTATGTACTTAATATGAGTGAATTATGATTATACCTTAATTATCATTGAAATTAACACTTATAACTCTGAAAATTGTCGTATAGTTATTTGTATGTTATTTTTATTATATTTTAGATCCTTATATCATTTTCGTATTTAAACTAGTTAAAATAACAAACCACCAACCTTATTCACTGCTTGACTTATTTAGTTAAACAAGTTAAACGGGTCACAAACGGGTTACACGTGTTATGCAGGTCTGGGTTAGGGTTGAGTTTCTTGATACGATTAATAAATGGATCGTGTTTGGGTAGAGTTTATACCAACCCGCCAACACGCGAACCAGAATAGGTCAACACGAACACGACTCGATTGTCACCCCTAGTTTTATGTAATTGGCTAGAGTTTTTTCATCCCTTTTGTAGGCCTCGCACTTAAAGCCCCGGGTAGAGTCTAGTTCATGTAATTGTCTAGTCTGTACTGTTTTTGCTTCTAGCACCTTGCTAGTAGCTTTGTTTCTTTATATATATTTATCGCCCTTTAAAAAAAAAGGTGTATAGTTCAGTTTAGGGGTGTCCAAAAAAACCGAGGAACCAAAAGAATCGAGGAACCGTACCGGTACCGATCGGGAATGGGACCGTATATTAGAACCATGGTACGGTTCTTGGTTCCTAAAATTTCATAATTTCGGTTCTCGGGGATCGGTTCGGTCGAACGTCCGGTTCCGGTACTTTCCCGAAAGAACCGACTTTTATGAAAATATAAAATTTTATAGGGTTTGTTTGGGATATTGTGTACATGCAAGTATGCGGCCTTTAAAAAAAATAGAAAAAAACCTACCTAAACCTAAAAACTCATAAACCTTAACCTTTAATCGATTGATTCCATTCAAAGATTCACACATCATTGATCAATATGAAAGTAAGTTTTTTCTAAACTGGAATATCGAGTATGCGCATAGCCGCATATTGAACAATTCTGTGTTGCTTAGTAACAACTAACAAGATGTTGTCATTAACTATTGGTATTTATTGCTCAATTAATTTAAATCAAAAAGTCGAGAAACAATTAACGATTATGACGTCACGCATGATATTTTGTCACCATGTAAGTTATTGTAAGCTAGTCACAATGATTGATATATAACATTCTCAATGCGTTTGCAATTATTTTCGTGGATAATAAGTTTGCTATTACCGGATATATGTTTTTTCTTTGTTTGTAAGTCATGTTGTGGAATACTATTAAGGCTGTCAACTTCTTTCGAAGTTCTACGAACCGAGTACCGTAATTTCACATCCATCCAAACATTTTTTTTTTAATACTTTGGTACTCATGGGAATTACCGAAAATTCCCGTACCGGAACCGAACCGAAAAACTTGGGACGGTTCTTGGTTCCACTTTTTCCTTATTTTCGATTCTCGGTTCTTTCGGTTCCGGTTCCGGTTCGGGACGGTTCCAGTACCATGGACCTAGTTCAGTTTAGTTGGTTATGAGCCTAAAACGTCAGGAAAATTTGGTAAAGCTGATTTGACAAATTTAATATGGCAACTAACAAATTACTTAGCTAAATGGGCCACTAAACAGTTCGATATACTTGGTTTGTTATTTGGGTCCAAAATAAAAACGGATGGAGTATAAAGGAAAAAAAAAAGGCACTTAAACACAACAAAGAACATATTCGTTTTTTTTTTTCTTTTCTCTCTTTTGGAAAGGAACAGATTTGAATCTTTGGCTTTATACATTCCTTACTGGAACAACGCGTGTTATGTTTAAACAGGTCTAAGGTTCTTACAGCCACGATACGGAGACTTGTCTCAAGGTTTTGGGTATGTTTGGCGCATAGCTTATGAGAGTTTGAGATTTTTAAAATGAGTTAGCTTTGTTTTAGTAGAAACGTCTTGCTCTTTTATTGTTTATCGTTTAACAAAACATAGTTACCGAGTAGTAACCCTTTAAGAAAACAAGCTAAGAAAATGTTCTAACTTAACAAAATTACTTGCTTACACGTATAAAGTGTCTTCTTCACATACAATTTTTGAGGTGTCCTAGCTACTTGCTGCATTTCTAACCTTCGTGGGTTCGAGTCTCGCGGATGTTGCAAACTTGTTAGTATAAAAAGTGTGATGGATTAAAATATGTGTAGAAGACGTGTGTTGAGCCGGGCCAACAGGTTGTCGATGGGCTAAATCTGTACTAAACAAAATAGTGGATTGAATCACTGCACAAATGAAAGTAAACCGTTAGGCTTACCGTAGGGCCGGACTTCACGATTAAGCTCCGACGTGAGAGTAAGTATTCATTCTTGTCACAGAATATCAAAGTGTGTGTATTAGTATGTGTGAGATAGTCGTACCTTATGAGAGGATTAAAGCTCCTTTTATAGGCGAGCCTAACGTTTGGGTTTCCTAGCATTTCGCTTATAAAAGTTAGTGGCTGGAGTGGGACCCTTGTTAGGCAAGGTTCCGCAGTAATCGTGGACGTGGACACAGATCACCTTCCGCAGCCATGAGTCTGGTCCGCTAGGTGCTCTGCGTTCGTCTTTGAGTCCGGACAGTAACCAATTTGTTATTGGACTTACTGGCGATCCAGTACTTGTAGTTATTTTGTTGTTGAGCCTGAGGCTTAAATACGTATAACACAAGCTAAGCCTAATAAACATGTTGTACATGGTCTTATGGTCTTCATGCAACGTATTTATTTATTTGATTCAATTTGTATTGTAAACGCATATTTATGATCCAAGACATGGTGTCCTTTTTGTCTAGAAACAACTACATATTATTCAATTCTTAAGTAGCTTCCATCGTTTTTGATTTTCCAAGGCCACTAATTTTTTTTTATTTTTTTTTAACGGCAATTTTATAAAGCAACTAGCAAAAAGCTAGATTAAACAACTACAATATAAGGGTTTTTAAGCCAATCGTCCCAAGTGAACGACGCTTTACTTCTATATTTGCACCAAAAATAAGAAATAGAGACTAAGTTATCAAATATCATCGCCTTCTCGGGAGTCTTCGAATAAAAAAGAACCATATTACGGAAACGCCAAATCAACCACCATAGACCATAAAAAACTCCCTCGAACATGACCTTAGCCTTGGAAAGAATCCGAAGAGACACAAACCAACGACACCATTCCTCATACGAATTCACGTCCGAATATTCAACATTCCACCAAGTAGATATCTTTTGAGCCAATTGTCTAACCACCCTACATTGGAAGAAAAGATGGCTAGACGTCTCCGATCCTTCCTTGCAAATAGGACATTCCATAGTATTAATATCAATCCCTCTACGTGATATGTTAAATCTAGTCGGTAAGGCATTAGACTTGACTTTCCAAGCAGTAATATTCACCTTAATAGGAACGTATTTAACCCACCTAGTCGGCGAGTTAACCTCATGAAAACGATTATCATCAATAACCTTTCGTAAAGAAGCCACTGAAAAATCTCCATTATTATTTAAAGACCAAACATACCTATCCTCACAAGGCACCATTTAATAGTCTGAAATATATCCGCCATCGCGTTGTATTGCGACTCTTCGATACCACTTCTAATTTTCCTGCGAAAAGAATTATCTAAACTATTTGCATTCACTTTCACACTAATTGTCACCCTTTTATCCACTTCAAGCGCATACAAACGTGGAAATAAAACTTTCATAGTACCACCCTCGAACCATTTATCCTCCCAAAAATCGCGTACCCTCTCCATTCCCCAGCTTAAGATGCATGAACTCGAACACGTTAATCCCTTTACCTTGCAAAACCTTCACCCTGAGCAATATAATTCCAACTAGAATGAGAACCACCAACATTCCCCTTTTCCAAACTCCCATCAGCTCCATGAATAGCTTTAATCACATTAGACCATAGCGAAGGTTTTTGAGAGACGAAACACCACACCCACTTTAGCATAGGGCTACGGTTTAGGGCATATAAACTTGAAACCCCTAAACCTCCTTTTTCTTTAGGAGTTAAAACACCACTTAACCCATGAAGTTTTATTAATCTTAAGATCATGACCATTAAAAAAATGACCACGAATAGATTCAAGCATGTTAAGGATACATATCGGGGCTTTATAAATAGACATATGGAAAATCGGAATAGACCCTAACACAGATTTGAGAAGCATGAACCTACCTCCAATCGATAATGTTTTCATTTTCCATCTAGAAAGACGTGATACCACCTTATCCACCACCTCTTTCCAAGCTTGTTTTCTAGACATGCACTCTCCCACTTTCGTTCCCAAATACGTGAAAGGAGTTTTAAGAACGAGACAACCAAGTTTGGCAGCCGCATTAATCACCTTACCATCATCCACATTCACACCCATAAGTTTGCTCTTGCACATGTTAATCCGCAACCCATATGCTCCAAAAAACATTCAAGCACATGAACCAGAGTATCAATGTTTGCGTCACTCCATTGGCCAATGAATATAGCATCATCCGCATAGAACAAGTGAGACAAAGATGTCGAGGAATTAAGTTTCATACCCGTGAATAAACCCGCCTCAATAACCCGCTGAAACGATAAATGTAAACTCTCCATAATAAGAATAAATAAGAAAGGGGATAACGGATCACCTTGCTTTAGACCTTTAAAAAACTGAAACTCCTCCATCGGACTTCCGTTAATGAGAATGGAGCCTCTAGACGAATTAAGGCAACTCTGAATCCACTTCCTCCATTTATCGCCAAAACCAAATTTAACAAGAACATCATCCAAAAAATCCCAACGGACGGAGTCATAAGCTTTCTCAAAATCAACTTTGAAAATAAGAGCATGATTTTTCTTCCTCCGAGACCATTGGAGGACCTCATTAAGGATGAATGGCCCGTCCAGGATTTGTCTATCCGCCACAAATGCCGATTGCACCTCATTAACAATATTATCCAACACCCCAACCAATCGATTCGACAATATTTTAGCGATAATCTTATAAAAACTCCCAATCACACTAATAGGACGAAAGTCTTTCACCATGTTAGCATCGGGGATTTTAGGAATTAGGGCAATAAAATTCGAATTGCATCCACTAGGGAACTCACCATCAAGAAAAACTTTACAGCTTCAACCACATCGTTTTCAATCGTAGTCCAAAAATGACGATAAAAACCGAATGTGAAACCATCCGGGCTAGGAGACTTGTCAACACCACAATACCAAACCGCCCTTTTAACCTCCTCTTTAGTTACCATACGATCCAGATCCTCTTTCTGTTCGCTAGATAACACATTAGGGAAACACATGTCGACCCGAGCACGGTACCTCAAAGGTTTATCAAACCTTTTCCGAAAATGTTCAAAAAATTCAAACTTAACTTTCACCGGATTATCAACCCATATCCCGTTCACTAGGACACCCCTGATATTAGATTGACTCCTCTTCTTATTTAACATGCCATGGAAGAACTTAACGTTTTCGTCCCCTTCAATTGCCCATCTAATCTTGGCTTTTGGAGCAATTTCTGAAGCTTGAACATTATTAATCTTTTGTATCTTACCAAGAATCTCCAATCTTTTGCAACTCAACTGCTCGCACTCCATTACCCTTATCAATCTCTACATCAACAACCTCAATCTCCTTTTTAACATATCTAACTCACCTTTCAAGATCCTTTTATGCGTAGACTGCCAACCCCTTATTCGCTCCTTAAGAAACTTCAACTTATACATAAAATTACGAATAGCATTCCTTTCATGACACGGAGCCACATTCCAAGAGTCTACCACCAATTTATCAAATCCATCCGCTTGTAACCAATGATGAAAAAAACGAAAAGGTATAGGCCCATAATCAAAAAACGTTTCACGTAATAATATAGGCCGATGGTCCGAAATAAAACGCTCCAAAGCAATTGCATTAATATTAGGGCAAGTATTAAAAAGATTTTCCGAAACAATAAATCTATCTAACTTGCTCATCTTCGAAGCAGATTTATGGCACCAAGTATAAGCACATCCTCCTAAAGGAACCTCTTCAAACCCCACAGTATGAATGAAAGAATTGAAAATCGCCGCATCAAACGCGTTAAAAACCGTACCAAACCTACCCGCACTAATCCGCACCTCATTAAAATCACCTAACATAAGAATCTCACCATCCCACTGTTGCGATACATGAGTTAAATAATCCCATAACATACGTTTCTCTTTAGCATCATGAGGAGCATAAACCACCACTATCAACATATCAATACTAGATTTCACCCACACCCCTCGAATGATGACAAAGTAATCCGAGACCGTACTACTACTCTTACAAAACGCATTTGGATCCCACATGCATAAGATCCCACCAGATTTACCAACGGCATCACTATGAACGAACTCAAAATTATTATTACCCCAACAAGATCTGACACAAAATAAATCAATCGACTCCATTTTCGTTTCTTGCAAACCTACAAAATTTACTTTATGTTTGTTACATAACTCCTTTACCCAATCTTTTTTGGCCTTTTGGGCGAGGCCTTGGACATTCAACGACAAACAATTCATCGATTCACCACAAATTCTCCTTGTGATTCAATAATCTTCGTGATATCTTTAACACACCCGTCCATATTATACCCCATAGTTTTTCCGACCTTCACAACTTCTTCCATTAAACTAAGTATAGATCCACCCGTACGAGACACATTTGATTTCTTGAACCGCCCCGATCGTGTAGGTCCAGAGTTAGTCTTAAACGAATCCAAATTATCGGCTCCATTATCTTTGTTGACCGATGAACTATCTTCTCTAACATCTTCTTCATTCTCATTCACCACCTGTACCCCGATCGTGTAGGCCACTAATTTGAGCAAGAATTTTCATGTATAACGTATCAACAAAAAATTGAAATGTATTTATATTGAGAATGTTGATGTATATGGTCGAATGGCCCACGCCGAACGAATAAATATTGCAACTGCCAAAGGGCCTATGCCAAATTACTCTAGCCGAAGAAATGTTTCTCGGTTAAACGTTTCCCGCCTAAATGTTTTCCGCCTAAATATGTCAATATCTATGTCACTCTCTATATATACTGCTTCATATTGTATCTCATAGGATATAGCACCACATCTCTACATCATAGATTATACACATCTCATACATATTAACACATCATAATGCATACATTACATGCTTATACATATATGTTAAATCCTTTACCTACGAGTTTCTGACTTGACCGTCGGAGGGTGGTTCCCAGGGCTTCGGCCTCGGGGCTCCTTCTAACGGGTTCTTTCATGTTTGTATCATACTTCAATGCTCGGGACAAGGAAGAATGGCACGTACAAGCCATTAAGACCAGCTCGGCAGAAAAATGCTTCAGCAGAGAAATAATATTTCTTTTTATTGAACATTCCTACTTATCTTTAGAGTTTAAAGATTTTGACATGTGAAAAATTAACTATTTAACTGAAAAGAGATAATAAATTAAGAAAGATGTGTTATATCTTCATATGAGTAGAAGGATAAAAAATACGACAATACAAAATAGAAAGATATAAATATTTTTCAATAAATATAAATTTCATTGAGGGTTTTGGAGATATAAATATGATTATCTCTTTCTCATGAGCTAATAAAGATAAAACTTCATTGACAAATATTTCATAGATTTACAATAATTGCCAATATAATGTATGAAATCATCATATTCTTCTGACTGTCCCGGGAACTCTTTTCAGGCAGACCGAGAGGAGAGAGAGAGAGAGAGAGAGAGAGAGAGAGAGAGAGAGAAAATAACAAAGAATCATTCGGCGCGTAATGAACTGCCAGATAGATCAGCACAGCTAGGGAAGCCGTTGAAACCCGATCATTCAAAGCAACACATTCAAAGAGACAGACCGAGTGCTCTATCTATAACTAGGGATGATTTGACGACCGTATTCGGGATGCCTTCACCTGGACCAAACCCAGACACTGCGTGTTGACCAGAATGGAGTCCTATTCCCATACTAAAGACAACAGTCATATTAGATACCCAATAATATGGTATGCTAATCACTTCGTTGTACGACTCTAGAACGGTAGTCGCTTAGTGCGACATCACTATGGGATGCAAAGAAGCTTCGTCACCCTTCTTTAGTTGCTTATCCTTTTTTCATCGAGATTGGGGCTGGACTAGATAGTGCATTGCAAATTCAAATCTTTTCTTTTTCTAAATAGCTATAACTCGTCGCTTTGCAAGAGAACAAAGCTTAACTAGAATTTACTTAGGGACAATCCGCCATAAAACTCTTCCACATAGTGCGATTAGTGTGTGAGACCGCGAACCATAAACTGACGCATGGGATACATCAGGTGTGTGCATGAAGCCGGGACATTCTTACCCCCAGAATGGACCATGTTAGACCTTGTTTGGTCAATGCTTGGTGATCAAGCTATTTAGCACGGTGTTTTGGTTGATGCCTACTATGATGTGATGTTATGTGGCACTCGTAGTTGAGGATGCGAAGAGCTGGTGAATTTGCTTGATCTAATCAACTATGTATAACACAATATCTTTCATTGTTTCGTTGGAAAAACCAACGCAAATCCATTGTGGTTCGTTATCGATTAGGTATTAGTGGAAAAATAAAGATAATAGAATTAACTAAGTATCAGATCGACCAAATTGAACAAAAATAGTCTCTTGAAAGAGGGGGCATTTTCCCACTCTGCGGTACATGAGCTCCTCGTCCAACTTATTGTCTTCCTAGATTTCATATCAGTTACAAGCTTGTCATTTCAATCACTTGCTACCTTTAAAGGAAAGTAGTAAGCCCTCTATCGCTATGCTCCAACACTTATACCTATGCCTCAGCCTGAAGGTTCCAATGTTGCCTCGGTAGAGAGTTATCTCAGGGAGCGGATGTCATACTGATTTCAAGGACGCTTATGGGCACAAGTTAGAATAAAGCAATATGAGGATCAACATAGAAGTGGAGGAATTTTCGCTAGAGACTGGGTTTTCTTGCGATTCCAGCCCTATACTATAGGCTTTTCCATAGCTGCTAGACAAAAAGTCCAATCAAGTGGAGTCAAGGCATGCCTTAAGGTAGCGACTTACTTTTTCAGGTGAGATGGTTCAATGGTAGATTAGATAAAGGCTCTTGCTACTTCCCACGAAGGGAAGAAAGTAAATAGTGTAGATAAGGAAGTGGCTATTCTTGTTTGTTCATGACTCCGCTGCGCTCCTATAAGTGTGTGAAAACCGGAAGGAGGGGACAAAGGTCAGTTTAATAAGGTAAGAAAGCAAGATCAGAAGAAGGAGCAATACAGAATAACTAAGCATGACAAGGAGAGGATAACTAGACTTTCTAAGACAGTAGCAATGGCAAGGAGACTAATCCAGATATTCTTTCACTAACAATTGGAGGATTCTATTGATCCAAGACCTATATGTAGACTTGGGCCTCCCACGCTTTCAGTTAAGGCCCTAATTCTCTTGTTTGTTGGCTTTAGTACCGTGAAATAAAATAGAGAAAAATACCTTCAAGATGCGATAAGGGATCTCTCAACCGCATCCATCGCTAAATGGTTAAACATTTGAAGTTCTTTCCTTTGTCTTCATTCAGTGAAAGGAGTGAAGCTTTCCGCAGCTGGAAAACGGATACCCGCAAAGGCAAGATGATCCCAAAGCGAGTATGAAGCTAGAGCCATTACTTGACCAAGAACGTCAGAGGATTTCAGAGTGATCAGACAACCAAAAATAAGACAATGAAAGAGCGGCCTATGATTCAGGATTGATCGACGCCCGAGGAACGCTCGACCGAATGAATGAGTCACAAGGTGTAAACCCCAATGAAAAAATAACTTAGGCGCGAAGCATTTTTTAGGGCTAGCAATCTTGTATGAAACTGAGAATGTGATCATGACAACACATCGAAAGAAAGCGGCTAGCTAACTTATATTTATAATATTAGAAAGGTACCCCGCGCAATGCAGCGGCGGGTACCTAGTGACTAGGTGGCGGCGGCTGATGTGTTTCTAGGAGTTTGTGTATTTTTTGTTTAGAGAGGGCGTGGTTAAATGGTTTGCGTGTGTTTTTGTGTTGTGAGGACCAACATTGGAACGAGAAATCGCTGGCTGACGTTTAGAGGACCATGAAAGTAAGTTGTTGCCGAGAAAAACATAATAACCTGATGTAGACCGGTGAGTGGTAGGGCACGAATTATGCGTTCAGATTTTCCAATTTGTTGAGAGGTTCGGAGGCAAGAAAATCTAAATTGGATGCCATGGGTGGAAAATAATTTATGAAAGGCAGTATTATCAAACTCACCACCATGATCACACTGAAACGATTTAATTTCACACTTAAACTAAGTATGAACATAACTACGAAACAACTGAAATTTAGACAAAACATCAGATTTATTCATTAATGGATAAACCCACACATACTGAGAATAATGATCAAGAAACAAAACATAATACTTGAAACCAGAAAGACTCGGAATTGGAGAGGTCCACAAATCCGAGTGAACAATGTCAAAACAAGAAGTAACAGAACTAGACGAATGATAACGCTCAAATTGTGCATGTTTTTAGTAGCGTTATTCGTGCTTTTATGTATGTTATTTGGTTATAATTATATTCTTTTGATGCTTAATTGTATAAAAGTGTGTATGCTAGTTCATTTGTAGCCAAGTACAGGAAAATGGAGAAAAAGACGGAAAAAGAAGTAAAATACGAAGATTTCTCCATGTACGAAGAATTCCCGACAAAAGCAAGACTTGTGGAGTATATTCGAGAAGATAAAGTCATCAAGATGGTGGTCCAAATACTTAAGAATAAAGTTCAAGAAGGAAAACGAGAAAGAAATGAAGAAAAGAAGGTAAAACGAAGAAATATTGAAAGCTTTGTTGTTCCCGACACACCTTCACCATTTTGGCCATAACTTTTGCATACAGACTCTGTTTGACCCCGCGTTCGCGGTCACGGAACTGGAAGAGAAAGATCTACAAGTTTCGTTTTTGTCATTTTCTGTCAAAAAGCTCCAGCCGATCGGTAGGAGCCCGTAGCCGATTCGGCTCGAGCAGATTTTTTAGAGAAGCCGATCAGCTTTGCCTCGCAGCCAATTGGCTGCTCCAATCTGACCTTTCCAAGTTATTTTCAATGCATCCTTAAGTGCCATTAAGCCCCAAGTCCGATCATATGTCCCTAATAACTCCTATACCTGCTACTTTATGACACTTTGTGCCCAAGAAACTTACTTGGTGGCTAAGGGTGGCTTCTACCTATAAATAAGACCATTTTGGCTTAGTTTTGTGTGTGTAATTCTAGACTCCACCCGTAAGGACGAATTTCCACCAAATTTATCTCTTCCAAAAGACTACAAACCTCTGCCATTTCCAGAAGTATGCTTGGTTAGAAGTTGTAGTTGATTGGAGGCTTGAAGGAGTACTATAATCCTTCACCCTTACCTAATGTAATCTTACTTTGGGTACATCCTTATTACTTTTATGATGTTTAATGCTATTATTGATGTTTGGTTCTTTGATTGTGTTGATTATGTGATTCTTGTGAATGTTGGTCTTATACTTGTTTAGTTCATATGAAAAATTGTGATAAAAGGATGTTTGGATATTTGCAGTGTTTGTTTGGGCTATGATGATAACATCATATTTGGTTAAATTGGAACTTGTTCTTGTTTATTGTTTTGGTTGATCATTGTTGAGTTCAATGACGAAAGTATTCTTAACAATGGTTAGTTCCAATTCATTAGTCGACGAATGATTTTGGTCTTGTACTTTGTGACGATTGTGCAAGAGAATTAATAAACATAACAAGTAAAGGTTTAATTTGGATTAAGGTCGAAAGGAATCTTTTGAATATGTGTTCTCATTATCTTTCAAGTAAATGGAACTTCACGGATTAATAACATCAAAGTATAAGGGCCAAAAGGATTATTTCTTTGTTGTTGGTTTAGGCATAAGGCTAATGACATGACCATTTGATTGAGGCTTATGCACATTCGATTTATAAAACATTAGACTATTGTTATTGGTTCAAGAGGTAGAAAGATTACCTTTAATAATATATATTTTCCAAACTAAACATCCTAATATACTTGTGATCATTTGTCTAAACATGTATGTTCTTTGTGTGCTTGTTCTTATTGCTTTTCTTTGTGGTTTGATCCGTGACAATCATAAACCACGACCTTGTTACTTGCTTAAACAAACAAACGACACTTGTAGCGCAACCAAGTCTCTTGGGAAGACCTTTATTTACCATATACTATACTATAACTTGACTAGGGTATACTTGCCCGAATGTGTTCCTAGTTAACCGGTAATTCTTGTTTACAAATTTAAAACCTCGTGTGAACGCATCAACGAACTAACAAACGGAAGCTTCACGTGTTTACCAAGCTGACAAGCATGGCAAAGAAAGGGAAGCTTCTCTTTATTACAAGAAATAAAATCACTAGACACAAGACACCAACACTTCACTTCCGGATGTCCAAGTCGTTGATTCCTCGATATCGACCGGTAAGATAGGCGAGGAATTAGAGAAGGCTTCGTGAATGGTAAAGATCACCCGTGCTATCACAACGGAGGAGTACCCGTCAAGTTATGAAGTCCTTCACAGAAAAACCAAAAGGATCAAATTCAACAGTGCAATAATTATCACGAACAAATTGACGCACATAAATAATATTTATTACGATATGAGGGGTAATTAAAACATTATTTAAACGAAGAGGACGAAAAGGTGTAGACAAGATACTATGACCGGCTTTGATAACGGGAATGAAACTCCCATCACTAACCGCGATAGACGGATAAATAATCCCATAACATACGTTTCTCTTTATCATCATGAGGAGCATAAACCACCACTATCAACATATCAATACTAGATTTCACCCACACCCCTCGAATGATGACAAAGTAATCCGAGACCGTACTACTACTCTTACAAAACGCATTTGGATCCCACATGCATAAGATCCCACCAGATTTACCAACGGCATCACTATGAACGAACTCAAAATTATTATTACCCCAACAAGATCTGACACAAAATAAATCAATCGACTCCATTTTCGTTTCTTGCAAACCTACAAAATTTACTTTATGTTTGTTACATAACTCCTTTACCCAATCTTTTTTGGCCTTTTGGGCGAGGCCTTGGACATTCAAAGACAAACAATTCATCGATTCACCACAAATTCTCCTTGTGATTCAATAATCTCCGTGATATCTTTAACACACCCGTCCATATTATACCCCATAGTTTTTCCGACCTTCACAACTTCTTCCATTAAACTAAGTATAGATCCACCCGTACGAGACACATTTGATTTCTTGAACCGCCCCGATCGTGTAGGTCCAGAGTTAGTCTTAAACGAATCCAAATTATCAGCTCCATTATCTTTGTTGACCGATGAACTATCTTCTCTAACATCTTCTTCATTCTCATTCACCACCTGTACCCCGATCGTGTAGGCCACTAATTTGAGCAAGAATTTTCATGTATAACGTATCAACAAAAAATTGAAATGTATTTATATTGAGAATGTTGATGTATATGGTCGAATGGCCCACGCCGAACGAATAAATATTGCAACTGCCAAAGGGCCTATGCCAAATTACTCTAGCCGAAGAAATGTTTCTCGGTTAAACGTTTCCCGCCTAAATGTTTTCCGCCTAAATATGTCAATATCTATGTCACTCTCTATATATACTGCTTCATATTGTATCTCATAGGATATAGCACCATATCTCTACATCATTATACACATCTCATACATATTAACACATCATAATGCATACATTACATGCTTATACATATATGTTAAATCCTTTACCTACGAGTTTCTGACTTGACCGTCGGAGGGTGGTTCCCAGGGCTTCGGCCTCGGGGCTCCTTCTAACGGGTTCTTTCATGTTTGTATCATACTTCAATGCTCGGGACAAGGAAGAATGGCACGTACAAGCCATTAAGACCAGCTCGGCAGAAAAATGCTTCAGCAGAGAAATAATATTTCTTTTTATTGAACATTCCTACTTATCTTTAGAGTTTAAAGATTTTGACATGTGAAAAATTAACTATTTAACTGAAAAGAGATAATAAATTAAGAAAGATGTGTTATATCTTCATATGAGTAGAAGGATAAAAAATACGACAATACAAAATAGAAAGATATAAATATTTTTCAATAAATATAAATTTCATTGAGGGTTTTGGAGATATAAATATGATTATCTCTTTCTCATGAGCTAATAAAGATAAAACTTCATTGACAAATATTTCATAGATTTACAATAATTTCCAATATAATGTATGAAATCATCATATTCTTCTGACTGTCCCGGAACTCTTTTCAAAGTGAGAGAAAGAGAGAGAGAGAGAGAGAGAGAGAGAGAGAGAGAGAGAGAGAGAGAGAGAGAGAGAGAGAGAAAATAACAAAGAATCATTTAGCAGAATGAATGCCAGATAGATCAGCTAGGAAGCCGTTGAAACCCGATCATTCAAAGCAACACATTCAAAGAGACAGACCGAGTGCTCTATCTATAACTAGGGATGATTTGACGACCGTATTCGGGATACCTTCACCTGGACCAAACCCAGACACTGCGTGTTGACCAGAATGGAGTCCTATTCCCATACTAAAGACAACAGTCATATTAGATACCCAATAATATGGTATGATAATCACTTCGTTGTACGACTCTAGAACGGTAGTCGCTTAGTGCGACATCACTATGGGATGCAAAGAAGCTTCGTCACCCTTCTTTAGTTGCTTATCCTTTTTTCATCGAGATTGGGGCTGGACTAGATAGTGCATTGCAAATTCAAATCTTTTCTTTTTCTAAATAGCTATAACTCGTCGCTTTGCAAGAGAACAAAGCTTAACTAGAATTTACTTAGGGACAATCCGCCATAAAACTCTTCCACATAGTGCGATTAGTGTGTGAGACCGCGAACCATAAACTGACGCATGGGATACATCAGGTGTGTGCATGAAGCCGGGACATTCTTACCCCCAGAATGGACCATGTTAGACCTTGTTTGGTCAATGCTTGGTGATCAAGCTATTTAGCACGGTGTTTTGGTTGATGCCTACTATGATGTGATGTTATGTGGCACTCGTAGTTGAGGATGCGAAGAGCTGGTGAATTTGCTTGATCTAATCAACTATGTATAACACAATATCTTTCATTGTTTCGTTGGAAAAACCAACGCAAATCCATTGTGGTTCGTTATCGATTAGGTATTAGTGGAAAAATAAAGATAATAGAATTAACTAAGTATCAGATCGACCAAATTGAACAAAAATAGTCTCTTGAAAGAGGGGGGCATTTGCCCACTCTGCGGTACATGAGCTCCTCGTCCAACTTATTGTCTTCCTAGATTTCATATCAGTTACAAGCTTGTCATTTCAATCACTTGCTACCTTTAAAGGAAAGTAGTAAGCCCTCTATCGCTATGCTCCAACACTTATACTTATGCCTCAGCCTGAAGGTTCCAATGTTGCCTCGGTAGAGAGTTATCTCAGGGAGCAGTCGACTGTCATACAGATTTCGAAGGACAGTTATGGGCACAAGTTAGAATAAAGCAATATAAGGATCAACATAGAAGTGAGAGGGAATTTTCAGTTAGAGACTGGGTTTTCTTGCGATTCCAGCCCTATACTATAGGCTTTTCCAAAGCTGCTAGACAAAAAGTCCAATCAAGTGGAGTCAAGGCATGCCTTAAGGTAGCGACTTACTTTTTCAGGTGAGATGGTTCAATGGTAGATTAGATAAAGGCTCTTGCTACTTCCACCAAGGGGAAGAAAGTAAATAGTGTAGATAAGGAAGTGGCTATTCTTGTTTGTTCATGACTCACAAGCTCCTATAAGTGTGTGAAAACCGGAAGGAGGGACAAAGGTCAGCTTTAATAAGGTAAGAAAGCAAGATCGTAAGAAGGAGCAATACGAATAACTAAGCATGACAAGGAGAGGATAACTAGACTTTCAAAGACAAGAGTAAATGGCAAGGAGACTAATCCAGATATTCTTTCACTAACAATTGGAGGATTCTATTGATCCAAGACCTATATGTAGACTTGGGCCTCCCACGCTTTCAGTTAAGGCCCTAATTCTCTTGTTTGTTGGCTTTAGTACCATGAAATAAAATAGAGAAAAATACCTTCAAGATGCGATAAGGGATCTCTCAACCGCATCCATCACTAAATGGTTAAACATTTGAAGTTCTTTCCTTTGTCTTCATTCAGTGAAAGGAGTGAAGCTTTCCGCAGCTGGAAAGCGGATACCCGCAAAGGCAAGATGATCCCAAAGAGTATGAAGCTAGAGCCATTACTTGACCAAGAACGTCAGAGGATTTCAGAGTGATCAGACAACCAAAAATAAGACAATGAAAGAGCGGCCTATGATTCAGGATTGATCGACGCCCGAGGAACGCTCGACCGAATGAATGAGTCACAAGGTGTAAACCCCAACGACAAAATAACTTAGGCGCGAAGCATTTTTTAGGGCTAGCAATCTTGTATGAAACTGAGAATGTGATCATGACAACACATCGAAAGAAAGCGGCTAGCTAACTTATATTTATAATATTAGAAAGGTACCTCAAGAATGGCGGTACCTAGTGACTAGGTGGCGGCGGCTGATGTGTTTCTAGGAGTTTGTGTATTTTTTGTTTAGAGAGGGCGTGGTTAAATGGTTTGCGTGTGTTTTTGTGTTGTGAGGACCAACATTGGAACGAGAAATCGCTGGCTGACGTTTAGAGGACCATGAAAGTAAGTTGTTGCCAAGAAAAACATAATAACCTGATGTAGACCGGTGAGTGGTAGGGCACGAATTATGCGTTCAGATTTTCCAATTTGTTGAGAGGTTCGGAGGCAAGAAAATCTAAATTGGATGCCATGGGTGGAAAATAATTTATGAAAGGCAGTATTATCAAACTCACCACCATGATCACACTGAAACGATTTAATTTCACACTTAAACTAAGTATGAACATAACTACGTAAAACAACCGAAATTTAGACAAAACATCAGATTTATTCATTAATGGATAAACCCACACATACTGAGAATAATGATCAAGAAACAAAATATAATACTTGAAACCGAAAGACTCGAATTGGAGAGGTCCACAAATCCGAGTGAACAATGTCAAAACAAGAAGTAACAGAACTAGACGAATGATAACGCTCAAATTGTGCATGTTTTTAGTAGCGTTATTCGTGCTTTTATGTATGTTATTTGGTTATAATTATATTCTTTTGATGCTTAATTGTATAAAAGTGTGTATGCTAGTTCATTTGTAGCCAAGTACAGGAAAATGGAGAAAAAGACGGAAAAAGAAGTAAAATACGAAGATTTCTCCATGTACGAAGAATTCCCGACAAAAGCAAGACTTGTGGAGTATATTCGAGAAGATAAAGTCATCAAGATGGTGGTCCAAATACTTAAGAATAAAGTTCAAGAAGGAAAACGAGAAAGAAATGAAGAAAAGAAGGTAAAACGAAGAAATATTGAAAGCTTTGTTGTTCCCGACACACCTTCACCATTTTGGCCATAACTTTTGCATACAGACTCTGTTTGACCCCGCGTTCGCGGTCACGGAACTGGAAGAGAAAGATCTACAAGTTTCGTTTTTGTCATTTTCTGTCAAAAAGCTCCAGCCGATCGGTAGGAGCCCGAAATATTCGCTCGAAAGGCGATTTTTAGAGAAGCCGATCAGCTTTGCCTCGCAGCCAATTGGCTGCTCCAATCTGACCTTTCCAAGTTATTTTCAATGCATCCTTAAGTGCCATTAAGCCCCAAGTCCGATCATATGTCCCTAATAACTCCTATACCTGCTACTTTATGACACTTTGTGCCCAAGAAACTTACTTGGTGGCTAAGGGTGGCTTCTACCTATAAATAAGACCATTTTGGCTTAGTTTTGTGTGTGTAATTCTAGACTCCACCCGTAAGGACGAATTTCCACCAAATTTATCTCTTCCAAAAGACTACAAACCTCTGCCATTTCCAGAAGTATGCTTGGTTAGAAGTTGTAGTTGATTGGAGGCTTGAAGGAGTACTATAATCCTTCACCCTTGCCTAATGTAATCTTACTTTGGGTACATCCTTGTTACTTTTATGATGTTGAATGCTATTATTGATGTTTGGTTCTTTGATTGTGTTGATTATGTGATTCTTGTGAATGTTGGTCTTATACTTGTTTAGTTCATATGAAAACTTGTGATAAAAGGATGTTTGGATATTTGTAGTGTTTGTTTGGACTATGATGATAACATCATATTTGGTTAAATTGGAACTTGTTCTTGTTTATTGTTTTGGTTGATCATTGTTGAGTTCAATGGCCGAAAGTATTCTTAACAATGGTTAGTTCCAATTCATTAGTCGACGAATGATTTTGGTCTTGTACTTTGTGACGATTGTGCAAGAGAATTAATAAACATAACAAGTAAAGGTTTAATTTGGATTAAGGTCGAAAGGAATCTTTTGAATATGTGTTCTCATTATCTTTCAAGTAAATGGAACTTCACGGATTAATAACATCAAAGTATAAGGGCCGAAAGGATTATTTCTTTGTTGTTGGTTTAGGCATAAGGCTAATGACATGACCATTTGATTGAGGCTTATGCACATTCGATTTATAAAACATTAGACTATTGTTATTGGTTCAAGAGGTAGAAAGATTACCTTTAATAATATATATTTTCCAAACTAAACATCCTAATATCCTTGTGATCATTTGTCTAAACATGTATGTTCTTTGTGTGCTTGTTCTTATTGCTTTTCTTTGTGGTTTGATCCGTGACAATCATAAACCACGACCTTGTTACTTGCTTAAACAAACAAACGACACTTGTAGTGAAACCAAGTCTCTTGGGATGACCTTGATTTACCATATACTATACTACAACTTGACTAGGGTATACTTGCCCGAATGTGTTCCTAGTTAACCGGTAATTCTTGTTTACAAATTTAAAACCTCGTGCGAACGCATCAACGAACTAACAAACGGAAGCTTCACGTGTTTACCAAGCTGACAAGCATGGCAAAGAAAGGGAAGCTTCTCTTTATTACAAGAAATAGAATCACTAGACACCAGACACCGTAACACTTCACTTCCTGGATGTCCAAGTCGTTGATGCCTCGTATACTGACTGGTAAGATAGGCTTGAGGAATTAGAGAAGGCTTCGAATGGTAAAGATCACCCGTGCTATCACAACGAGGAGTACCGTCGAGTTATGAAGTCCTTCACAGAAAAACCAAAAGGATCAAATTCAACAGTGCAATAATTATCACGAACAAATTGACGCACATAAATAATATTTATTACGATATGAGGGGTAATTAAAACATTATTTAAACGAAGAGGACGAAAAGGTGTAGACAAGATACTATGACCGGATTTGATAACGGGAATGAAACTCCCATCACTAACCGCGATAGACGGATAAATGCACTCATTAAGAATATCACTAAGACAATGTACATAATCATTAAGATGAGAGCTCGCACCTGTATCCATATTCCAATTTCCAGCAGACAGGTCCTGAAGAGTGTTAGTAGCAAAAGCATTCGGTAAGAGAGTCGTTTGACCCGAACCCTGTTGACCCGATGCAAGTAGTTGACCCGGGTTAAAAACTGAACCAAACACCGGCTGTGGTGAACCGGTCAAAGTCCCTTGCGGCTGTGGACCTGCTGATGAACCTGCACAAAATAGAACCCCAGGCTATTGTGAACCGGCAGGAACCGAACCTGTCGAACTCCCAAACTAAACCCCTGGCGACTGTGACCCGCTGTTGTGAACCGGCACAACATTGAACCCTGGTGGTACGTGAGCCCCCCATGGAGATGAACCTCCAAACTGAACCGGTGCTGTGGACACGTTGAAGTACCATGGTAGAGTATGGGTGACAGGCCATACGGTAAGAAGGCTTGTGAACCGTGAGACTGTTGGGCCGGGTAGGAGTAATAAGGGGGTAATTGGGCCGGTGGGTTATAAATAGGTGGGAATTGGGCCGTGGCATGATATGCAACCGGTGTAGTGGTAGAGGGTTTCTTTTGTGAAGTGGTAAATCCTAATTTAGCCAATAATTGTTGCAAAGTATCCATATCCACAGAACTGGAACCACGAGGAAGTATTGTAGACTTACCATGTACACCATTGTGAAGATACCGACACGCCTCACCAAAACGACAATGACCTTTAGCAAACAAAAAACAAGGTTTGTTAACTTTTTCCAACGGATTAGACGGACGCCTAGGAGTATTATTTGCCAACAAGACCATAGGGGAAGCGGAGGTAGCATCCACAAGCGAGTCTTGAACTTTAAACTTCATGGGCATCTCTTGCGTGGTCAACAAAGAACGAACCGTCTTGAGACCGGGAAAGGGTTCCCGACTAGCAATAACGGTTGAAATACATCATACGTGTTAAGTAAGCCTTCAAGTGCAAGCGTAACAATATCATCGTTACTAAGAGGAGAACCAAGACCATTCAAAACCAAGGCAATTGACTCAATTTTCTGAAAGTATTCATCAATTGTTAAGTCCCCAAGATTTAGATTACGTAACTCCGCCTTCAAAGCCATAGCTCGAGGGCGTTTATTGTCTTGAAAAATCCCCTCAAGACACACCACACCTCTTTGGCAGATTTGGGATTAAGAGCAACCAACCTTTTTTGAAGATTCGAGGCAAGTGTAGAGAAGATCCAAGACCTAATGATGAAGTCAGCCTTGAGCCATTCCGCATCCTTAATCGGGGGTGGAGGAGGTGCAGTAGATGAGGACGCTTCTGGATCGACGAGATGATACAAGATGCCATATCCATGACATAGGTGAGAAAAATAATATACCCATGATGAGTAATTCATCTCTTCAACATCAAGCTTAATCGGAACAAAAGTAGTCAAGTGATTCATGGCCATAAGTTTATCTGATAACGCCGAGGATGGGGAGGGGAGGGTTGTATCCGTAGTCATTGTAGTGAGGGTTTAGGGTTGAGTAAATCGTCCTTGGTTAGGGTTGAATGGATCGAAGAAGAACTCGGATAACAAACTGGTCGACAAACAGGTCGAACAAAAACAGAAAAGAAATTAAAGTCGTGTAGAGGTTAAGTTAAATGAGAACCAATCAGATTATGGGGTGTAGTGGTTGACAAAAATTGGTCGACAAAATCAAAGTCGAGAACCAATTTAGGGAATCTTGTATTTATTTATGGTTTAGGGAATCTTTTTGGAGAATAAATAAAGAATGGTGTAGTAAGGGTGGTGTCAACCATGCCCTAATCGTTTTTTCATGCATAATCACTCATCAATTATATCCTTCTATCTCATCTCATACCAATCTCATACCTAACAATATATTTTAGTGGCAATCATGCCTAACTCATACCTCATCTAATTTTATTTTTATTTTTTTATATTTATAATTAGAGTGAATTACATAATTGGTCCTTGTGGTTTGTTGAAAATTGCAGAAAATGTCCATGTGCTTTTTTTTCAGTGCGTTTCGTCCCTGTGGTTTACAAATTTTACGGATTTTGTCCCTCGTCCAAAAATGTCGGTTAAGTGTCTTGCTGTTAGTCCTTCGTTAGTGCAGTCCGTTAAGTGTTTTGCACTGTTAGTCCTTCGTTAATAAATTTTGCACCGTTAGTCCTTATTTTATAAAATATAGTTTTCTCAATTAGTCCATCCGTTAATAATAGTTTTCACCGCTTTTGTCCGCTGCTTGTTTTATCCGTTTCCCTCGTTTTTACGCTTTTCGCTTTTTACGTTTTATCCCTTTCATCTGCTTTTATATGTTCGTCTGTTTTTACGCTTTTGCCCGTTTTGCTGTTTTTATCCATTTTCGACCGCTTTTTTACATTTTCATTCGTTGCCGCTTTTTAAGTTTTTGCCGTTTTTTCCGTTTTTGAAAAAAAAAATATCAAATTTAAAAAAAAAATTGAATAAAAAATTTCAAAAAAATTTTTGAACAAAAATAATTTGTTTCAAATATTTTAAAAAAAAAAAACGGACATTGAAAAAAAATTTCCGAAAAATATATTTTTTTTAAAATCTTAAAAATTTCTAAAAATATTGAAAAACGGACATATTTTAAAAAAATATATATATTTTGAAAAATATTTTTTTTATTCAAAAATTTTTTTTGAAATTTTTTATTCAAATTTTTTAAACGGACAAAAACGTAAGAAAAACCGATAAAATGTACGAAAAACGGACACAACGTAAGAACAACGGACAAAACGAAAGAAAACAGACAAAACATAAGAAAAACGGACAAAACGGATGAAAACCGATAAAAACGTAAGAAAAATGGACAAAAACTATATAAAACGAAGAAAACTAATTTAAAACGTAAAAACGGGAAACGGATAAAAACGAACAAAACGGATAAAACTATTATTAACTGGAGGGACTAATTGGGGAAAACTATATTTTAAAAAATAAGGACTAACGGTGCAAAATTAATTAACGAATGACTAACAAGGCGTAACACTTAACGGACCTGCACTAACGAAGGAGTAACACAAGACACTTAACGGACATTTTTGGACGAGGGACAAAATCCGTAAGATTTGTAAACCACAGGGACGAAACGCACTGAAAAAAAAGCACAGGGACATTTTCTGCAATTTTCAACAAACCACAAGGACCAATTATGTAATTCACTCTTATAATTATATCCATTTCTAAACCTTTTCTTTTGGATATCCATTTAAAAACCAGTAACACATACTAACTTGTACATCATGCAACAATAGTAGTACATCTCTTAAATTTAAGAAGGGTAGCCACAAGCTTTTGAATAGTAGTACATCTCCATTTCTGTAGTACATCTTCATTTTTGAATAGTAGTACATCTCCATTTCTGTAGCCACAAGCTTTTGAATACTAACTTGTACATCATGCAACAATAGTAGTACATCTCCATTTCTGTCTTTGCTCGGCCCATCATCACTTCCGGCCACCGTCCAAAACCACTCCGGCCACCACCATTTCTGTCTTTGCTCGGCCCATCACCATTTCTGTCTTTTGAATACTAACTTCTACATCATGCAACGGTAACATTTGACTAGCAACGGCTAGTTTTGGTGAGCATGTAGAATCGGCAAAGATTGCCGAAATTGGTCAAATTGATACCACACCGAACGAAGCCGAGCTTGAGGCAGTGGGGAACCCGATCGGCATGGTTCATGCCGAGTCCATGCCTAACTCGGTTGCCAGTACCATAATCGAAGGAACACTGGAACTATTTTAGTAAATCGAATGTATAAGGGTTTAGGGAATCGTGAAACAAGGAAGGTCGACAACACACTTGGTCGACAAACAATCAAACACACCTCGATAACACACAAGGTCGAGAAACAATAATACTAAACGAATAAAAAAATTGCGGAAGCAAAGAGATGATCGATTTGGTACATCAAGATTATATAGGATACATAATGGGCCGAATATACAGTGGGCCAATACTAATACTAATCTAATACTAATAGACTAAGAGCATTTAAGTAGCTTTGCCGGGAGTTTTGACACAAAGGATATGACAAATGGTTAAGTTTAAGAAACAAACAAGTGAGAATGCGAGTTTGCATGACCCCATAATTAACAATATGATTTTGGGTAAATATTTGGTGTTTTATGGCTGATAGACATGCATATTACAAAATGATATTTATAGATGTTGTGTAACATGCATGGGGATGACTATTTGGCATGTACGAAAGTCAACAAAACTTCTCATTTGCCATAAAGTCCTTCGTTACAAGTCGATCAAATTATTTAGTTTATGAATTTTCAAATATATTCGTATCATCTCCAATTGTATCATAAATCATAAAAGAAGAATAAGGCAAGAGGAAATTAAATAAAATATCTACTTAGTTCTTTGTATAGCATATTTGACTAATTAATTTGCTAATTATCATGCAGCTTATATTCTATTTTCCGCCAACTTTTGCTCTTTTATGAATGTCCACATTTTTATAACATCTTCCTTCATCCCCTTGATCCACTGTTCCTAAAGCAATTCATTACGTTTGAATCTACATTCGCACATAATCATACAGGATAAATTCCTTACCATTATTATGTAGAGACAAAAGAATAAATAAAAATCAAAAACTAAGACTAAAAAGTGTATTTTTTAAAACACCCTTACACTAACAAATACATGCTCATGTATACATATTGTACAAAATAATAAAACACACAAAGCTTCATACAATTGATATGAAAAAAAGTTGATGGTACACATGATTTTAAAAACTGGACCGGACTAATCGGTTTAACAGGGAATTGGAGTCACCACCGGCTCGGCTAGCCAATAAAAGTCATCCGAAAACGAACCTGAGAGTACCGTCGGAACTGGTAAAAACGGATTAATCGAGATTATTTTCTAGTCATTTTTATTTTGTTAATGTTGAATGAACGTTCCCTCTTGTCGAATCTCAAACAGCGAAGTGTCTGTGTGAAATTCACCGCAAGCTTTGTAATCAAAAAACATATAGCGAATTTTCTCTTTTCGTTCCACTTTCAAAGAATATCATTCGCTTTTTACTCCTTTGTTTTTCTTCCTTCCTATAAATACCCATATGGTGTCAACTTTTTTAATGCATAACTTGATTTCATCATACGACCTGATTTCTATTCAGGTAAATCATTCTTTTTTGTTGCTCTAATTGTTTATTAAATATGTACTAGTGAAATTTATAATCCTTTTAGTTTATAGGGTAAAAGTCATAAAATAACAACTTACTTTTTAAAATGTACCAACTTGAAACACTTACTTTTTTATTAACATATACACCCACGTACTTTCAAATTTTGTTCCGACTTTACCCATATTGTAATAAAATAATATTATTTAATATGATACTATTATATTAATATAAATCGGTCATATGGGTGAAGTCGGAACAAAATTTGAAAGTACGTGGGTGTATATGTTAAATAAAAAGTAAGTGTTTCAAGTCGGTACATTTTAGAAAGTACGTTGTTATTTTATGGCTTTTACCCTTTATATTAAATACCGTGACGAAAACACAAACTCATAAGCCAAGAAATAAGCTTTTACAGACACTCCCGTGTTATCTTTATTTCATTTTAGAGGGTTGCTTATTTAAATAAGCTCATCCAAAGACTATTTCTCTTGTAGTTTTACATTTGATTATTTGATTCTATGTTTATATCACAATATCATTTTCAGAACACAAAGCTAAACACCGGCTAACTTTCAGCCCAAACGCGTTCTACTTCAAGTAATAATTTGAATTTAGGATTTTGATTTTATTTTTTCATGATAGTTATTGTGTTATGCTACTTTAGAGTGCATTTGGTTGGTCTTCAAATGCTCACTATCGTTTTGCATTTTTCGCATTTGATAATTAGACATTCTTCAAATACTGGGTGCTGCAGGATATAGCTTCTCGCTAATATTCATTGATCAAGGCCTCATAAAGTTATTACAGCACTCGCAAGCCATCTAGTATGGGTTTCCTGGGAAACGTAAGCATTCTACATCACCATCATTGTTTTGTTTGATTATTTGTTATTTTCTTGTTTCATTATCTCATGTCCCTTTTGTTTTCTATCATAGGACCATGACGATGGCGTTCAACAAACACAAATCGGTATGATCCTTAGCTGTAGATTAACATATGTTTCTTCCTTAGAATATTACTTAGTAACAGCCTTATCTAAACTACAATAACTGTTCATTGTCAGTGATTCACAATGGAAGAGAAGTCTTACTTCAGGTAACTATGGGTTCTAATTTTCCTTTACGCATAGCAGTAGTCATCATATTTCACTCTAATAAAATGTAACATGCATTAAAATGAGCCAATATGATGACAGGTGCTTTGTATTTCTTTTTTTAACCTGTTACTGAGTGGCAAGTTGGTCGGGGTTGGATAACGGGTCAAAATGAGTCATTTTTGGATACGGGTCAAACAGGTCAAAATTAGGGTGACCCGAACGATATCGTTTAGCCTATTTATATTTTTTGAATAATAAGTGTCTCACCCACCTGTAATTAAAAATATTATATATTTCAAATTATAATTTGGTTTTTCCAAATAAATGATTTGGGGGGTCTGTATTAGAAATACACTTTGTGTGACTTGCAACCCATTTGACCCGTTTCCTTTAGAATCATTCTTCATATTTTAAGAGTTTGACCCATTATAGATGATATTATATCGAATCGACCCATTTATAAGTAACAGGATTTAAATTTCCACCTTACCGCTTAGGATGGAACAAATTAAAAATAAGTACGATGCGATATCTGTAACTTTTTCAGGCTTTTAATTGGGAGTCACGAAAACATGACTGGTGGAGAAATTTAGAGAGAAAAGTACCCGATATGGCAAAGTCTGGGATCACATCCGCATGGTTGCCACCTGCAACTCATTCTTTTTCTCCCGAAGGTTCATACAAAAAAATCTAGTAAAATTTTGATTTTTTTTTTTTACTTTGTATTCTTTACTAATCCTTTTTGTCTTCATCACAGGCTACCTTCCACAGAATCTTTATTCTCTCAACTCTTCATATGGTTCTGAATCTTTGCTCAAAGCATTACTATACAAAATGAAGCAGTACAATATTCGACCAATGGCTGACATAGTTATCAATCATCGTGTTGGGACTACCAGAGGACATGGTGGAATGTATAACCGCTATGATGGGATACCACTATCATGGGATGAGCGTGCTGTGACATCTTGTACTGGTGGACGGGTATGTGATATTGCTTGATATCACCAATCACCACACTAAAAAATAAACCAATTTAATTATAACAAATGGTTACTTATGTTTGTTTTTCAGGGTAATCGTAGCACGGGAGACAACTTAATGGGGTTCCAAATATTTCCCATACACAAGACTTTGTTAGAAAAGACATTATTGGTTGGCTAAAATGGCTACGACACAATGTTGGTTTTCAGGATTTCCGTTTTGATTTTGCAAGAGGGTAATGTCATAAAGATTTGTATATTATTTTCTAGATAAGAGTTTGTCTGAAACTTATCATTATTAATATCCTATTTTATTGATGTTACACATAGTTATTCTGCAAAATATGTGAAAGAATACATTGAGGGTGCAAAGCCTATATTTTCTGTTGGGGAATACTGGGACTCATGTAACTACAAAGGAACCTACCTGGATTACAACCAAGGTATTTCATTTCGGACAAGAGTTTATCATTCAGTGTGAATAAATGGGCATATACTATTTTAGATTTGGAAAAATTGATGGCAGGCGGGGGTTAAACATGTCAAAACAGGTTTGGGTAAGTTGGGTCCGGATGATCTGAAATACTTTTTGTCAAAATCTTTTCATTTATTTATAAATAGTTTGTGTGTCAAATATGATTCTTTTATAATACTATATCAGTAATTATGTATTCTGTATTGGTACAAATAAATAAATATATTAAGAGGTTTAATTTATTCAGTTACAAAATTTAGGAGTGGGCACCTCTAGAGCCGTTTGACCTATTTCTTCATAAGTTAACCGTTGGAGATTAAACTCACCCCGAATTGACCCTTTATAGATAAATGGGTCATAATTGGCCTCTAGCTTCTATATTGTTTTGCCGCCTTTGTTTATGCCTATAATTTGACTTGCAGATAGTCATAGGCAGCGCATTATCAATTGGATTGATGGCACAGGGCAACTCTCTACGGCATTTGACTTCACAACTAAAGGAATTCTTCAAGTACGCTTTCAATGGTTGCTCTGATAAATGGTAGTCTTTTTAAGTTGGTTTTTTTTACCATAACTTCATATATTCATCTTTTCCTGCAGGAAGCTGTTAAGGGGCAACTTTGGCGTCTGCGTGATGCACACGGAAAGCCACCTGGTGTAATTGGATGGTGGCCTTCACGAGCTGTTACTTTCCTCGATAATCATGACACTGGATCCACTCAGGTACTTTAGGTCTATAAGGTTTAGTGAGTCATCTTAATATTTATTTTAGTACTTAAGTTTTCTTTACTCTTAAAACAATTACTGATCTACTGAACTTCTGTTAATGTTGAAGGGTCATTGGCCGTTTCCTTCTCATCATGTGATGGAGGTATGAAACATTTCTTTGGTGTATTAACCTTTCTTTTAAATGATAGTTTGCTTAAATTGTTTATAATTAATTTCATGTTATGTGATTCTTTTTTGTGCACTTGTTTGGATCATATTTTATCCGAAAAGTTAACTTCTGACTATAAGATATGCACAAAGTACCTTACTAACACCTATAGAAGTGTCCTTTTTTTGCTACAAAATAGTTTTAGCTATTACTTTTATGTTTGAATGTTGTCATCACTTACATATTTTTTTTCTTAAGCTAAAAGTAAGTCAGATGATACTCAAGTTGAAATGCTTGCTGTGCTGTGTTTGATGTTAAATATATAGTTGCATATAATGGTCATTAAAATCTAACTTGATAATTCTAATCAGGGCTATGCATATATCCTAACGCATCCTGGGATACCGTCAATCTTCTACGATCATTTATACGATTGGGGCAATGTAATACACGATCAAATTGTGAAGCTGGTACGTTTAACAATCTGATCAACCACATTATTCTTTGTTCTCTTTCTTTTAGAGGTTGTAAAATGAACGAGCCATGCATGCGGTTGGGTAGCAGGTCAATACTGGTTAAGGTTATAACATGTAGTAATATTTTGAATTAGTACCTTTGGCTCGTCTGAGTAAAGACGTGACCCTGGCCGACCCAATAATAAGTAAATCTGTTAAAAGCTCCAACTTTTCTCATCCGATCTTTACATATGTTATCATTCCAAATAATATGCAGATCCATATTCGCAAGCAGCAAGACATACACAGTAGATCTTCCATTAGAATACTCGAAGCTCAAGCCAATCTTTATGCTGCCATAATCGGAGAGAAACTGTGCATGAAAATTGGTAGTGGCTCATGGTGCCCCACAGGTTCAGAGTGGGAACTTGCAGCCCATGGGCACCAATACGCGGTTTGGCATAAGTTAAACTCAAGACGTATCATGGTTCATTAGACTCTCAATAAATCCCCATTTGTACTAAATAAAATAGGAGGCTGGATACTGTAACGTACTTTAAATAACTTTGCAACCGAATTGTACCCGTTGCAATTTGTGGGAACTTTTTGCATTAGCCTACATAATTCTAACCTACACTTCCTTTGTAAACTATCTTTTTATAAAGGGTTTCTGCACCTATGTGGTTATTCTGGTCATCGTAGTGTTTATTTTTTCGTTTGTTAGGTTATTATACTTCACAAAAGGTTTGGTTTTGACGAGCAATCCTGATCCAGAATCCATTTTGGACCCGATGCGACTGTTCCCCAAGGAGCTACCTAGGGCAGTGTTCAACTGTTACTACGGGGAGTTCGGGGAGAGTTGGGATTAAACCTAGGACCTATTTCGAAAAAGCTCTCTATTTCCCCGCCTCACACTAGTGAGGTTTGAACCTGAGACCTCCAACATAAAATGTTAAGCCCCTGGCTACATCTTTGGTGTTATTTAGGTCATTGCACTTATCTTTTTACATATTTTCGCCATTGTTCTATTAAAAAATATTCATTCAAGTCATTGTGTTATTTATTTGTTCAATTAAGTCCTAAACTTTTAGAATCATTTATTTAGGTGATTCAAATAATATGTTCTGTAAGTCATTAGAAGGTTATTATCATGCCAAATTTTAAGTTTTTGACCTATGATCTTTTTGAGCATACACTTCGTACTAAACAAATGCACATGAGAAAGATGAATATTTGCGTTTTTTTTTTTTTTTTTTTTTTGGGAAAATAATGATTGTTAATTTATGTTCGTCCCATGTATGTTCAATTATTGTGCTAATAAGTGAACATAAACATACATGAACAAGTTTTTTTCTTAGCGGACAAAAAAATCAACAAAATTCATCTATGTCAAGTCACTAAAACTTACGGGAACAATCATGAACAATCATCAAAACTCGTATCATTTACGGCCTTACAAACATAATTGTTAATACAAATAAACCGCAAAAACGTTTATTCATATTTAGCAATTTCTTTGTGTTTTGTTGATAACAAACATAATGTTATCATAAGTAAAATTATAAGAATACATGTTATTTTTGTAAAGAATACATACTTAGTCATTTAATAGGATGGGTAATATCCAAGACCCATAACTCATACCCATGGAGCTAATCCATAACCCATGACCTAATGTCTAGATACATTGTATCTTGTTGGATACCCAAGGCTCATATCCATGACCCATGACCCATAACCCAAATAAGGAGGAGCGTCCACGGATCCCTTGGATTACACTAGACAGATCCTTCAAGTAAGGGATCCGTGGGATCCGGGGAACATTAGAGGATTTTTGCCTATAAATAGTGAGTCATTTCTTCATTGTTACTCACCCCTCTTCTTACAAACTCTCTCATATATCCTCTATCTCTTCTAATCTCAGATCTCTTGATCTATCTAATAGTTCTTCTTTCTTTTATTGTGATTCTCATATAGGTCCTTCCAAAGGCGAGATCACGAGATACTACAAGTCATCCAAGCAAGGGGTCATTGATTGATTTGTTCCTCCACAAGATTTCTGTAGCTAGATCTTGTATCTTATATTTCACATAGTTGTTGTGTAATAGTTGAGTTAGTTTAGTCCGCCGTGCTAAGGACTCGGTATTTAGCTTTGTACCGGAAAAATTGTAAGCGACGTTGTGAGGCTTCTCCGCCGTGTTGAAGGAGCTTGTTGACATAGTGCTTGAACTCTCGAGTAGGTGACTCGGGGAGTGGAGTAGGGCAAGGAAGGTGTCCTTGTAGCCGAACCACTGTAAATCACTTGTGTCACTATTCTCTATCCATTACTTTACTTGCTTTCATTACTAACTTTACTTACTTGTTTTATACTTTCTATCCATCTATACGAATTCACATAAGATCAAATCAAAAGTTTTTGAAACTAAACTAAAAATCGAAAAAACTATTCAACACCCTTTCTAGTTTTCCACAATTGGCATCAAGAGCAAGGTTTACAAAAATTTTAAAGTAATTTGTATTTTAAAAACTTATCGATCACAATGAGCTTTGAAAATTATAAAGAAGGGCAATCTATGCAACAACCTCCACTACTTGAAACAAACGATTTTATTTATTGGAAAAATATATTTGAGACTTATGTGAAGTCAAAAGATATTGATCTTTGGTACATCATTGTTGAAGGTGACTTTCAAGCCACTACAAAAGATGATAAAACCGACAACGAAATAAACATCCCTCATGATTGCCTCACCGACGATCAAAAGAAAAAGCTTTCTAAAAATAACGAAGCAAAAATGGTTTTATATAATGCTTTAACCAAAAAGGAATTTGAAAGAATTTCTATGCTTAAAACCTCTAAAGAAATTTGGAATTCTTTAGTTGTAACTCACCAAGGAAATCAACAAGTTAAAAACAATAAAATAAATTTATTTGTTCAACAATATGAACAATTTTCAATATCGGATGAGGATAGTATAGATAATTCTTTTGCTAACTTTAATACTATTATTACCTCATTACAAGCACTTGATGAGTCTTTTTCTAGTCGTAATCATGTCAGGAGGTATCTAAGGGCGCTTCCATCCAAGTGGAGATCAAAGGTGACGGCCATAGAAGAATCCAAAGACTTGTCAATCCTCACTCTCGACGAACTCATAGGCAATCTAAAGGTCTATGAGCTTGTCCTCGCTAAAGACTCCGAAGCCTCAAAAAAAAGAAAGAAAGAGAAGCACAAATCTCTTGCCTTAAAAGCCAAGAAGGTCTCAAGCGATGAAGAAACCTCTTTTTCGAAAAGTGATGATGAAGAGTACGCCATGACGGTAAAGGATTTAAAGAAGTTCTCTAGAAGAAAAGGAAGATATGTCAAGCAACCATATGACGACAAGAAGGGGTTCCAGAAAGGCAAAGACGACAAGAAAGCAAGGGACGGACGCACATGTTTTAAATGTGGGGACCCTAATCACTTCATAAGTGAGTGTCCCAAACGTGACGAACAAAAGGCATTCGTAAGTGGTTCGTGGGGAATGAGTAAGGAGGAGAACGGAGAAATTTGTCTCATGGCAAATAACTCAAACAATGTATGTTTCGAATCTCTCTATTATGGTAGCTCATCATTAGATGCTGAATCGTTACATCATGAATATGATAAACTTTGCAAAATTAGTCTAAAAGTAATTAACAAAAATAAGATTTTGAAAACCAAAAATGAACGTTTAGAAAAGGAAGTTATTGAGTTAAAAGATAAATTAAAACGTTTAGAAAAGGGAAAGAAAGTAGATGGTGAATGTGAGCTTTGTGTTCAACTTCAAACGTTAGTTGATAATCTTGATTCCAATATTTCTAGAATGAGTACTAATACTATTGATATAATACTTGATAGTGTTAAAACAGGAAATAATCAAAAAGGTTTAGGTATTCAAAGAACTTACTATGTCAACTAGCGAGATTAAAAAAACACAATTCGTTAAATCAATTGAAAAACAAGCTACTGTAGTCACGGATCCCACAGATCCCTTGAAAAAGGAACCGTCTAGTGTAAATCCAGGGATCCATGGGTCTGAACCAACAAACAGTAGGAATAACGCAACCACATTATCTAGAACCGACTTTTGTATTGTTAACAAGAAGAAACCAACCCATGTTACTGTTAGAAATGTCAAACAACCACCTTCACTAAAAAAAATCAAAGTTTTATGAAAAACAAAGGTCCATCATTTTCTAAACCAAACACATTCATAAGAAGACCAAATAATGTTTATCCGAGAAGTAACCACCATCAAATGAGATGGAATCCTAATGTACAAAATGGTTTTCCATTTCAAAACTTTACACCGTGGAATGCTATCTCACCTTATTCATATATGCCTAACATAAATGATATGTATAACACTAATGGACCCATGAAAAAATGGGAACCAAACTTTTGAGTTAATTGTTTTCTTAGGTGTGCTTAAAGGTCGACCTAGATCCGGATGAATGGATTAAGGACAGCGGGTGCACGAGGCACATGACCGGTAACAAAGACTTGTTTTCCACATATGAATCCTTCAATGGAGGAAATGTGGTTTTTGGAAATAGCAAGAGCAAAATCATCGGTAAAGGTAAAATTTCTCATAAATCCTTAACCATTAACGACGTATGTCACGTAGAAAACCTAAACTTCAATCTTCTAAGTATAGGACAAATATGTGATAAAAAGTGCAACGCATATTTTATTAAGACCGGTAGTAAAATATTGATAAACGATATTACTATAGGAAGAGGCATTAGAAAACATGGAGTCTATGTCATTAAAATCGGTAATGAACCAAAAGACAAACTTTGTCTTACTTCTATGGATGATACTTCGACCTTATGGCATCGAAGATTGGGTCACGCCAATATGCTACTTCTTCAATCGTTATCATCTAAAGAACTAGTAGCAGACCTACCCAAATAAAAATACGAATATCATTTCTGTGATGCTTGTGACGTAGGAAAGCAAGTACATGCTAGCCATAAGGCTAAAAATATGGTCTATACTACTAAGTGTCTAGAACTACTTCATATGGATTTATTTGGTCCATCCGCTATTCAAAGTTATGGAGGTAACTTCTATACTTTGGTCATAGTGGATGATTACTCTAGGTACACATGGACTAAATTTTTAAAGAATAAAACTGAAATGTTCGATTACTTTGAAATATTAAGTAAGAAAATACAAAGACAACTAGGAAGTCCTATAGTGTCAATTAGAACAGATCATGGTAGGGAATTTGATAATGAAGTGCAATTTGGAGCTTTTTGTGATGCTAATGGTATTACTCACAATTTCTCGGCTCCTCACACTTAACAATCAAATGGGGTAGTTGAAAAGAAAAATAGAACCCTACAAGAAATGAGTCACACCATGATTAATGAGCAATCTATTCCTCAAACATTTTGGTGCAATGCCGTCGACACATCAACCTATATACTTAACCGTGTCCTAATTAGACCATTCTTAGGTAAAACTCCATACGAGTTACTTCGAGGCAAAAAGCCTTCACTAGAACACTTTAGAGTCTTTGGTAGTAAATGTTTCTTTCTTAACACTAAAGATTACCTAACTAAATTTGATCTTAAATCAACCGAAGGTATCTTCTTAGGTTACTCTCCTAATAGAAAAGCTTATGTTATACTAAATAAAGAGACAATGAAGGTTGAAGAATCCTTAAATGTAAAAATTTGATGACAGTCCACCTAAACCTACCCTACCTCTTGTCGATGACGAATTAATCAAAAGTGAAGCCATAGAAGTCAAGGAAAATATAAAGAAAGAAGATGAACTATTAAACAATGAAATCATCAATATTAAAGAGTCTAAAGATCATCCCGTAAAGAAGGTCATAGGAAAATTAAATGAAACAACCCTAACATCTCAAGTCCAAAACCAAAGTAGTTTATTTTGTTTTGTCTTAACCATAGAACATAAAAATATGCAAGAAGCCATAAAAGATGAAAGTTGGGTAATGGCCATGCAAGAAGAGTTAAACCAATTTGTTTCTAACGATGTTTGGACACTTGTCCCTTCACCTAATAACCAAACCATAATCAGAATTAAATAGGTATATAAAAACAAGTTAGATGCAAATGACATAGTGTCTAGAAACAAAGCAAGACTTGTTACCCTAGGGTATAATCAACAAGAAGGCATAGACTTTGATGAGACCTATGCTCCCGTGGCTAGATTAGAATCTATAAGAATACTTCTTGCTTATGCTTATGCTAATGATCTTAAGCTGTTTCAAATGGATGTTAAAAGTGCTTTTCTAAATGGTTTTATTAATGAAGAAGTCTACGTAGCTCAACCTCCGGGCTTTATTGATTTCGAGAACCTAACCACGTGTACAAACTAAAGAAAGCTCTTTACGGTCTTAAACAAGCCCCAAAGGCTTGGTATGATAGACTCAAATCATTTTTAATCAAAAACAACTATACCATGGGGTTAGTTGATAATACACTTTTCACAAAGAAAAGGAAATCACATATAATTATTGTTTAAATATACATGAACGATATTATATTCGGATCGACTTGTCAAGACATGCGTGATGATTTCTCAAAAATCATGGATGATGAGTTTGAGATGAGTATGATGGGAGAACTAAGCTTCTTTCTTAGTCTACAAATCAAACAACTAGAAGATAATATCTTCTTTAATCAATCAAAATACATAAAAGAAATGCTTAAGAAATTTGGTTTAGAAGAGTCAAAACCTATAAGAACACTAATGTCATCCGATACTAAACCTTACTAAAGATGAAGATGGTGAATCCGTTGATAACACCAAATACCGTGGCATGATTGGTAGTCTTCTCTACCTTACGGCTAATCGGCCGAATATCATGTGTTGATCTCCAACGATGAATTTTTAGGTTATGACGTTTCGAGTTGATCTCCAACGATGAATTTTATACGAATTTTCGGATGAAAAATCACAATACGTCAATCCTAATATGGTTTAGATTTATGGAATATGTTCCATCATTCCTAGACCTAAACGAAAGAAGTTGAAAGGCTCACGCTTGAGTGGTTTCGTTAGAATGTCGGCGATGTTGTGTTCCAAGAAAACTTTCTCGATCGAAATATTTCCTTTTTGAACGTTGTCGCGTAGGAAATGGTGACAAATTTTGATATGTTTTATTCGAGAATGTTGTACAAAGTTTTTACTTAAATCTATGGCGCCTTTGTTTTCGCACATAATGGTGATGTCATTTAGTAGTATGTCGTAGTCGATTAGAGCTTGTTTCATCTATAGTGCTTGTTGGCACACCTTGCCGACGGATACATACTCGGCTTTGGTTGTGGAGATAGCAAGGATGGTTTATTTCTTAGATAACCATGATGTTAAGCAACATCCTAGGAACGTACAAACGCCACTACTGCTCTTTTTATCCACTTAGTATCCCGTGTGATCGTAGTCGGCGTAGACGATCGTTTTAACACCCGTATCTTTCGGATACCATAATCCTAGGTATATTGTTCCCTTAACACATCTAAAGATACGTTTGACGACTTCTAGATGGAATATTTTAAGATCCTCTTGAAATCGAGCACAAAGACAAACACTAAACATAATGTAGGGTCTACTAGCCCTTTGGTAAAGTAAACTACCGATCATACCCCTATATTCAGTGCTATCCACGGATTCGCCATCCTCATCTTTGGTGAGCTTGATTTAAGTAGACATGGGAGTTTTGATTTGTTTACAATCTTCTAGACCAAATTTCTTAAGCATTTCTTTAATGTATTTAGATTGATTAAAGAAGATACAATCTTCCATTTGTTTGATTTGTAAACCTAAGAAGAAATTCAACTCACCCATCATGTGTTGGGTTTCAAAGACTTACAGATACTGCTACTGCTTTTATGGTTAAGACTGCTCATGGAATTCAATAAAAAATGTTCTAAGTGTGTTACTGTTGCTTGTTAAAGATTAAGACTGCTAGTTTATATTACTACTACTGAGAACTTCTAAGGAAATTACACTAAGTAGTTAGTGCTGCCAGAAGAAAAGTTAGTACTGCTAGTACTATGTTAGTATTGCTGAAGTATTAATGATGCCAGAGTCAAGATTAGTGTTGTTGGTTGTTTATTAATGTTGTTTGTATTTTAAGTCGGTTTAGATAAGTATAGAATGTTTAGATAAGTATGTAAACAATTTGATATACTTAAGAAAGTATTCTTATCTTGGAGAATAGGTATTGTAACCCTAATAGGACTCCTTAGTATATAAAAAGAGGCCCAGGGCATAGAGATTGAGCGTATTGTTTTGTTTAGCTTCAAGGTTATAAACCCTAACACTTGTTAGAGTATTCGTATTATTCGTTAATAATATTGAAGCGTTTATTGTTTGTTTGTGTTCTTGATAATTTAATACTAGATTCCGCATAGTGTTTGATTAATTCAAAACAGTTTCTAATCTAGTTGTGATAGTTTATCTACCATAACTAAACCTTTGCAAGTTAAGAGAATAAAATCAAGTACATAACTAAGATCAACAAATGGTATTAGAGCTTGTGATTCTAGAAGCTGTGATTAAAGAAGAACCTATTATTATATTCAAGAACTTACGGCTAAAGATGGATCAAGACCCTACACATATGGTTGCTGCATCAAGGATTTTAATCCTCAAGGCTGGTGAGTATGAGATTTGGAGAATGCATATTGAGTAGTATATCCAAATGCTTGACTTCCAACTCTGGGAAGTCATTGAGAATGGAAACGCTCCACCAAAAACATCAACATCTCTAGAATGTGTTGTGACTATTGTGCCTCCTACTACTACTGAAGAAAAAGGTCAATAAGATTGGAGGTTAAAGCAAGAAGTACTTTGATGATGTCCATTCCTATGAACATCAGTTGAAGTTCAATTCCTATAAAGATGCCAAGTATCTCATGGAAGCTATTGAGAAGAGATTTTGAGGTAATGATGCTACTAGGAAGAATCTGTTGAAACAGAAGTATGAGAACTTCTCATCTCAAGGTTCTGAGATGCTGGATCAAACCTTTGATTGACCTCAAAAGCTTGTAAGTCAATTGAGATCTTGGGTGTGGATACTTCTCAAGAACATGTGAATCAAAAGTTTTTGAGAAGCTTATCCTCTGAATGGAGCACACATGTAGTTGTTTGGAGAAACAAGGCTGATCTTGAGAGAATGAGCTTGGATTATCTGTACAAAAATTGGAAGGTGTATGAACCAAAGGTCAAAGGATCATCTAGCTCTGGTACAAACATACATAATATGGCCTTCATGTCCTCTAACAACCCTAGCAGTACCAGTGAAGCAGTTACTACTCCTTATGGAGTTAATACTACTATTCTTCAGTTTCTGCTACTAACTTGAGTGTTTCTGTGACTTATGCTTTCTTGGCTAGTTAACCCAGTAGTCCTCAACTGAAGAGTGAGGATTTAGAACAAATTCATCCAGATGATGTGGAAGAGATGGATTTAAGGTGGCAGATGGCAATGTTGACAATGAGAGCCAGGAGATTCTTGAAGAACACTGGAAGGAAGCTGACTGTGAATGGGAATGATAACATGGGCTTCGACAAGTCAAAGGTGGAACGCTATAACTGTCACAGGAATGGTCACTTTGCTAGAGAATGGAGGGCTCCAAGAAGCCAGGATTACAAGGATAAGGAAGGGTCAACAAGAAGGGCTATACCAGTAGAGACACCTGCTATAACAACATTGGTGTCATGTGATGGTCTGAGTGGCTATGATTGGAGTGACCAGGCTGCAGAAGGACCCAACTATTCATTGATGGCTTTTTCATCTTCAGGCTCAAGTTCAGACTCTGAGGTATCTAATGATTTTGATTGTTCTTATAAATCTTGTTTAGAGAATGTTGAGTTGGTTAAAACTCAAAAAAATAAAATGTTAGAAGATTTAAGAAAGTCTTAGTTGATGTGTTTAGGTTATAAACTAGGATTAGAGTCAGCTGAGAAAAGACTTGAGTTTTTAAAGCAAATGAGTCTGAGTATGTTAAAAATATTAATGTTTTAAAGAGTGAAATTTATGTAAGAGATGAACTCATTAACGATCTTAGTAAGAGGATTGAAAAGGATCAAAAGGAAAAAGATGATGTTCAAAAGGAAAAGAAAATATTCAAATTGGTGGAAAAAGGTTTGAACATGCTTTTGAGAGTGTTAACAAGATTCTAAAGTGTCAAATTGTTAACAAATGTAAAAATGGCTTAGGTTATAGTTCGGTTCCCCCCTCCCATTATAGGAAAATTCATGCCACCTACACCTGATTTGTCCTATACAGGCTTAGAAGAGTTTGTTGATAAAACTGTTGATAAAAGTATGAAGCTAAGCCTAGTAATGAGGTAGATAGAAAGAAATCAGATGCACCAACTATTAGTTAATGTACCCATATAGCAACAAAAGTAATACTTTATAAACATCCAGTTACAACAAACAAAAATAAGTCAAGGCTTTTTGGACTCCCCTTCAAGCTTGTGGATCCCACTTCCAGAGCATTAGGAGCTTCTAAACCAAGTATGACTCCAGTGATGGCTATTTTCCTGTAACCCTTTGAAGCTGTAGGTAAAGGAGCTATTGAAGGTGCTATTTTCATTTGACCAAATGTTTTTGAAGTTGAAGGAGCTCTGGATGGTTTTGTTCCCTCCTTAACATAACCTCTGCATTTTTTGGGAGCAGCTTAAGCAGTTGAAGTGGTAGAATCTTGCCTTTTAGTAGCTCTGGATCTCTTGGGAGTAGCTTGAGCAGTTGAAGTGGAAGCAACTTGACTTTTGGGAGCTCTGGATCTCTTAAAACCTTTTACATCATCATAAACATACTCTTCACTAGAGACATCTTCATCACCTTCAATATGAATCACCTCTGCATCCTTTGCCATTATGGAGCTCTGCATCTCAAGGTTTTGTATCCTTTTTTCAAGGAATTGTATTTTCTTTTCATGGTTTTCAATCCTCTTTTCACTAGAAACAATTTCATGACTGGATTTTTTAATCACATCTTCCTTATTTTCTCTATAAAAATACACCTCCTTAATGGGTTCTATCCTCTTTTCAAGGATTTCTATATTCTTTTCAAGGTTTTTAATCTTGTTTTCACAAACCTTTTCGTGATACTGATCTACAAGTTAATAGGTTAACACACTTACAGACAACCCATAAATCAAGTATGCAAATAATAAACAAAAGGCCAAATCAACATCAATAGTATACCCATTACAGTTTGACTTGCTAAAGTCAAATTAAAGTTTGAGTAATGATGTAATACATAAGTCCTAACACTCTGTTAACTCTTTTTCTACCAAACTGTGCTGACATCCAAACACCCCTAAAGATTTAGCAAGATTTAGCAACTTAGTGTATAAGTAATCCATTGCATTTAATGCAGTTTGACTTGCTAAAGTCAAATTGGGTAAAGGGCCTTAATTGCTAAAGTCAAATTGTAGTTTTGGTAATGCAAACAATAAACTAACCTAAAATTCATTCATTAGGACAACAACAAAAGGGCAAATCAATATCAAAAGGGTCTAAACACATGTTTAAGGTTTTGCCATTTCACAGAAAAACCAAAATGCATACCTTTATTATGCTCTGCTTGGTTTCCCTCAATGATTTTTTTGGTCTGACCAAACACATCTTCAAAGGTTGGAAAAAGGTCACTGTGTTCATTTGAGATTACTGTGAAATAAGATAGGGGCAGATGAATAACAAAAAGTCAAATCAAGTCATTAAAGCAAAATTTTATTCAAAACAAGAACAATGTAACAATATGCAAACCTTTCACCATAACATAATTCCATAAGTCGTCTAACATTTTATCTGACACATCATTGCCTACCTTCCAGTTATTCTTATACTTTTCATAAAGATAATCTGTCATGTCTTCAGTTAATGTAACTTTGCACCAATCTTTATTTGCCATTGCAAGAATGAGGGTGGCAGATCGTTCGAGAGTTTTGTATGCCGATTTGCATAATCGTTCGAGAGTTGTGTGTGTGAAAACGATCAGGTTGTACACTAACAAGATGATCGGGTAGTACAGTAACAAGTGTGATGATCGGGTTGTGAGACTTGTTATATACTCAGGAACCAAACGCGCCAATAAAAGTATGTAAAAAGATGAAAATACCTCTTCTAACGACGAAATTTAATGATTGTTAGCCAAAATGGGGTACTAGGGAACAAACGGGTGATGTTTTGAAATGTTGGGGACTAAGTACGCCACTAAAACAAAACGGAGGACGAAATGTGAGAACGAGACGAAGTTTAGGGACCAACGGTGAAATTTACCCTAAATTAAATGTTAGACTGTCAAGTTGTAAGCATCTCATACCTTGTTACACAGTGTGATTGAGTATTTATAATACTTTCGATTTTATACTAGTTAAAAAAAGTGTGAGATAATTACACTCTGGATCTGTAAGATATCACTTTGACTTTAAAAATAAAAATTAACTTTAATTGATTGAATTAAACTATTTATATATAAGATATGGCTAATAGAAATCTAGTGACTTTATAAGTTATCCAAGTTTTTCCTCTTGAAAAACTGAAAATTGTAGACCATCTTAAAACTATACATTAATGCATGTAGGCAAAAGTTCAATATAGAACCAAAATTTACCATAGATCCAATCAACAAATAGTAGCCATTCATTTTTTTATTATGATAAACTTTCACCATTTTTTAAAAAATTAAATATCTCGCAAACCGTTAATCGTTACGCGATAAAAATTATACCATCGTGACGAGAATTAAATTATCTTTCTATAGATATGCACTACTATATATTTTTAACAACTTTTTTTTTTTTAAATTTCGGTCAACAAAAATCATATATGATTTGTGAAAATCATATATGATTCGATTTTTATGAATCACATATGATTTTTGAGAATCATATATGATTGTAAAAATCATATATGATTCGTAAAAATCGAATCATACATGATATTTTAAAATCATATATGATTCGTAAAAATCATATATGATTTTTTCGGACGGAATTTTTGATAAAAAATGTTTGTCGAAATATGTAAAAGTGCATATCTATAGAAAGATAATTTAATTCTCGTCACGATGGTGTATTTTTATATTTTGAAGATTTACCGTTTGTAAGATATGTTGTTTTAAAAAAAAGGTGGAAAATGATTTTGTATTAATTTAGATAAAAAATGGAGGGTTATGATTGGTTCATTTGTTCTATGACAAATATGAGTTCTATATTGATCTCAACTCCATGCATGTAAGTATGCAACAAACTATGTGTATAGTTCAGTTTAGTTGGTTATGAGCCTTAAACGTTAGGCAAATTTGGTAAAGCTGATTTGACAAATTTAAAATTGCAACTAACAAATTACTTAGCTAAATGGGCCACTAAACAGTTTGATATACTTGGTTTGTTATTTGGGTCCAAAATAAAAACGGATGGGACACTTTCACTCACGTAGCATAAAGGATAAAAAGGCACTTAAACACAACAAAGAATAACATATTCCTTCTTTTTTTCTTTTGGAAAGGTAACAGATTTGAATCTTTGCCTTTATATATTCGTTACTGGAACAATGCGTGTTATGTTTAAATAGGTCTCAGGTTCTTACAGCCACGATACGGAGACTTGTCTCAAGGTTTCGGATATGTTTGGCACATAACTTACGAGGGTTTGAGCTTTTAAAATAAGCCAGCTTTGTAGTAGCAACGTCTTGCTCTTTGTTGACGCGCCACATGAATTTAAATTAGACCAAAGTGTGTTAACTTTTTATGAGCTGTTTTGGTTTGTCGTTTAGTAATAACTTCTCCGACAGCTTGTTCAACAAATGTTTGGATATTTTGTAAGTCCGTTTATCGTTTAACAAACATATGTACCGAGCAGTAACCCTTTAAAAAACAAGCTAAGAAAATGTTCTAACTTAACAAAATTACTTGCTTACACGTATGAAGTGTCTTCTTCGCATACAATTTTTGTGGTGTCTTAGCTATACTTGCCGCTGTTATACTTTCGCTTTTACTCTATTATCAGTAGATGTACATGTAGCGTATTTATTTATTTGATTCAATTCGTATTGTAAACGCTTATTTATGATCCAAGACATGGTGTCCTTTTTCGCTAGAAATACGTACATAGATATAAATATGATGCTCTTTCTCATTAGCTAATAAAGATAAAATTTCATTGACAAACATTTCATAGATTTTTAATAACTGCCAATATGCCTATCTTTTTTTCCTGATACAATATTATATTTATAATACTAGAAGGGTATCTAGGCAATGCAGTGACGGGTACTCGGTGACTATTTTTGTGGTTGATGCGGTGACGACAGCCGATGTATTTCTAAGAGTTTGTGTATTTTTTGTTTAGAGAAGGCATGATTAAATGGTTTGCGTGTGTTTTTGTGTTGTGTTTGAGAATTTATATCTTGATCTACCACCAAAACCACAAGATCTACCACCAAATACCACATATAATTGAAACCATAAAAAGCAATGATTCTAGCGTACTATGGCGGCGGAGAATGAGGTGGAGGCAGCTGAGGAGGATATGATGGTGGTGTACCTGAGAAGATGGTTTCTTATTTTAGAGAGAAAAGACAATAGTGTGTGTTTTTGGGTGTCTAAATATGCGTCGTATTTTATTTTATTTTATTTTGATTTTATCACCAACAAGCTGTTACAATAGGCTGTATGAATGTTAATGGTTACAAGTTAACTGAATTCAATAGGTTGTATGAATGTTAGCGGTTACAAGTTAATTGAATTTAATACTACGTATATGACTATGGCTTGTTAATTTTCTATTAAAGAAATGTTTTTAATCTTAAAAATTTGAATACTTCTTTATTTAGAATATCCTAAACCTTTTATATAGTCCAAATGGGAGGTTTTGCTTTTACCCGTTTAAATCCAAATGATCAAAAGATGAATAAACTTGACTGGTTTCTTATTTCCGAAGAGATTGGACATATCTTTCCTGATATTTCTGTGACCGCTCTTCACAAGGTAATATCAGATCATCGTCTAATACTACCATGGTAATATCACAAGGATAAGATGAAAACGATCTTGCAAAGATGAAGTATAGAGGGCAATGAGAATTCTAAATACTACCATGGTATTTTGAATCGAAAGCGCTTTCCTCTCTTGCTATCAAATGTGTTAAATCAGAAGGTGAATGGATTACTGATGTTTATCGAGTAAAGCAGGTATTCTTTAATCATTTCAGGTTAAAGTTTGAACGTGTGGATTCAATTCACCAAAACAGCAGCTCATGATTCAAAGCTTTATCTGAGGCTCAGGCATCTTTTCTCTCAAAAGACGTCACAATAGAGGAGTTAAAGGAAACGGTATGGTCTTGTGGAAATGATAAATCCTCGGGCCCGGACGGATTCACTTTTGCTCTATTTAAACGTCATTGGGATGTTTTCAAGAATGATATTTTTCTCTCGTAAATGAATTCTTAAATACTTCCATCATTCCCCCAGGATGTAACTCATCTTTCATCACTCTTATCCCGAAAGTTTGTAGCCCTATTGGGGTTAACGACTATCATCCTATAAGCGTCATAGGAATTGATTACAATATCCTTGCTAAGATGTTGGCTCTCAGATTGGCTCAAGTAGTGGATTCAGTTGTTAGTATGGAGCAAACAACATTCGTTAAAGGTCGCCAAATCCTTGATGGCCCCTAGTTAGTAAATGAAATTATTGATTGGTACAAAAAGAAAAAGAAAGAGATGATGATTTTAAAATAAATTTTGAGAAGGCTTTCGATTCTATAAGTTGGGATATTCTTGATAGGATGATGGATTTCATGCATTTTCCATCACGTTGGCGTAACTAGATTCGAGCTTGTCTTACTTCTGCTAGATCATCGATACTTATTAATGGCAGCCTCACTCAAGAATTTTCGTTACATTGTGGTCTTCGTCAAGGTGATCTGCTCTCACCTTTTTTTTATCATTGATATGGAAGGTTTACATGTGGTATTGCAATTGGGACATCCAATTTGGAAATCTCTCATCTGTTTTATGCGGATGATGTGCTTTTTCTTGGGGATTGGTCAACATCAAACATTGAAAACATGGTTATAATTCTTTATATCTTCTTTTTGGCGTCTGGGTTGAAAATAAACTTAGCAAAATCGAATCTCTATGGTGTCGGGGTAAACAACCAGGAGGTAATTAACATGGCGGATTTTATGGGCTGTCGGCCCAGGAGAGTTCCATTCATTTTCTTGGCCATCCAGTTAGTGATAATATGACTAAGGTCAAAGCCTGGGATACTATAATAAATCGATTTCAATCTAAACTTTCTAAATATAAATTTAATACTTTATCTATCATAGATCGATTAACGCTATTAAAAATAGTGTTTGGCTCGTTGGGAATTTATTTGTTATCTATATATGTTATTCCGGTTGGAATTGCTAAGAAATTGGAATCTCTTCGTTCAAATTTTTTTTTAGGGGCGGAAACTCAGAAAAAAGGAAAATGGCTTGGATTAATTAGGATGTTGTTATGGCATCTCATTCTCAAGGAGTTCTAGATATTCATAGCTTGGTTGGATTTAATCTTTCTCTTCTTCTTAAATGGAGATGGCGTTTTGCTCATGAGGAAGATACAATTTGGGTCCAGTTCATCAAGCGTAAATATGGGATGAATGGTGGATCCAGGAATGCAAATTTCCGTGTTTCAAGTACAAGTCCATGGTCCAGAATCTTAGCATCCATCTCTTGGTTAATATCTAAACATGTAATTCCATTGACATTCCTTCAAAAACGAGTGGGTAACGTCTCAAATATCCTTTTTTGGGATTATGTTTGAATCGATAGTCAGCTTTTAGCGGCTCGGTTTCCTCGCCTTTATGCGTTAGAAACTTGCAAATATGCAAACATTTTTGATCGATGGTCTGCTATGGGTTGGTCTTAGAGCTGGCGAAGAATAGTGAGAGGTGGTATCGAGCAATCACAACTATCAGAATTGACATCTTTACTTGTGAACTTTTCTTGCTCAGAAGATAAAGATCGTTGGTGGTGGAACCTTGATCCTCAAGGGTTGTTCTCGGTTAAATCAACTAGATGTTGGATCGATAAAGGTGTGCTTCCATCATCTCTGGCTCCAACTCGTTGGAATAAACTTGTCCCAAGGAAAGTAAATATTCTGGTATGGCGGGGTTTGTTAGATCGAATCCCCACGAGGTTAAACTTGCTGAATAGAGGTATGGACATCCCATGTACCTTGTGTCTGATCTGCTCGTTGGAAACGGAAAGTATAAAGCATATTTTCTCCTCTTGTGAAGTGGCGGCCCGAACATGGAATGCGATTGAAGTTTGGCTACAGATTCCACATCTTCGTATGCATTCCATTATGGACATTTTTGCTTGGCTTGAATCATCTAACATGATATCAAAATGGAAAAAGCTTATTGAAGCAGTGACCCTCACCACAATTTGGGTCTTATGGCGTTTTAGAAATGCAACGCTTTTGGTACAAATAAGTTTAGAAAGGATAGAATTGTCGACTCTATTATAAAGGTTGTGTATTTGTTTAGGTTGTGTTTATTTGTGTTTTTTCACCACCACATTAGTTCAAAGCCATTGCCACCACTATATACTTGACCCGCTACCACCACCACAGTCGACAATTGAAAGCCAACAACCGACCACCACTTTAGCTAGTATAGTTTTTTTAATTAAGTCATTTAGTGTTTAAATATTTGTTTAACTTATTTAAATTTGTAGTATTAGTTTGTGAATAACTCTTAGACTTTTGTAATTTCGGAAAATCTCCGTCCGAAGTTAATCATCTCATAAGAAACTCGTCTGAAATTAAATTGTTTGAAATTAATCTCGGAAAGTCTTTTGGTTCGGACTGCTTTTTGAATGTTCTGTCTCATTTAGGATTCGATGCATGTAACTGATTTACTATTTGAAAAATTCGACAGTCTTTCCCCCTTACTCTTATGAATATGTGTTTAATAGATGCAAATGCTGCAAATATGTGCTGGTGGTTTTGGCGAAGACATATTCTCGCCAAAAGCAATAATCGTTTTATAATATCAAAAGTTTTGATGAGGACATGTCGTCGCCAAAACCTGTGAGACCGGTTTGTTTTATGTTGCTAAATATTATTCATTATTAAATTAATTAATTAATTAATTAAACAATATAATTAATTGATTAATTATTATAAGGCTTTGGCGAGGACAAAGTCTATGGGCCCGAGTTGTGTTGTTTGAATGACAATTTGTGTGGGCCCCACTCAGTCAACGCTGAAGGCACGTAAAAGTCGCAGCTAGGGGGACCTAGAACTCTAAGTCATCGGGTGCATAATTTTTTTACGAGTATAAAGAAAATATAAATGTACAATTTCATCAAACTAGCAAACAAGTTTATAACACATATTTCCTTTTGACATATTAGTGATCAACTGAAAAAAGACGTGTATTTATGTGTCACAAATTTTGGGACCATGTGTATTTCGTAAAAGTCATGATTTTTAACGAAAGTTTAAACTAGACCAAAAACATCCATCAGGTTCTGTGAACCTCCAAAGACCCCCCTAGGTCCACCCTTGGTCGTAGCCAATACTTTTAGCAACTGTCGTTTTACGAAGATCTTTTTACGATGACATGTCCACGTAAAAGGGCGGAAAATGTCCTTGCAAAAAGGCTCGAATTTTGCAGTGATTTGAGCTAAAAATCTCTAATTTGTGGCTTAAATGCATATTATTTATAAGAAGCTTGCCCAATGCTAAACACAACTATCATTACAATCCATATACGAAGGTATCTAGGTAACAAACACGTTAATTCAAACTATTCACTAGTAAGGAGTTTCGCCAACGTAGTTGCCACGAGGATAGTAGTTACAAATAACAAACGACCATCGACTATTAGCACACCGAGCTCTAGCACACCCTAGTTGAACGGAGTCACGCCACACCACCTGCGTATAGTGTCCACATTCATGTCCATAGGCGCATGTATTCGTGTTATAATCATAATAACTTTTCTCGGCTACCCATAAATTCACGGCTGCAGTACTCGTGAATCTGCCACTACCTATAGCAAGGTTCTCACCATAAGGCCCACCAGAATGGACTAGATTGCAGTCCCACATCCTCCTAGTAGCATAGTTCCGAGCATAGGCAGCCAAACTTGTGTTCCATACCATGCCTCTTATGCCTACCCGACCACGTGCCACGTTGTGAGCATTTAAGTAGTTTTGCCGGGAGTTTTGAGCGCAAACGATATGACAAATGGTTAAGTTTAAGAAACAAACAAGTGAGAATGCCAGTTTGCATGACCCCATAATTAACAATATGATTTTGGGTAAATATTTGGTGTTTTATGGCTGTGAGACATGCATATTACAAAATGATATTTATAGATGTTGTGTAACATGCATGGGGATGACTATTTGGCATGTACAAAAGTCAACAAAACTTCTCATTTGCCATAAAGTATAAAAAATAATAATAAATAGGCTTAATTAAATGTGACCTATCGTATAAATAATTTGTATAATTACATAACTGTACAAGTTATTTATATGGTAGGTCACCTTTTAGGTTCATTTAATTAATCCTTGTATCAAGGCTCTTTCAAATATAAAGTATCTACTTAATTCTTTGTAGGCCTTGCTGGATTCATGGGGCTCGTTGTATAGCATATTTGACTAATTAATTTGTTAATTATCATGCAGCTTATATTCTATTTTCCGCCAACTTTTGCTTTTTTGATTTTAATCGGAATTTACTTGAATGATGTTAAATCTCCATAAAATTTTACCCAAAAAGGAAATTAAATAGTCTTTTGTATTTTTTGGGTATCACCACACGGCTTTATCCTGATCACTCTCTCAGGAGCAGGAGGCCATAATAGAGCGCCTCCATAAAAATCTGAATTTACTTGAATGATGCTATAAATCTCCATAAAAATCAACCCAAAAAGGGAATCAAATAGTCATTTGTATTTTTTGGGTATCGCCATGCAGCTTTATCCGTTCCCGATCACCTCTTTAGGAATAGGAGGCCATAATAGAACGCCTTCATCTAGCTAGGTAGGCGCAACGCATCTCAGTCGTGTATATTTAATTTGAGATAGATAGAAATAGATTTGTGGTTATATTAAGGCTGAGCAAAGGTTCAAAACCGAACCGACCCGAGAACTGATTTCGTGAAATAATGAACCGAAACCGAACCTGCAAAAGTTTATTATGAATTTTTATTTATTTTTTCCTTATTTTTCTAACAAATACTAATGTTTAATTAGCTTGTATTTAGTTAAACTCATTTATATTTAGAGCTTGATTAGCCTGATCGATAGGTGTGGTCACCCCAACACCGGCCTCCACCATTCAAGTTTTAGTAGCTAAGGAAAAATATTTATTATTATTATTATTTTTTTTAAAAGTACATTCTTGAAATTAAAAAAAAAAAAAAAAAAAAAAAAAAAAAAAAAAAAAAAAACATGTATAGTCATTGTGTAAATTTCGTCTCCATAACACAGATTTTCTCCTTGTGTTGCTTAATTGACATTTTAATCGTGTCATTTAAACGCCTGTACGTAGGCTGTAGGCCTCTAGCACAACCTGATCGTACTTCATTAATTGTTATTTTAAAACTTCATTTTGTAAATGCCCGTTTTAGCATAATCAAAACACTTAACAATATTAATCTGACTGTTTATTAAGAGGCTCTGAATTTTAATCTGACTCACACGTTTAAATCTGAATTTGAGACGTAAATGCCTAAATTTAAATGAAATAATTTTTTTTGTAAAAAAGATATATATAAATAATATAAATATAAAGTAGTTCTAAAGCAATTTTATTCTTACGATAAATAAACGTTTATAAACAATAAATTGGACCAGGGAGTAATAAAAATTTATATTTATACAAATATAAATGTAAAGCAATTTTATTCTTACGATAAATAAACGTTTGTAAACAATAAATTAGACTAGGGAGTAATAAAACTAACACAACCTAACAACGTAGAAATATAACGAGTTAAAACAAAACATTCAAAAAAAAATTGTATCGCAATTTGATCTCGTAAAGTAGTCATATATTATTGATATGATATACACTCATGTTGTTCAACATCTTCACCATTTTGTAAACTATCACTATCAATAATTACAATAATAAGATTGCAAAAGAGTAAAATATTTTATAATATACTTAATTTTAAATTAACAACTACAAATATTATCAACGAAAAATAATTAAAGTCCATGCTCAAAAAACGCATGCAACAATTTAATTTCACAAATTAGTTTAATATTATAATTGTTCGAAAGACTCCTAGCATTTTCATCATCATCATCATATTATCATCTTTAACGTTTTTCATTTAAAAAAATAAATAAATAACGATGATAATCTTGAAACGTGTTATGAATACTAAAAGTAAACGTTGAGAAAAATTATAATAGATTATTAAAAAAAAACAAAGGAAAAAAAAACTAAAGAAAAAAGGTAAAAATAAAAATAAAATAAAAAAATTATAAAAGTATTAGAAGGTAGTAAAATATTTTCTTCATATCTTGTTGGGTAAGAGGTTTGAAACTCTGACCACCTCTGAACAAGAAAAAAAAAAACAAACGCATTTAATAAGTCAAATGTTTGACCGCGTCTGAATGAGTCATATTAAGAGAATGTTAAAAAGTATTTAAAAAAAACACAAACACTACTTTCGATCATCTATGTCTTAAGCTAGTTTAATAAAGAAGTTGTCGTTAAAAAAATTTTAACTGAGACATTGGTACCACCTGATGATCACCATGTCAAGTAGTCGGACATAAACCTGATCTCATTGAGCAAGTCCAAACATTGATCTAGAGAAATCAGGAATTACTTTCCAAGATACGAGACATTTGAACATCCTAATATTGAAATCTTATTGTCAATAGGTAAAGCGGTAACTAACCTTGATTAATTGTGATTAATCTAATTTACCAGGATCTTACTTACTTGAATCGCGTTTTTACCATTAAAATTTTATTACAAGAACCAAATTCACAATACCACAATCGAATTTGTTTTACTCTACTCTCTGTTTATTTGTTTGTGTATTGAGAGAATAATAGGAAAAAGATTCGGGTTGAATACGAATGGAAACCGCCTCGGTGTGATACGTGTAAATTGTTTGGTCATACGCTGATTGATTGTCCTAAATCTGTTCCACTTCCTACTCAGCCTAAACAGACTGTTTATGATGGTTATCAAACTGTCACTAACAAGAATAAGGGTAGTAATGGTGGTCCAAGTGTTCCAAGTAAAGGAGGTTTTACTAAAGTGGGTCCTAAATTTAGGTATCAACCTAAAGCGCCTCCTCCTGAACCCAAGAAGGTGGATAATGCAAAGAAGAAAGCCACTGATGTGGCTAGTACAAGTGGGACGAATATTCTGATCTAATCCTTTTCTTTTGCACACTAAATACGATCGATTCTGATGATTGTGGCAATCCTACTGATGTAGAGGATTCTGGTAATACAATGGAAGCAAAGGAGGTTGGGTCTTTCAAGACAGGTAATGTATCATAAGATCCGCTTGTGAGTGATTCAATGGAAGCTAACGAGGTTGATCCTACCCCTATTGTTGAGAAAATTGGGGAGTTTGAAAAGCTTCTTATTGATGGGAAAGCTACTCTTGTTGATGATAATGGTAATCCTATTAAAAAGGTTGACTGTCAAGGTTATAATAAGGATTTACCGTCTACCTCTTTTACTAAGAGGATTAACCCATTCACTAAAGTGGGATATATTGTGGATTCTGATAGTGAAGAGGAGGAGGTTGCGAACACCTTTGATGAGTCGAGTAATCTATTTGGTGGTGGTCATGATCGTGAAGATGATTATGATGATTATGATTATGATAACTATGCTGATCAGGTTTACGATCTTCCAGGAAATTTGGATGCCTATTATGACACGTATCGTATCAAGCTCCAAGGCCTTGGTAGGAAGTAATTATATCTCCATAGGAGTCTAATGTTATCTTTTGAGTAGTGGTTTATTTTCTTATAGAGAGATTAGGAAGTATCTTGTTATGTAAGATTTTCGCCTATGTAACGGGCTGAAATATAGGATTCACTCATATCCTTTGTACTTAAACGTTTTTTGGAGTAATATATTTACCCGGTCTTTGACCTTTTATCCAAAAAGAGAATAATGGGAAAAAGCCCGCACCTTTTCTTCCCTTTTCATATCTATATCTCTCTCTCTATATACTAATATAACTCACCAAAATACAGTTATTAATTGGAATAGTTATATATCAGTTATCCATAATGAGCATGAATGTAATTTCCAACACTAACACTAGTAGAATGTATGATAAGCTATTCTAGACAATCCATAAATATACTTAGAATACTTCATTAGATTCTATAGAACCCAAGGTTCCATGCAACCCTGTCGCGAACACAGCCCCAATATAATGTGTAAAACTACATCTTTAGGCATTTATGGGACATTTAACTGGTTTAATCCGTTTCTAGTCCACAAAGTCTGGTTTACATGCGCTGAAACAAGAACATAAACAAGTATAACTGGAACAATCACAAACAATCACACACAAGTTTTCCTGGAATATGCTTTCCTTTAATCAGAAAAATATAGGCTCTAAAACTGATCGGTTTTTCTCATACATCCAACCACAAGCTCGGCTGGTATATATAGGTGTTTAGAATATGCTTTCTAATCCTACTACAATTCTAATAAAGCAAGATAGTCCTTAACAAATAAGAAGTCCTAATTAAACTAGAATTGTAAACGTCCATATGCTTGGAATCTGTTTGTCTTCCCATGCTCGGTCGGACATTATGCCAACATTCACCCCCTAATTTCTGACTCGAGATAGGGAGATCTTCAACTCCGAGTAACTCTTGCATCTCCTTGAACTTAATCCTTGCGAGAGCTTTCGTCATTAGAATATCATGCACGCTTGCAAATCCCTCTTACAAACTCAACTTGTACTTGGCCTCTTTCAACAACACTCGGATAAAATGATAACGTGTGTTTATATGCTTGCTTCTCCCGTGAAAGACTGGATTTTCATAAGTGCAATAGCCGATTTGTTGTCAACAAATAAGACCACCACTTTCTCCTCCATTCTGGTTATTTCACTCAACAACCCACGTAACCATATCCCTTGACACGCGGGTGAAGTTGCAGCCATGAACTCGGCTTCACAAGACGATAGAGCCACCGTGTTTTGCTTTTGTGAGCACCAAGTGATAGGTGATTTACCTAGATAAAATACGTTCCCTTGTGCTTCGACCATCATCTTGGTCCATAGCAAAACTACTATCACTAAACCCCACTAACTCCTTGGTTTTCTCTTGGTTGTATCGTATTCCAAAATTCAAACTACCTTGGATATACCTTAGTATTTGTTTCACAGCTGCCATATGTGATTCTTTTGGTTCTTGCATGTAACGACTAACCAAACCAACCAAATAAGATAAATCAGGTCGAGTGTGTAGTAAATACCTTAAACAACCAACTCGTCGTCTAAACAGAATTGCATCAATCTGGTTTCCTTCCTTGTCCATGCTTAACTTCATTCCAGGTTCTAATGGACATTGTGTAGGATTCGCTTCATGCATCCCAACATCTTTCAAGATCTTCTTTGCATAGCTTTCTTGACTTATTGAGATACTCGAATCCTCTTGCTTTACTTCAATGCCAAGATAATAGCTTAACTTTCCCAAATCACTCATATCGAACCTTTCTTGCATTTGTCTCTTAAATTCACCAATTTCGCTAAGCTTCGAACCGGTTACTAAGAGATCATCTACATAGACCGCAATAATCAAGATTGACTTGTTTGTCTTCTTCACATACACCGCTTGTTCGTGTTGGCATCTTTTGAAAGACATTTTCTTGAGTTCTCTATCAAGTTTTGTATTCCACGCCCTTGGTGCTTGTTTAAGTCCATAAAGCGCCTTTTTCAACTTGTAGATCTTCCTTTCTTCTCCTTTCTTCACGAACCCCTCTGGTTGTGTAACAAACACTTGCTCTTTTAGTTCTCCATGTAAAAATCTGACTTTACATCCAGATGATGTAGCTCCCATGCTTCTTTGCGGTGCCAATGAGATTAATAAACGCACCGTTTCAATCCGTGCTACGGGCGCAAATACCTCATCATAGTCAATTCCTTCCTTTTGAGCATAACCCTTTACTACTAAACGAGCTTTAAACTTATTAATTGAACCATCCGGATTTCTCTTAATTTTGAACACCCAGTTTAATCCAATGGGATTAACATTAACCGGAGCTTCAACTAATTCCCATGAATCATTCTTCTCGATAGACTCAATCTCTTGCTTCATAGCAACCATCCACTTGCTTGAGACTTTTGCTTCTTGGAACGTTCTTGGTTCATCATCTTCAATCAAAAGTAGATTTTGATCTTCATTAGCAACTGCGGTTCTTGAACTAGACCCCATAATAAAGTCATTAAATCTAGTTGGCTTAGTTGAAACCCTCGAAGAACGCCTCATAATTGGTTGAGTTTCTGTCATAGGATTAGGGTCATTAAGCCTCGATTTGAACTTCTTGTTCGGTATTGACCGGTTGATTTTCATCAACATCATGATGATTTTCATCCTCTTGATCTTCTGCCTCAACTTCATCGGTACACCGGGTTAACAAATCCACAACCCGTATCAATAGAACCGTGCCATTCTATGACAAACATACATGGGTTTAGCTCGTGTGATTCGCTTCCAGAAACATACTTCCAGCCAAGTTCCTCATTAAACTCCGCATCACGACATACCACTATCTTCTTTAGTTTTGGATTGAACAGTTGAAAAACCTTTTGTACTGGCTCGTTTCGATGTAAATTAGTCGTGGTGACCGTCGTCTAACTTATGTAAATATGGCCTTGTTCCGTTGCATAAGCACACATCCAAATACCCGCAAACCCTCCAAGTTAGGCTTTTTTCCTTTGAAAGCCTCGTATGGAGTTTGATTAACTAGAGCTCGAGTTGAAACTTTATTAATCAAGAATGTAGCGTGTCTAACTCCTTCAGCCCACATGTAGTACCCTGTTGCCGCTATGGATGGTGGAGAAATTGGTCCACATAGGTCGGCATGTATAAGTTGAAGAGAATGTGTTGCCTTAAATTTTGCAGCTTTAGGAAACGCCTTCTTGGTTTGTTTTCCTACCAAGCAAGATTCACACAACTTGTTCTCTTGATGAATTATTGGCAAATTTTCAACCATGCCCTTCCTTGCCATTAATTCCATCGTCTCGAAATTAATGTGACCCATCCTAGCATGCCATAACCAAGCATCATCTTCCATCTTTGCTTTGAGACACACCGGACTTCCAACTTGGAGCTTAATCTTGTAAAGTCTATTACCTGTTCTAGGAACCTTCATCGCTTGTCATCATGAGTCACGCATAGTAAGAAGGTTACCTTTCATACGAATGTCACATCCGCCTTCGGTAGCTTGCCCAAGACTAATTATGTTGCTTTTTAGCTCAGGTAGGTAATAGACTCAGTGATCACCTTTGCTCACCCGTTTCCCTTCAATGATTATCGAACCCTTCCCTTTTATCTCGATGTAGGAGTTATCACCAAACTTCACTCTGCCGGAGATATTCTCATTCAACTCGGAAAAATATTCTCGGATCCCCGTCATGTGATTACTTGCTCCATTATCCAAATACCAAGTGTCTTCCTCGTTTGGCTTAGTATTCAATTGGTTTGGGATAATCTTTTCTTCATTCAAGAAAACTACTTCTTGAACGCTTTTCATCATAAAAAGTGTCGGGTCATCATCATCCTCCGTTTTCAAAAGGTTTGATTCATGCTTTTCCTTTTGTACACGGCGCTCGGACAATTAGAAGCAAAGTGACCATATTCATCACATCTGAAGCATTGAATCTTTGAAAGGTCTCGACTTTTGTTCTTCTTTTGATCCGTATTGCTCCCGGAGTTTTTTTGGTTTCCACGGTTGTGGTTATTAGCTTGACCACTACCACGAGATTTGTTTTGAGAAGAAAAGTTTTGACCTTTACCGTTGCCACCCGAGGAATTCCTTCCTCGACCTTTCTTATCATATCTTTCAGCCCTTCCGAACATCAACTTGCCTTGATCTTCAGAAGTGGTGTCAACACCCTTCATTCTTCCTTCAAAAGCTTTCAACCTTCCAATTGCTTCTTGAAAAGCCATAGTATTCAAGTCAAGCAAATTGTTCTTGAGGCAACAATTGCAACATACCTATCCGGAACGGATGCAAGCAGCTTTTTAACAAGTTTCTTGTCTTCATAAACCGTTCCCAAGCTGTTAACTTCAGTTACAATTTTGCCCAACCTAGCGCGAAAGTCATCGATTGATTCGTTGACTTTCATCTTTAAAGATTCGAATTCCGTCTCCAAGGTTTGCAACCTTGCGTCTCGAACCCGATCAACACCCACATACCTGGTCTTCAAAGCTCCCCAGATTTCTTTGGCTGTGTTGAATTGTGAAACTTGAAAAACAAGTTCTTCTGGAATCGCCTGGAAGAGTAACGCCACTGCCATGTGATCTTGCTTAGCAACAACTTGTGTTCCTTCCCCTGGTTCCAGTGCATCGAGTATTCCATGGACTCGGAATACCGCTTTGACTCTTATTGCCCATATGTTATAATTTGTGCTTGTTAACATTGGACATTGAAGAGCCGTTTTAGAATGTTCGACAGAAGGTGGTTGACTCGACTCGCCTTGCACCATCCTTCTTGTACGTCTTCTATAAGTTACAGGTGTTGTTTGTTCGCCTTCCAGCCCTAGGTTCTAGAGGTCGAGTGATTTACTTCCTGCCCAAGTAAACCAAGTCGAAAGTTTGAAACTTTGATCGACTTCTTGCTTAAGTCGAACCCTAGTAAAACCCTTGTGATCGACTTCTTGGTGAAACCCTTGTGATCGACTTCTTGGTGAAACCCTTGTGATCCTTCTTGGTTAAAACCCTTGTCGATCCTTCTCTGTTAAATAACCCTGGCTCTTGATACCAATTCTAGTCCACAAAGTCTGGTTTACATGCTACAAACAAGAACATAAACAAGTATAACTGGAACAATCACAAACAATCACACACAAGTTTTCCTGGAATATGCTTTCCTTAATCGAAAAATATAGGCTCTAAAACTGATCGGTTTTTCTCATACATCCAACCACAAGCTCGGCTGGTATATATAGGTGTTTAGAATATGCTTTCTAATCCTACTACAATTCTAATAAAGCAAGATAGTCCTTAACAAATAAGAAGTCCTAATTAAACTAGAATTGTAAACGTCCATATGCTTGGAATCTGTTTGTCTTCCCATCTGCTCGGTCAGACATTATGCCAACATTTGTTACCATAGTGATCTGACTGACTTGTTTTAAAACACCACGGTTTTTATAAGGTTAACATAATGTGCGAGATAAATACATTTATCGTTTTTCTTTTTAATTTGTGCAGAAATATATAATTTAACCCGAATAGAATTTAGCCAGAGTTGTGCCAAGTACATACAGTTAAGAAAATACGTTCAAAAACTTACTAGAACATATAAAATGACGTATTGAAACCGAAATCAATGTTTCAGCTGATCAATTGATTTTATTCGTTATTTCATTAGGGAATGCATGCTTATTCATATAGTATAAGTAACCAACAACATATATATAGAAATTTTGCTAATAAGGAGCTTGGCCAATGTAGTTTCCACGGGCATAATAGCTGCAAATAACGAACCACCAACCGTTATTCGTGCATTGAACCCTAGCACACCCAAGTTGAGTGGACTTACCCCACACCACTTGAGTATAGTGCCCGCAAACTTGTCCACTGGCACACGTATTGGTAGTATAATTATAATAGGTTTTCTCGGCTACCCATAAGTTCACTGCCGCAGTACCTGTGAAGGTGCCACTACCCTTAGCAAGGTTTTCGCCATAAGATCCACCAGAGTGTACGAGATTGCAATCCGCTAATCTCTGGTTAGCATAGTTCTGAGCATAAGCAGCTACAGTGGCGTTCCATGTCATGTTTCCAACACCAACTTGGGCACGAGCCGCATTGTGACAATTTAAGTAATCTTGTTGGGAGTTTTGAGCATGGGTGGTGTGAAGAATGGCTAGGGTTACGAAACAAATAAGTGCAAATGAGAGTTTGAAAGAACCCATAACTATAGTGCTCTTTAGTAATTAAACACTTGGTGTTGGGTGACTATTTGACATGTGCAAAGGTCAATTAGCTAAGCATATCAATCTAAGCAAAGTTGTAAAAACTTCCCCTTTGGGCATGCATGGCCTTTGCTTCAAATCTTGAAATGCACAAGTTGGTGTGTAATCTCAAATTCATTCCCCATTGGTTATACCCTTTCAATACCCAATAATAAAAGTATTAGAAAATAATAATATAGCGAATGTTACACATAAATTTATAATAGATATTATAGCACAAGGCTTATATTATTTTAATGTGAGGTAACTTTTTAATAATATTATAAGGGGATAGCTTAGCTACAATTTTTGTAGCCAATTGGCTACAATCCTTCCTAAAAAATACATCAGGGACCTTGAAAAAATCGGACCATCAAAAATAATCGGGGTAGAAATTCTACAATTAATTTAATATATTCCCATATTATAAATGTTGGTCCAATGTTTGAGTCCAGTTTGATGCTACTATGCCCAGGTTTGGCTTATCCGATTGGCGGTATATCACACGTGTTATTCTCACATATACATAAAACAAAATACAAATAACATCTATCATCTCTTCTCCAGTTCATCTTCTTCAACTCTTCGAAATCAAAACCAATTGACACACAACATCTAAATAATTGGTACTGTTGATTTTCTTCTTTTACCTCAATTAAGCGACTTCGTTGTGATGAGGTACCTCGAAGACTTACAATACAAAGAAGTTAATATAGATGCAAAATAAAAGTCGTCATGCAAATTGAAATCCTTTGAAGTTTGAGTGTTTGACATTTGATTTGCATTTTGAATTTTTTTTGTAAATTTATTATCAGTTAAATTATTGTGAATTAAATATATTTGACTTTTCTTTTTAAGAAGATGGACCTTCCCACTATTGATGAATAAATTATTGTAACTTTTTGTAGATTCAACAAATTGTTGTACAGATTCAATAAATTATTGTTTCTTTTCTTTGTAGATTCAAGAACGTTGATGCAACTTCGTTTTTTATGATTTGATATGATTTATAAAAAGGCTACACACACATTATATTAATGACGAAACACGTGTATAGGGACTTGGAAATCACAACCACCGCCTCTTTCTCTCTCTCTCTCTTGATCCACAAAACCGTAAAAAAGTAACAAATTCATAAGAACAGGGAAATCATTAATTGCATGTATGAGGTGTGATATTTTAATCGTAGATTATCTCTTTTTATGTCTTTTGATTAGATGAAGCCGGTTTTTCATGGCCAATTTATTTATGTTTTGATGATTCTTCACCTTTTAGGGGTTTGTATTCATTTGAGGTTTAGTGCTCTATGTGGTGTGATTTGTTGTTCTTGAAAGAAGGCCTTTTTTGAAAGTATTCTTTTTCTAACATGTTATTGTGAAGGATGTTTTCGTTACAAATAATTAAGATTTACTTTTATATTTTCGCCAATTATGTAATCATATCAGTGGCATTCAATTTTTAAAAATTAACTTTTGTACTCCTCTTTTGTGACACGCTAAGCGGATATGATTGCCAAGTATATAGATTTTTATGCCTTAGGTGAATAGAAAATTACTTTTTTTCACCAAGTACGATAGTTGCAGATTCGGTTTTTGCTTTTTTGGAGTGTTGTTATTGGTTATTATGCTGCTTTATAAGGTTTATGGATATTTCACTTGATCAGGTTATGCAGTATAGATTATCTTCGCAGGGCAACCTGTCTTGGGCTTTGGTTACTACATTAACAATGCTAACCTACTTGCGACTTGACACATTATAAAAAACATGTGCTTATAAACCGTTATCAAAAATTACTGGCAACGCAACATTCAAATACATCCTGACACAAATCAGCTTTGCGAACTACACAGGTGTGACAGAGCAGCAGCAGGTACGGTTTTTTATAGTGTGGTGTCCGTTATTGAGTTTAATTTGTTCCTTTTGCCTTTAGTTGTTCTACGGTTGACAGCAAATGGACGAACCAGTTACCGCCATCGCCGCTACTCATGTGACTGTTAACGGTTTGAAAAAGGGCGTACATCATCCACCTTTTTCGGAGGTTAGGTTTTATTGTATTTTGCTATATAATCATCGGCAATTGTTGGTAATGTGGTTACAAGTACTTGATTTTTGCAACAGGTTCACCTACACGATATCTGTTGGTTTGTGGGAGTTAAAAACACTCGAAACGACTAAAAGTGTGTGAGCCGATGGGGGCACACACGTTAAACACAAGAGTACGTGTCGAACGTATTAAATACTTGAATGCGTATACCCGTTAATGCATGTACTTGACCCAATCCACTTGTACGATCCATGGGCTGTTTTAGCCATTACATGGGTCGGTTTAAGAGAAGCCTTGGGCCTAGTCTCATTAGACGAATCGGGCAAGGGAATGGAATGTTTTTTGTTGCTTGTCGTTCAAGCTTAAAGCCCAAACAAGAGTTGGTTTGTGAGGCTATAAAAACAAACACAGCATATCTCAATTTGTATGCATTATATGAATAAAGAGATATCTCTAAATCAGAAGACGATTCACGCATATCTCTTATATACGATATATATAATCCATATAAAGTCAATTGACATAATATATCATAATAGAGAATACATGTGCATGATGTCCCACTAGATGCAATGGCAGTACTTGTATTCATTAATTATGCATGTGCGCATGATCTTTTATGGATGCATGTATGATAAAACAAATTCATGCAATGTGTTATCTTTATCAGATGATATCAGGTATTAATCAGTTACTGTTCATCGAACAGTTTTGTTCTCGGATAAGAAGCAAGCTTTGGTTCTTGGGTTTTCTTGTTCGTGTGGTATTCAAGTTATCAAGGGGTTGATTGGTTTATACGTTCTCGACTAGCATTTATCGAACGTACTTGGTTTAAGTGTTTGTGTGTGATACTCTTCGAGGTATCTATTTTAGATACTTAAGGTTTCGTTTTGGTTTCTTGTTCCGTTACTAGAGATCAATTGCCAAGCAAGGTTAGCTTTTCTTTATCCCTTTTAATTAATTAATATTGTATTAATTATTTGTTTATTAAATACGTGCTTAACATAATTGCGTTAACTAGATCCAATATCCGTTGCGTACTCGTAGAGGTTAATGGTTAACTAGTTCTAAAATCCCAACAGTGGCATCACGAGTCAACTCGTTTTTGCGATTATGGGTTACACGTTTCTTAATTAATAAACATGTTTTAAAAGGCTGCATGAAACATAATTCAGTTATTTGTTTTATTTTATTTTGACAATTACATGCAATACTTGTCAATTTTTAATAAATAATAACTAGTCACACACAAATTAAAATTATATTGATAATTAGAATTAATTTGTTAATTCGAATTTAATTTACATGTCAATTATAATTACCTTGTTAATTAAAATTAATTGTTAATTAAGAATTACATGTTAAATTAATAATTACTTGCTAATTAGAATTAAAAGTTAATTTGTATTTATTAATTGTTAATTAGAATTATTGTGATAATTAGAATTACATATTGATTTAAATACATATATTGCGTAATTACTTGTTAATTGGGATTGCCATGCTTTATGTGTTTTTCCGGCCACAAGACCCACTCAATTGCTTTTCTAAGTGATGTATGGGGCGATCTAGGTACTGCATCCTAGTGACGGTTTTATGGTTCTCCGTTTGGGGAAGACTCGCAAGAGGACTCGGAACAATATGTGGTTATTTATATTAATGTTTATGCTTGTATGTTTGTGATTCCTATATGTGCATTATTACTTGCCTTGACACCTAATTGTATGCAATATGGAATAATACATATCGTAACCATAACATCAATATTGGTATTTATTTACACGCCTAGATACCATGCTCATTGTGACCTGCTATTTGATTCGTGGAAAATTGTTTTTGTAAAATAAAGTGACCTAATATATGAAACACGTTTTCAAGAATTTAAAAACTAGACGCTATGGACACTTGGGATGTACGGTTCACCCACTAGAACAAACTAGAAGGGGTTTAAAGAAGTGAGCACACTGAAAGGATGTCTAAGGTTATGCTTCATCGCACTGGTCCTCTGCCTCCCCTGTGCATTCGATTGGAGCTACCGTGAACCATGATGATCACTACAGTGTCATTACCAAAGTTTTTAAAATTAGTGTTACAAAGTTGTTTTGCATGCTTCTTTGTACACGACTTTTACCACATTTATGTGTGCATACCTATTTGTTAATATTAAGTCTATGCCACCCAACTATGGACACGTGCACTTGGATTGACTTCTCTGGTAAGACCTAAGGGCCTTTCCAACCCATGGTAATTATTTCTCACTGGTCAGACCTCTGGTTATTTTACACGTTCATACTTGGTCGACTTATATCGAGTTAACCTGGTCGACCTCGGCACCGAGGCATAAGATGAGAACTAAACATGCTTTTGACATTATTACTTGATACTAATGCCTTAAACAGTCTCATAAATCTAAGAGTTGCATTTTGCAATTAACGCTCGCCGCTTACCTCTTGTCCTATTTTTTACACACGGTCGACCTATGGTAATTAAATGGGGTTGCAAGATGGATCTTAGTCTTAATTAGTAATTAATTGGGTAGTTAATTCTTTTAATAATGTAATTATCGAAAATACTATATTTGAACTTTTTATGTTCTGATTAATTGTGTTATTGCAACATAATTCGTAAACAAATTTGTTTTTCTTTGAAAGACAAACTTAGTCTCTTTTCCTAGTAAGAAGAGTGAGACTTATACCTATCTTTTCTCCTTAGTTGACAAACTAAGATAGGATTCCTAAATTGATAAACTCTTATATGATCTTTCATTACCCTTTTCGTGGTCTAGAGTTAATTGAAAGATACAATATTTTGTGTAACTGGAAATATTGTGTTTAGAGCTACCAAAATAAATAAAATCCTGCACTTGTCACGATGTATGAGTTTAAACCGCAAAGAGTAAAGGAATTACCAGCATATTTGCTAGGTAATCTTCTTGGACTCTTATTATTCCTAAAGTGCTAATTACCCTTGGGGCTATGTAGACGATAAAGGAGGAATTGCATGTTAAAGATTCAAGTTAATTGAATAATAGAATGGCTAGTCCATTGTCTACATAAGTAGAACTTCATATACTCTGATCAATACCTAAGTACATGATACTCGTAGGCAATTGAAGAGAATAGGAAAGTATATAAAACTGCTATATGCTTTCTACTGGAAATGTAACACTTACAATGTTGACAAATCTAGTGGGAGCAGTTGCATTTTATTACTGAAATATCATTCATGTAATGTTGTCAATTTCAGTGGGAGCTTCGGGATTTATTTCCTGTTAGTCACCCATATCATTTCAAACTAGCTTTGAAATAATCCATTACTTTCCGAATATGAAAAACCATTTCTTAAAGGAAAATTGCATTTTATTTTATAAGATAACACGTTGCCTTCCTGTTGTCGCTTCCTGAAGTGTTATCTATAGAATAATAATCCACAATTCTTTATTTAAGGCTATGGTTCTACAACTACTTATGATCTCTATGACATTATCATATTGTTTGAATAATCAATCACGGGTTGTTTGTTTTCATAATATGATGTTGTACCTTTCACAAGTGGGAGAAATCTCAAAGTGTGTGCTAGGAACAACAATATTATTGGTATCTCTTGACCGCAAGGTAAAGGAAACTAATAATTCTACTAGAACTTAAACACATTAGATGTTTAATGCCCTACTACATGTAAAATAAGAATTCTACTAGGACTTAAACACATGAGATGTTTATTGCCCTACTACATTCTAATAATGTTTATACTAGGACTTGAACACGCTAGATGTTTGTTGCCCTACTACATTCAAATGTCATGATATAGTGTAAAGATATTTCAACATTTTGACTACATGTTTTAGTCAACATAATTATGGTTATATGATAATGATCATAATTCTGAAGTATAAAATTAACTTGAAATTACTATAGAACTCAAGATTTTGCGTTCATGATTACTTTTGTTAGTATAATTATGCTTACATGTTAAGACATAATTATAAAGTCATTGAATTAGTCAATGACTTATATCATAAAGTATATATATATAGTAAATGTGTTATGTCTTCTTGTTAACACATAAACATGAGGCTTTGAATTATTCAAAGACTTATAATGTATTATTGAAATGTTATGTTTTCTTGTTAACACATGAACATATAATTCTTGAACAGTTCTGTCTTCTTGTGAACATGTGAACATAAGGTTCTTGTATTGTTCAATGAATATACATTATTGCATGAATTTGGTTCAGAATACTTTATATGCAATTTGGCTTGACCCAATTGACAAGTATTTGGTCCAAAGAGAATTAAGTTATCTATAGAATTCTGATATAGTTTCACAATTCTAATAACTCATAGGATACCACTTCATTATGGTATGTCTAATGTGTTGGATCAAACCTTATTCATAAAGTTTGGCTCCTGATAGCTTTAATTGCTCTACCTCCAAAACATATCAAGGTTAGAAATTGCGTGTGCCATGGATACACTCAATATAGTTCAAACCTAGAAGGTATTCAAGACAACCCATAACTGAAAACCCTAATTTATTAGGGATTTGAGGTTTTACCACTCAAATCAATTTAATCATAAACCCTTTTGGATTTTTGATTTTTCTACACTTCCTAGCTTGAAGATTGTAGTTTTGGTATTCTTCCTAGCTTGACGAAACACAAAACCTGTTGCTAGAACTTTTGGTTAAAGAGTGATACTAAATTAGAGTTTTTTCTATAAACCATAATTTGAGTTGTTGGAAGGAATTTCATTATGTCTTGATTTAAGTTCTGAATTTGTTAAATCTTATGAAGCATTTTATTAAAAATTTTGAGATGAGAACTTAAAATATATTTTGTGATTCTCCATAAGGAACAATTTATTGTTGCTTAAATACTTAGTATTTAGATAATTGTCTCTACTTACAAAACTAAGTGGGAGTATATACATATCTCAAAGTTTTTGAGAACAAAATACTTAACCTTCTAAAATCTGCTTATTAATGTCATACTAAGGTTAAACATGAACATTTTGACCAAAGTATAATGATTAATCTCATTCATAAATCCGAAAGGATGCCTCATCACTTGAGTGATATTTTGTATCAATGCTGAGGGATGTAAGTTAGAAGATTGTTGTAAATCAGCTAACTACTAGAATATTATCACATCTTGAATCTGATAAATGTTTTAGAACTATGAATGATAAGATGCAGTCCTTAAAAGGAAAATCGAGTTTTGAGTTTGATTGTTATTTCGCCTAACAGTTAACCTATGAGGTTGGAATCAGTTTCGTTTGAAGAAAGACTCACAAGGACAAAATTGTATACATATTAATGTTTGACATTTAATAAGAAGTTTTTAATCATACTTAAGCAATTGACTGTGATTAAATTTTCTTATATAATACATGCATTAATTATATAAAGATATTTAATTGTCATACATGTGATTTGTATGTTGAATATGACAATTAGATTTTATAACTCTTTCTTTATAATTACCTTTTGCGAGGACGGTGTGTAATCAAAAGGGTTATAAATCTATATTATCTTTATGTAGTATACAAAATTTGAGCAATCCATATTTTGGATTGGATCATGCATCTAAGAGCTGAGATCTGGAATTTAATTACAATATGATTCTGATTGAATTAAGATATCACTTGAGTACATCTGACATTGAGTAGGAGCAAATGTGTTTTTCCTTAAAATTTACATGTTGAAGATATCATTCTATTTAAGCTAGATATTGATCATTAAGCTTGGAATGAAACTTCACTTGGAATTTAGGGAATAAAACAAACAACCTTGAAATAGATGTTTATATGGAATAAACAAATGCGGAAAATTAAGTCTGACACAAATGCAATATATCATTCGAGCAAGTCTTAAATGATACATTTCACTTGGAATAATTTACATGGATGGAAACCTTGTGTTTTTAAACTAAGGGTTTATCATGTATATATTATATTGTGTATAAGACTAGTTGTTACTTTTGTATAAGAACAAAATGAGCTGACAACAACAATATCTAATTGAGAGTGTTTAGATTATTGTTAATATTAATGTTTACGAATTATAAAGCATAGTGTTGTATAAGTACAAATGATGCTAGAGAATTATTTATACTAGTTGTAGTAGGATTATATCATTTATGATAAATCTGCTAACTAGCTATACTCAACATAGAGCATTGTTGCATTACACATTAAAGAATGAGAATACTTTACACTTTTAGAAACTGTAAAGATGACTGTCAGTATGTTGTTGACTTTTACTACCTCATGCAAGGTAAGAAAACATCTCCATACTATAATTCTTGCAATAGTATGAGCATATGAGATAAGACACTCATCTTATATTTCAAATCACTCACTATATGTGATATTTGAAATAAGTATTCGGAAAGTTTACTCAGATAACTATTTAGTTTTTCTTTGAAAGAAAGGTTGAGAATGTTGGAAACATTAAGGTTCAACTTACTAAATGAGTTTCATGCATATCTGTTTTAGTATTTGGATAATTGGGATTGATAGACAATTTTTACTTTATGATGAATAAAGATACTTGGTATTTGTTATTCATTCATATAATAATTGTTATCCTATATTTGCATGTTTAATCCTTGAATAATTTTATTATTCTAAATATGTCCATTGTCGGTTAACAATATGGGAATATTGTTATGATAAGGCAAATGTGAGTGTTGGTTATAATTCTAACGAGAATTCGGATTGTTCCCGCCAAACTCATATGTATTCACTAGAGATGCATATTGGATTCCCCAACTTTCAAACATTTACTTTTGGATCCTTGTCATAAGTAAAATATTGAAAATGGTTTGTTATCTTCATCCTTAGACTTGAGATACAAGCAAGGTAGTTATAAAAGCTATATTTCGGAGTGATGTGAAGCAGCATCCACAACACTTGTAGTCAATAAAGGATTTGTTACTCCACTTGATATGTGCAGAAAGATACCATGGCGCCTCTCCAGATTTAATAAGATAATTGTTCGGCCGAACCCAAAGGGTAATGCAAGATGATACTTAATTACATTTGGTATATCTAATTAAATTCTATAACGAGATTCTAAATGGTTAAACTATATGGAATGATTTGAGATCCATAATCCATGGTTTAACGGTATCTATAACAAAGGATGATTAGAGCAAGACATTGAATGACCATGCTACTGAGAAACTTTTACGAAACTATTCTCTCAGACACTTTTAGTCAAAAAGCGAGTGAGAGCGTTTGCTAGGCGTTTCCGTCGTTAGTTTTGTGTGCCATTCGACACACCAACTCCCAAGTGGGAGCTGTTGGTTTGTGGGAGTTAAAAACACTCGAAACGACTAAAAGTGTGTGAGCCAATGGGGGCACACACGTTAAACACAAGAGTACGTGTCGAACGTATTAAATACTTGAATGCATATACCCGTTAATGCATGTACTTGACCCGATCCACTAGTACGATCCATGGGCTGTTTTAGCCATTACATGGGTCGGTTTAAGAGAAGCCTTGGGCCTAGTCTCATTAGACGAATCGGGCAAGGGAATGGAATGTTTTTTGTTGCTTGTCGTTCAAGCTTAAAGCCCAAACAAGAGTTGGTTTGTGAGGCTATAAAACAAACACAGATATCTCAATTTGTATGCATTATACGAATAAAGAGATATCTCTAAATCAGAAGACGATTCACGCATATCTCTTATATACGATATATATAATCCATATAAAGTCAATTGACATAATATATCATAATAGAGAATACATGTGCATGATGTCCCACTAGATGCAATGGCAGTACTTGTATTCATTAATTATGCATGTGCGCATGATCTTTTATGGATGCATGTATGATAAAACAAATTCATGCAATGTGTTATCTATATCGATGATATCGTATTAATCATCGTTCATCGAACAGCTTTTGTTCTCGGATAAGAAGCAAGCTTTGGTTCTTGGGTTTTCTTGTTCGTGTGGTATTCAAGTTATCAAAGGGTTGATTGGTTTATACGTTCTCGACTAGCATTTATCGAACGTACTTGGTTTAAGTGTTTGTGTGTGATACTCTTCGAGGTATCTATTTTAGATACTTAAGGTTTCGTTTTGGTTTCTTGTTCCGTTACTAGAGATCAATTGCCAAGCAAGGTTAGCTTTTCTTTATCCCTTTTAATTAATTAATATTGTATTAATTATTTGTTTATTAAATACGTGCTTAACATAATTGCGTTAACTAGATCCAATATCCGCTGCGTACTCGTTGAGGTTAATGGTTAACTGGTTCTAAAATCCCAACAATATGGACCGGTCGTATTAGCTTTTGGTGCTGGAATTGTACACAAGGATATACCAGCTTCTTCGAATACCACGTAGTGTCATCTGCGACCATAGGGTGACACACGATATGGTGAGAATAGCAGAGGCAGTTCTGCACCTGCCAGCCATATGTACAGAACAGGATGCTATATTACAGGCGGCTCTACTTCTACGAGTTGATATGTGCCCCGTTAGTGAACCAGCAATGGTACAACCGCGTGACGTTCAAGGTAACTTATCAGTTATATCATGTTGTTTGTCCATGTTTTGTGTGATGATTTGTTTCTGATTGCTGCTGTCACAGTTCAGGCTGGTGCCTTCACCGGTGGTGTGTCCGATGAAGTTGTTCATCAAGGTGAGCTACTATGTTCTTACTAAAGTTTTATGTATCATTTTCTTTCACTATCTTCTAATATGTTTCTCGAAAATACCACTGTTGGTGCTTTTTTTTGGTTTCTAGCTGCAACAGACCTTTTTAATTTTGTTTGTCAAACCGATTGTTAAATACTGTATTGATGTGATTCATTGAAACGTTATAATAAGCGGTAAAAAAGTGTTGTTATGTTACTATTATTGATAAGAAAAAATTACACGTTTGGTCTCTGTGGTTTGCCCAAAATAACAACTTTAGTCCCTAAGTCACTTTTATTACACCAGCAGTATCTAATTTTGAAACTATGCATGCTTTTAGTCTCTAAAATGGATGGATGTTTGTTTCTCCCGTTATCTCATTAAATCACAAGGGTATACATGTCTTTTCTAATTATATTTTATAATAAAAGACACCCACCCTCGTTGACTTCTCATTTCCCTCCCATTTCTCAACATTGTTACCCAAAATCCCAAATAAACCCAAATCCCAATTACCAAATCAGATCAATTATTAACCCTAGAAATCAAAACCCCCAAATTGATCATCTCAAATTAAATAGATGGTTGGTAATCGTTGGAGAATACAAGAGAAGCATGAAGGCAATGGACCCCTGAAAGCATACGGTAAAGAAACCATGAAAACTAATGTGTTAAATAATTTTTTTCATTGACATTACCTTGAAAACATGATATTAATTGTGGTTTTGTTATTGCATTTTCAGAAGGACACCCTACTATGTTTTCTATGAAAATACATCATGCTGGAAAGTTTAAAGACTATGATGAAAGGAGGTATGTTAATGGTTTAGTTGCGTATGTGGATGGATTTGATATGGATGAGTTTTCAGTACATGAGTTGAATGATGTAATGGATGCATTAGGTTATGTTAATGAGGAAGAAGTTATTTACTATCATTATCTGATTCCTGGGACTGATTTAGAATTTGGACTAAGAGCTTTAGGAAATGATGTTGACGTACAAGGTTTAGCTAGGTATACAAAGGATAATAAGTTGATTAAGGTTTATTGTGAACATAATGTATCAAAACTACTCATTCATTTGATCCCCACAGTTAGAAGCACTGTTGTTATTGAAGAGCTACCCTCTGAAACTCCCATTCCCTCCCCATCCAAAAAAAAGTCCTCATAAAAAAAATCATGCTGTTAGAATACCATAAACCCTCTACCTCTGTTACTACCACTGCCATTCCCACTCCCACCCCCACCATTGCTACAACCACTACCATTCCCACTCCCACTTCCCACTTCCACTCCCATTCCCACTTCCACCCCCACTCCCACTCCCACTGCCACTCCCACTCTAACCCCCACTCCCACCAATGCCACTACCAGTCACACTATTCCTACTCCTAATGATAGTGTACATGAAACTATGGACTCTATTGTTGAAGAACTTTTGAACATGAATGATTATGATTTTGATCCCTTTGATGATAATGTAACTGAAAGGGAGAATGAAAGGTTGAATGAAGGGTCAAGTGTTCATGTGAATGAAAGGGTGAATGAAGGGCCAAGTGTTTATGTGAATGAAAGGGTGAATGAAGGGCCAAGTGTTTATGTGAATGAAAAGGTGAATGATAATGAGAATCTTGAACCTTTAGAAACATTGGTAGAGCATGATGAACCTTGTGAAACACTGGATGTGGAAGACTCAGATCATGATGATGATAGTAGTTCAGATGACAGAGATCACTTTGATGATGAAGAGAACAATGTATAAGAAGTTAATGTTGATATGCATGATTACCATTTTGATATAGATGAAGATGTTGAGTGGGTGAGACATACAGGCAGTGTACAAGAAGATGATTCTGCACCAATAGCAAAAGATGTTGAGGTGGTAGATAATGAAATTCTTGAAAGTGCTTCAGATGAGGAAGAGAATGATATTGAAAAGATTAGGAGAAGGAAGCTTAAAGAAATCCAAAAGGAAAATAAAAATGCAGATAACATTGTGCATAAGCATTTCTTTAATCATGGTCAAAAGTTTTCTAGTGCTGTTGAAGTGAAAGAGAGAGTAAGACTGCATTCAATTGAAACTAGAAGAAAGTTGCAGTTGATAAGGAATGATAAGGCTAAGGTTAGGGCAAAGTGTATGGGCAAAATTCCAGTGTTCACACTTGAAGGTGATGGGCCGAATGAGACTGCAGTAAAAAAGAAACCAGCAAAACCCAAAGGAAAAACAGGAGTTGGGCCTAGTGAGCCAGTTGAGCCCAGTAAGAAAGGTATTAGTTTAAGAGGTAGCGGCAGGCCCAAACCACTAGCAGAAGATGAATGTCCATGGGTCTTACTAGTGTCTAAGATTAAGAATACTGAGACTTGGGAAGTTAGAACATATGTAGACAACCACAAGTGCCTTCAATCAAGAGAAATAAAGGCTTGCACTGCCCAATTCTTGTCTAAGGGTATCATTTACCAAATAGAGAAAAACCCAGATGTTCCAACAAGAGCTCTTCAAGACCAGTTGCAGAAGCAATATGAGGTTGGTGTGTCCAGAATGAAAGCTTTTAGGGCTAAAACCACTGCACTCAATCAAGTTAAGGGAGATTACAGTGTACAATATACCATGTTGAGGGATTACTGTTTAGAGTTGAGAAGGGCAAATCCTGATACAACTGTAAGGATTGAAGTTGAAAGAGACACAGATCTTGAACTAGAAACAAGAGTTTTCAAGAGGATCTACATATGTTTAGGTCCATTAAAGAAAGGTTTCAAAGAATGTGGAAGGTATCTATTAGGCCTTGATGGTGCATTCATGAAGGGACCATATCCTGGACAGCTTCTGTGGGATTGGATGCCAACAATGGCATATATCCAGTAGCATATGCAATTGTGGAGAAAGAAACAACCAGTTCTTGGACTTGGTTTTTGGAGTGTCTTGGTGATGATCTAGATCTGAGCAGGGAATCTAACTACACTTTTATAAGTGATAGGCAAAAGGTAAACATTTAACTTTTTATTTCAACTATGGTCCCTATGCAGGGAATCTAAATACACATTTAATACACATTTAATATTCTAACATTTTTATATTTCCTATAGGGCCTCATACCTGCATTGGCTAAGATATTTCCTAGTGCAGAGCACAAGTTTTGCCTTAGGCATATACATGAAAATATGAAGCTCAAGTGGAATGGACAAGCATATAAAGATCTGCTTTGGAAATGTGCTACTGCAACAACAAAGATTTCATTTTGATCATGCAATGGAGGAGCTGAAGAAGTTTAATAAGGATGCATTTGAATGGTTAACAAAAATTCCTGCTAATTCTTGGTTCAGATCCCCTTTTTCAGGTAATACTTGTTGCATTTTAATTAAGTAGCTCATAATTATAGTTAAATAGTTGTTGGTGTTTACTTAAGTAGCTTAATTATACTGATAACAGGTAGAGCTAAATCTGATGTATTGTTGAACAATATGTGTGAGGTTTTCAATGGAAAAATATTGGATGCTAGGGATGCACCTATAATCAGTGCCTTAGAATACATTAGACAGTACTTGAGAAGAAGGATTGTGAATGTTCTTGGTGTTATAGTAAAAACAGTTGGCCCTCTCACCCCTACTATAGCTAAAATATTGAAAGGTGCTATGGACCAAGCAAACAATTACTCAGTAGGTTGGAATGGGGGGGGGGGGGGGGGGGGGGGGGGGGGGGGGGGGGGGGAAGAATATGAGGTAAAGAGACCACATGGTGATCAATGTGTGGTGAATGTGGCTAGTAGGGTTTGTAGTTGTAGGAGATGGGAATTAACAGGCATCCCTTGTGTACATGCTGTAGCAACCAACTACAACATGGCACTTAATAGGATTGAAGTGGGTATACCAGAAGAGTGGGTCCGTAGGCGTTATTGGTTAGCTACTTGGAAAAAGCCATACAGTCATACTATTGGATGTATAAATGGTAAGATAATGTGGAAGAAATCCCAAATTCCTTCAAAACTGATTCCACCTAAGCATCATTCACAAGTGGGTAGGCCAAAGAAGAACATAAGGAAAACAAAGGAAGAGAAGGCAATGGTGAGTGGTGGAAAACTGTCCAGGGCATATAAAACTGTTACATGTTTGAAGTGTGGAAACCTTGGCCACAATAGAAGATCTTGTACAGGGAAAAAAATGAAAGAAACAGGGGCACCATCTACTGATGCTGGTACAGGTTCATCAAATGCTAGGAAAAGGTCCTCATCTACACAGCCTAATGATGCAAGTGCCCCAAAGAAAAAGAAAGCTGCTGATGGAAGTGGGACCTCAAAAAAGAAAGCTACATGTGGTGGTAAAGGACCACAGAAGAAAAAAAAAGAATGGAAAAGAGGTGTTAGTGTGATGTATGTTTAGTACTGGTGTTGCTATGTATCTTTTAGTGTCTGTTTGTGTACTCAACTTTTGGTTTATGCTATGTAAGTTTAGTACTAGTATTCTATGTAACATTTGGTGACTGCAGAATCTTGTAAGTTTAGTACTGATTAAGTTTGACTTGCATTAGTCAAACTAGTTTTACTTAATGTATTCACTTTCAGTATATCAATATATGTCTTGACATATCTGTCTTGTAGTATGATAAGTTCACTTGAAGTATTGACTATTAGTAGTCAAACTGGTTTTAGACAACAAAGTTAATGTTGACTTTTTAATGGTCAAACAAAACAAAAAACATCACAGCAAGTGCACCATTGTAGAACAATTATACCAAATACATGTCACAAAACATATCTTACATTAACCCAAAAGACAATACAAAGAAAACCTAACCAACAACCCTCTTACAACCACCATACTTGACCCAAAACATATCTTACAAATCTAATCTAAAACATTCATTAACCCAATAGGTAAACTACCACAACAGAGAGAAAACCTAACCAACTAAACATCAAATACATCTTGGTCTTTCTAAGTTCCCTTGTTAATTCTTCAATGGCAGTTTCATGCATATTCCTAGCCCTTAACAATCCAGGTATAATTTGTACAGCACGATCACACATTAGTGGATCAACCCAATCAATCCACCTACATCGTGATCCCTGTTTGGGGCAACTCAGAGAAACACCGACCTGGGTGAGACACTGTCCAAGAAGTCTTGACTATGCAAACTCGTCCACATTTGCAGAAAACCATAATTGAGGAAGATTTTGGGTGTTCTATGGTTTTTAATTTGAGTATGTGAGATCTAGGGTTTTTTAATTGGGAATGTGAGTTTGGAGGGTTTTTAATTTGGGTGTTCTTGGTTAACTGGGTTTTATTTTTGGCGGGGAGGGTTAGGATAATAAATAGGCTGGGTGGGAAAGTGAGTAACAAATTGAAAAGACATGTATACTCTTGTGATTTAATGAGATAACGGGAGAAACAAAACGTCCATCCATCTTAGGGACTAAAAGCGTGCTTAGTTTCAAAATTAGATACTGCTGGTGTAATAAAAGTGACTTAGGGACTAAAGTTGTTATTTTGGGCAAACCACAGGGACCAAACGTGTAATTTTTTCTATTAATAATTTTGATTAATGTTATTTTTAGAAATTGCTATGCAAAGCAATTGACATGTAAACTTATACGATTCATGCATGATTATGAATCTGCCATTGAAAATAAAGCAAGCCTACTTGCCTAAAATTTGGTTTAAATTTCATATTCTTTTTCATGTATGATCACTTACAAACTGTCTGATTAGTACTACTCTTAAACAACAATGGCACAATGTACAAGTTACCTATGATTTTTTGTAACCTGAATTTAAATGTGAATGACATTTTTTAGTTCCTTCTATTGCAAAGACCATTCCTGAAGGCTATGTTGAAAGAATGAAGAAGTATTCATCAAGTATATATTGCTCTATTGATTAATTTAAGGCGCACATATCTCCGTAGGTTTGCTTGATTGGGTGGTGAACAAAGTGCGGCTCAACTTCCTCTAGATAACGTTTCTGTTGGTCACGGTTCAGACGGCTTTGGTATATTGTGTACGCAAAGTATTAACTTATGGTCTTTTACTACCTTTAATAAATCGTTTATGATTTATATGCTATAAATTGAACACCTCAGCGCTTGCCTCTCCTTCTTTGTATAGTCACATGCCATAGATAATTAGTTACCTCCAACCTCATAGATCTCAGCTAATAGTCATACCACACACAAAATTCTGTCAGGAGAAATGTTATGTGCAAAGAATGTAGGGAGACATGTGCTAAGTAGAAGTTACATAATCAAACATACAATATGATGATCGTTCACCACACAAATACCATCAAAACACCTTCATAATATGCCACATTGAATGTGTTTCGGTCAGGTTCACTAAACATTTTGTATATCCATAAATACATTTCTTTGCCATTGGTTACCTTTTATTAAACTACGTTACCACATTCGAATAGCTTATAGCAACTCAAGAGTAACCGCTGATATTGTAGGGGTTAATAAACAACAAACGCTGACGACATCCATGCCACATGACGATTCTTCTCCCACACAGATAAGTCCACGAGGTGATGCGAGCGGTAGATTGTGAAAAAGGAAGGCACAACCTAATGGTGAGTCATGGCGCTGATTTTAAACAAATATTTTAGGTATTCGCGTGTAGATGAAAAAGATTAAAAATTATCCTAATGTAATGTTTTACTTTTGATACAGACTTGATGAGTTAATGTCGCACTGCTCCCGGTTCACGCAAAAGTAGGCGATCAGGCGCCTGTGAAGTTATGTAACAAAGATGGGAGTCATGATCTCTGATAATGTGGGTGTTTTTTTGGTTCGCCTGACACATGTTGTTTTGATGTGCGTAGCGGCGGATTAGTTCTTTTGGTTTCCATATTAGCTATTAATTTATAAATGTAGACACTCCAAATGCTTCTCATCCCAAGTCACTCACAAATTGTTTTCTGTCTTGCAGCGAGTTACCTAATGTATTTGTTGCAGATATCAGTGTCGCTCAACATGTCACCGTTCAGTAGCCTCCATCAGAAAAGCCGAATGATGTATTTAAACCCGCTGGACGTCAAAACGCATTTTCTCATAACAATTATTATTGGGATAGATAAAGCCAAGATCATTCATAAACTTGGCTTACTTAAAAAAAAAGGTGAGCCAAGAGAAGATATCGTATAAGTGAATTTTGTGCAAATTCTTGGTCTTTGTTGATATGCATTTCTTTTCTAAAGATTTAAATGTTGTAATACTCTTTACATATCTTACTACTTGAACAGATGGACGCAAAGCTTCATTGTAATATTTTATATCATTCCAAGGAATTTCTTTGTTTCCCAGGTTACTTCTGATCATGTGTAGCTCGAAAGTACTTCTGATCATGTGTAGCTCGAAAGTGCCTCCGATCGTGTGTACTACATGTATTAGACTTGTTTAAAAGTATTAGAAAAGTTTCATAATATCCACGTACTTTTATTTTTGAGATTGTCTAAATAGAGTAAAGGTATATTTATTAAATACAAACATTCCTGTTATATTATAAACTAGTTATAAAACCCGCGCACGCGCGAGGTTTTTACATTGTTTATTTTTAAGAATTGTTTTCTAATTTATATCATATTTGTTATCTAAACACCTTATAATTGTTATAATTATCTTGAAGTTTCAATTTTTTTTATTAATATTTACATAACCACTTATAATATAATCCTTCAAAAGAGCATTAATTTTGTTCAATTTTCCTTCTAGATTTTCAATATCCTATAACATCTATGAGATACATGGTTTAAAAAATACATTAGCATCTCTTGGTTTGAAAAATAATCAGTTAAATTCAACGCACTAACCAAATATATTAATTCCTAAAAGAGTGTACATTGGGGAGAAAATCCAATCACCAAACTAAGTCACATAAACTGTGCTGCCCATGGGACATTAAATGACATTGCGAATGAACCAACCAACTATTAGTAAAACATATGGCAAAACCATATCCCTATGCATCCGAGTGAGCTTAATTACTTATGTGATTGTAGGCGCATACTTATTGCTTCTTAGTGACATTCATATAAGATCTAGAAAAGTATATCTACACATTTCAAGAAGCAAAATTTACATATAAGATATGAGAAAAGTTCATTACGGAACAAAAAATCTTTAAAGAACAAAACACTCAATCTGAGCCATTGATTTTCTATCTATGTGACCGTTGGATCTGTAAACCACATAATTGGAGGAGGGCAGTTTTGTATTTTTATCTCACCCCATAATTTATACCCGTCATTTCTCACATTTCCCATTTAGACTCTCACTCTCCACCAACACTCTCATCCCTCTCACACCTGTTTATACACACTTTTTTTCTCTCTCACCCAATAACTCATCTTCATTATATCCAAACCTTTCCAAATCCAATATGAACCAAAAATCTTCTAAATAATTTGATTTTTTTGCTGTTACCATTGGTGATGTGGTGAAGAGACGCTTTGAGAACATGGTCGTGGTTGATCGGAGGGTGAGGAGTGACCGGAAAGTTGTGGTTACAACAACCACCACCACATCACCGGTTCGCTTGAACCAGATAAGGTGGAAAATTTATAAAAAATGTCAAGCTTACTGATCTGAGTCAAAGATTGATTTTTTAGCTTGTTTAACACAAATCTCAAGGTTTTATTTGTTTAATTAAAATATACGATTTTTAGATCTGTATATTTTAATTTTAGTTTATAAATTTGTATAATAAAAAAGCTTTATTTTGATTAACACATAAAAATCAGGTTCTTATTTTGTAGATCTGTATATCTTGTTTTTGATTGAAACTAAAGAAACATGTTGTAGGTATAAAAATGTATAAAGAACCTTGCTTTTTTAGTAGTGGGTCTTAATTTGTATACCTAAAAAAATGTGCTGTTATCTTCACCTACTTGTATTGTACAACTAATTAGGTTTTTGTTAATTACTGAGGTGTAGAAATTGTCTATGCATTAGCTATGTTTGACTGAATATGTTTGGCACATTATTTGATGTGATTGTTGAATAGCTAGTGGTTGTATTGTATCTCATACATAATCTTATGGGATTTTATACAAAATCTCATGGGATTATACAAAATCCCATGGGATTTTATACAAAATCTCGTAGGATTATACAGAATCCCATGGGATTTTATACAAAATCTCATGGGATTATATAGAATCCCATGGGATTTTATACAAAATCTTGTAGGATTATACAGAATCCCATGGGATTTATACAAAATCTCATGGGATTATACAGAATCCCATTGGATTTATACAGATTACCCATGGGATTCTTTGATGAATCACTTGTAATTCATAAAGATTACCCATGTGATTCATACGTAATCCTATGAGATTCTATATAAAAACATCTACCCTTAAAAGTGTGACATAAAAGTATAAAACAGTTGATTTACTCATTTTACAAATCATTTCTAATTTTTTAAAATAACAAATCACAAGTGAATTTTTAAGAATCCCGTGGATTTTTTATGAATCCCGGGATTTTTACTTAATCCCTTTCGTGACGGAAATTTTGAAAAAAAAAAGTTCGTCTTTTTACAAATCCCGTGGGATTTTTTTACGAATCCCACAGGATTTTTTTACGAATCCTGTGGGATTTTTTTATAAATCCCTAGGAGTTTTTTACGAATCCCATGGGATTTTTCTGGATGAAAATTTTGAAAAAAAATTTCGTCGAAAGTATATAAAATTGCATATCAATAGAAAGATGGTGTATTTTTCTTATTTTCAAGATATGTTGTTTTAAAATTGCTTTCATCTCATGCTATAAGATATATAGAAATCGCTATGGTTCATGTAGGAACATCTTATGACTTTGTCGAAAGTCTAGACTTTATAAAATGTAATATATCATATTTAGGTAAATATACTCTATAAAAAAGAAACACCTAATCAAACATGAAGTGTGACATTTTTATTTATGTTTAAGACCTTGCATTTAAACTTACACATGAAGTACACTTTCCTATCAAATAATGATATTATGTATAAAGTCAGGCTTCAAAGATAGACATCAACATTGAAAATATAAATGGAATTTCTTTTACCGGACTCATTCGTTCGATCCTATCGTTGTACAGCCGTTCTCACCTAAAACATACACCTAGGCATGGCCAACATGAAGAAATTGGATCAATGATATAAGTACTTACAATAATGAACTAATAGCTGATGATAAACAATAACACTAAATTAATTAAGTTAGGAGAAAATCAACTTATTAAACAGTAAACCTACATTAAACATGTGTAGAATGAATTACTTATATGTCCAGTGATCATATGAAACACACTTAAAATATCAAGTAATTCTACTCATTTAAAGGAAAAAAGGCAGCAAATAATTAGAACTTTTTTTAATGCATTCACTTACCCCATGAGAGGAAAGAACAATAATCTGAATCCAATAAGAGACTTCAGTAATCAAGAACACTACATATTCTTGAAACTAAAGATTTCCAGATGATTGTATCATTTGCTAGTCCTGTTGTCTTGGTCCATCATCGAATTGTGGCCAAAATCTCGGAGCTTTAGATTTACCTTCTAATGCAAACACTCCACCTTTAAAACCTTTAATCCTTCCGAACTGATAAAACAAAAACATGTTAACAAACTTGAAATGGCAATACAAATAAATAATAAAGATTTCATTGTATATTATCATACTTGGTAAATTCGGCTTCTGGTCAGAAATCAAAAACTGTATGTATTAACCAACACACATTCAAACCAAGTAACAGTTCACAACATGTCTAAAGACCATCACAAAAGTTATTCAATTAATCCGTTTATTCTCTGTCAAGTTCAACACCATTAATATCTAACAATTGGTCCAGGATCCAAAACTGAGAAAAAGAATGGAAGAGTAAATACCTAAAGATAGTTGCATTATTAGGACATAATAAGAAGAGAAGCCGAAAGCGAATGAAACAATGGAAGTCACACATAAGATTATTTACGATGAAACCTTTTCTTCCAATTTCACGAATTATATAGCATGACAAATCTGCATGATATATGAAATTAAACCAAATGTTATTATCATAAAAACATTAAAAATCAAAAGTTTGTAAACTACTTATTTACCTTCAACATGAAGAACCGAATGATTAAGCGGTTGCAGTTATTCAGTTGTGATGCTCTCAACTTTCAAGACCTATTTTTCTTATTTTTTGGCTTCAACTTTCAGTTGTTTCCACACTCTGATCCTCTTCCTGCATGTAAATACATAAGCCTGGCGTTAACTAAACATCACATAGGTAACCTGGCTCAACTTTTACTTCATTGTTCACGATATTTAAAGACAATATCCTGATATTTACTTCTTTTTAAGAATTTGTTTATAAAGAGTTGTGTAGAAGTCTTAATCACTTGGCATTGAGGGAACTTCTTTCACCACAAGCGTTTGCATAGATGTCTGTAAATATCATAACTCCTTTATTTGACGGAATCCGTATCAAGTAAGCACACCTAGTTAGAAAATAAATTGTCTTTTCGAAATGACATAGTTAAGTAATCTACTTTATGCAGTTTCTATAAGATGAACATTGGACAGAGTATTTAAAAAAAGGTACCCCATCCGCTTCAGGATCAACATGATGATTTGATGCTTCTACAACAAATTTTGCTTTGACGCCTGCAATCAAAGAGATTACTAACATAATCAAAAGTATATAACAATAACAATAATGAAACTGATTTTAACTACTAAAAAAAACTGAAAGTGATTAAATCTCTTAAATTATCTTAACCAATAATTATACAAACAGTAGTTCATTTAAAAATCCTACCACAGAACATTGTGAAACCAACTTTTCCTAACCAACGATTACCACATTTGTATTCGCCTGCCGTTTCTTAAAACACGGCAGTACTTTTTAATTTAGTTTTTGCAACTTCTAGTGTGCAAAACTTCTACATCTGCTTATTCGACATTGAAAGTAATCGATGTGAAGGGTGGAAGAGTGGCCAATGATTCCGGGACTAAAGGAGCCCACTTGATTCAATCTAAATTAGTACTTCCTTTTTTTTTTTTGTAATTATTAAAAAGCAATAAGTTAGAAATTTTCAATATGAATGGATATATACCTCCTTCCACTATGAATAAAAGTCGATGCAACCTAAGATTGTAATGTCCATTCCTGCATAAATGATAAGTTAGTCATTAGATTAAAAGGTTAATTTTAAATTAGGAGGATGTGTAATGCTACATTTTTTTACCTTGTAAGAACAATTTAAGCAATTAATTTATTTTGTTCTTGTCGAGTGTTGCATATCGCTATAGAATTTTGGACTGCATACTTGACAAAGAGGCTCTTGATTCACCTTTACATAGGATTTTGTCACCTAAAATAACACAAACAAACCCATAATAAAAAAAATTGCATAAATAAACATAACAACATAACATATCTATTAGGTTTTACTACTACGAAACAAACAAAAAAATTTAAGATTAATCAAGCAAAAGATATATAGTAATAATAATTGTACCTTGGAGCATCTTTACATGAAAGAAAGTGTATGGAATGGAAATTAGTACCTCAATATCACTATATCATCCAATGAATTAGCCTTCTCCTCGTCCCCTTTTTAAATCTTTGGTTCACCTGTAAGAGCAATGATCAAAATCTCAGAGTTTCAAAGCCGAATTGGAGAAGATGAACTGTTAGCAGTATTATTAGCCTCTTCCCGACATCTCAGCCCAACCTCAATATCAGTACCATCATTTACTAAATTACCCTTCTCCTCGTCTCCTTTTTGAACTTTGGTTCAGCAATAAGATTATTAATCAAGTTATCAATATTTGAGAGATGAGCCTGACAAGAGGTTGTGCCATCATCATTAGACACGTCCTCTACCTGACCTCATATCTCGATATCGCATCATAATTACCCTTCTGAATATCTGGTTCAAATCCAAGTTTTTTCCTAGTGTTCTCCGTAACTGAGAGTCGGGTTGGAGAAGAGTATGTGATATTATAAGCACTGTTGTAGGCAGATATATCATCTTTTGTAGAATTCAATACGGCATCGTAATCATCTTTTTCCTGGTCTTCTTTTTGAATACTTGGTTCATGAGTAAGAGTTTTGCTCGAGTTCTCGTAATATGAGAACCGGGTTGGAGAAGAGTCTGTGCCGTTGTAGGTGCTGTTATAGGCAGGCGTATCATCGTCTTGACTTCTTATCTCCATATCATTTGCAGAATCCTCCATTTCAGCATCTATAATGCCGAGCAAATTTGCAACTTAACCCTCTAAAAGATTGTACTAAAGTAATGCGTAACTACTTGGATGCTACAATGACAATCAAAACCCGCTTGAAAGAACCTGTTTTAGAATATGAAAAATAAACAGCTAATCTGTCATTTGTAGAGATACGCCAAATAAGTATGGTTAAAATATGACATAACAAATCATGTATGTTTTAACAACTATTTTAGAACGGTTACATAAGTAGATAACCTTAGCATCCTATAAGGATACTCAGTTTCATTGTATTTAATGTTTATTGTGTAACAAACGATTAAAGGGATGTTCTGTGGAGTCTCAGTAATTTGTTTATTGAGTTTTTATAGTTAGAATGTTAGAAAACTAATTATTGAGATGTATTTAAAATTACTTAGCTATCACTCGCTTAAACAAAACAACCACTCAATATGATTTTTCTAGTCTGACTTTCACCATTGAAAGTTCACATCACCTAATAGAAATATAGAATATATATATTGAAAGTTCACATCCAAACACCTAATAGAAATATAGAATATATATTATATATTGCAGAGTCATTACAAATGAGTGAATAATAAGAAATCATTAGCAATTATTTAGAGTGAAACCGTTAATTTGGTCCATTGAATCTTCATCCATGTATATACACAATCAACCAACTAACTTAAGTTACTATTTTACACACTTTCAAAAACTAAAGCATGAAACAATATCTAAAATCAAATCGAGTTTCAACAAAACAAAAGTGGATTATACCAAGTCTAAAGTGAAACAATAATGGATTTGATCTTCCGCTTCTTTTAATTTTACATTTTGCCCCCAAACCTCTCATGTATTAAATATCAAGTACATGTGTATGTTTTGTTTTTTCAATTATATGTTTTGTAAAAAACGATTTTTAGCTTTTTTGATAAATAAGGAAATATTTAATCTTTTTAATTAGAAAACTTAAAATAAATAAATAATAATTAAAAAAAATATTACCAAATAAAGTATAGTTTGATTTTTTTGAAATGAAAAATTCCGAGGTTTTGTTTTATTATATAATATAAAAGATTATATTTAATATACATGAATTAAACTTACAAATTACCATAATTAAGTCTAATTTGTAATTTAATAAACTTAAACTTTCATTTTATAAACATCTTAGACCTTGCCCCGAAGGCACTCATTAGACAAACCTTTTATTTATTTTTTCATAAAGAAGAATTATAAGTACAAATTAACTAGTAAATTAAATTGTTCAATTTTACAACATGGAATTTGATTACATCAAGTTTATATTGTATAATAATAATTATCAACAAGTATTATTATATTTTATTTAATGTAAATGGGTTACTTTTTATTTATTTAATTCTTTATACCATGCCTTGTAACGACATGATGGACATATATTCACGAAAAATTGAAGCAAAATGCCACTTAAGCTCATTTTTATTAAAAAGAGACGTGATCACTTATATATCAAATTGATTTGAAGTTTTATTTAAAGAGAAACTAAGACTTCATATTGAACAGGTGCAATTATCTCTGAGTGCAAGTTTTCAAGTGCATTTTTTATATAGTTTATTTGTGAAAACGATCTTTGCTTTATTAATCTCAGTTTGTTAATGGAAAATTCTCAAAATGCCCCAGTTACCCAACTTATTTATCTTAAATGCCTCACTTTTTTTTTATTTCTCAAAATGCCCCATGGGCAACTCTATCATATATTTGGACCCACATTGTACTTACAAAGTACAAATCTAACATTTGGTCTGTTGGGCAACTTTGACCTACTATATTGGGCAACTGTCGTTTTTTGTCTTTTAGTGAAAAAGCAAAATGTACCTTTTTTTAATTTTTAAATACAAATAAAGAACTTGGCCCCACACATATGTACTTTTGGGCAACTCTCTATAAATACACTCTATACCATACAAATACACCTTTAATAAACCAAATTATACCTCCCAAAAAATTATTTATTGTCCTAATACACCTATTTCATTAAATACAAAACCCAAAATACCCAAATCATCCCACACACACACTACTGTAACCCCACACACACCTTCCCTCTCAAAGCAAAAATTTCACCGCAACTTGAAAAGATATCCATTCCCTCCCAAACTCAAGAATCCAACGGCCTGATCCTACTCTCTCATTAGTTCTTCTTCCCTACGATTGAAAAACGGAAGCCCTAATCGTACAATCAAATCGCTGTTCTTCAACATCTCAAGATTCAACGACGAACATGTTTGATGCAAAGCTAACGGTCAAATCTAGATTAGAACATATTGCTACAATTAAAGGTGCATTCAATGTGAATAGAACCAAATTGTTTAGAGAAACTGTGTTTGGCCCTTGGTTAGATTTTCCTAAGTATTCCCCTGACAACCACTTATACCATTATTTATATCAAAATGCAGTTGAGGTGTCAAAAGTTAGTGATTGTTGTCCACATTTAACTTTTGTGCTTGGTGATAATGTTTTTGATTTTGGCCGTGAACAATTTAGTCTTCTAACCGGTTTCGTTTAGGACCGTAGATAAAAGAGAAAGTGACCACGACCATGTTGTTAAGGGTTTAACAGATAGTCCTTTTTTTGATCGGTTGTTTCCCGAAAAAAAAACTAAGAACAAAAAAGTTAAGGGTGATGACCTTTTGGCGTTGGTAAAGTCGGCGGAAAGGTGGGATTCGTTATCCGATGAAGATGTTGTGAGGGTTGCTTTGTTGGTGATTGCAACATTTGTATTTATTGGTCGGGAAGGAAGGTTTAATGTTCCTGACCATTTGCTAAAAAATGTTGAGGATTTTAGTGTATGGAATGAGTATCCATGGGGTGAATACATGTGGGCTCATCTATATAAAAGAACGGTGAATGTTGTTCCTAGGCATCTTGAGGCGTAATCAAAGAAGCCCGCTCCAAAAGATCCAAAAAGAACAAACATACACTCTGTATGGATTTACATGGGTGTTGAAGGTTAGATTTTACTTGTAACATACATTATTTGTGCTTGTATATATTTAAAAGTTGGTTAATCTAAATAATGTGTTCATTGTTATATTTGAGAAACATACATAAGCGAATAGTCATTCACCGTTGTCATTGTTCCTTAGGCATTGGCTTTGTTCCTAGGCATTGTTCGTAGTAAGTGTAAGTGTTTGTGTAGATTTAAGGATGTTATGGTTTCGCACTAGATAAATACATAGAAACGATTTGTAAACGGTTGGTTCAAACCATCGACAATGTCTCTTCAACCACCGCTAGTTCAAGAACCCATCACGCAACAACACGTTATGTAATTGTATCCCCTGCTACTACATATACACCCACTGCTATCCTAACCACTACAACCATAATGACAACCACTATAATCACAACCACTAACTCTTAATTCAATGTATTTGTTTCTTCATATTTGGATTATGGAGACATTCCCAAACAGCTCCCAGTTTTGGACCAAAGACCCAGAGAAGATCCCACGTTGTCTAGCTTGGACAAAAGTTAAAAACTTTGAAAAAAAGCATTACACGATTTTATTTGATCCGTAAGTAAAACCCAAAATTAGTTAACTGTTGTATGTTTTTATTTCATTTATCATATCAGGTTATCTCCTTTGTTATTTAGGCTTTCACCATTACAAAGATTGTACCAACAAATGCCGAGCTGAGTTGTCGGTGGTACATTCGAAGTATGGAGTACATCCGTGAACTTGATTCCCAACTTGTTGAAAGAAGAGAAGAGTTGGCTGACGAACTAATGGTGGAAGAAGACGAAGCTATGGCTGATGTGGATGTATGCGGTGGAATTCAAGCCGATTTAAATGTTCCTTTCTATGACGCCGATGAAATTGTTACAGATGGTCAAACGTCTACTGTCAATGACAAAGCTGATGAAGAAGAGATTGTTGTTGGGTTTGGTGAAATGTTGAATATGAATGAGCCTGAGAAGGTTGAAGATTTTGTAGTCGGTAATGTTGAGGTACCAGATGGGATCAAATGTGACAATGCGGAAGCGTCACATACCTTAGATAAAGATCACTTTCGTGCCGAGCTTCTATCCCTTAAGTCCGTGGTTGGTAGTATAGAAGAACGTGTAGGAGTAGTTGGTCTATCACAGCTCTTATGTGAGTTACACAAATAGAAAAGAGAAGCTTTAGGAATAAAGTCAGAAGATGATGTTGGTGAGATTAAGGTAACAAGTTGTTATTTGAATTTTTGTTACTTCATTCCACCAAAATGGTCTCTTTGAGTGCGTAAGTAAGTTAACGTTTTACAGTGGAGAGTGTTGATGCCAACAAACCGCTGGGTACTTCCGATGAACACACCCCCATCAGACCAATGTAGGATCCGATGACAAGCGTAAGCTGTTGTATACGGATTCCGAGGAGTTTACCGGGCCTATGACCCAAGTTATGAAAGCTTCTTTATCGGGAGGTCCCAAGATGCCATCATTCCAACAATATAATACAGGTGGATAACAAATTTGATTGTGCTGCCTTACCAAATTTGAATGATGAGTTCTCAGACATTGCTTATGATGGTTTTGATCCAACTCCGTATATATATATATATATATATATATATATATATATATATATATATATATATATATATATATATATATATATATATATATATATATATATATATATATATATATATATATATATATATATATATATATATATATATATATTGTTTTTTTCCTTCTTTTACTTTTTTCTATTTCAATATTAAACCCACATACCCTTTATCTAGGAATCGATGGATGTGAATGGTGCGGAAAAAGAAAATGACAGTGCGAAGAGTAAAGAAATTGTTGTGTGGCGGCCACCTCTTTGGTGGGAATGGTTTGTGCAGTTTACTCTTAAATTGTTAGAACCGCATATGGAGTAGGGGGCTTTACAGGTAGACAACATTTATGATCCCCGCAAGGTGCCGCACAAGTAGACACATTGGATATGGAGGTTGAGGAAATGGCTATGGAAGGGGTTGATACACAACCTGTTGAAGTGATATGCCTTGATTATGAGGATGGGCAGGATGTTGTCAAGGTACATTTATTTATCTTATCATTTGTTAACAACAATGCATGCATAATAGAAATAACTTGAGCAAAGACATTATTAGCAACAAACAAGTCTCTCACGCATTAATACATTTATACATTTGATTAGTATATGATTATGATTTAATATTATGATGCATTAGTTTTACACATAACTTCACTTAAACTCATATGCCACAAAGAAGTCTCACGCATTAATACACTAATACATTTGCATAGATAGCACATAAACACACATTAAAACAGTTTTCGACAACTAAAAAACTAATATGATTCTAAAAACATAAATGACCATCATCATAAACTACTTTTTAGTTCCAGAGCTCTCGCCCTTGCTTTTCTTATTTGCTTTAAGTCGTTGAAACAGAATTTCAAGACTACTAATCCTATTTTCCAAATTATAAAAAATTTCAAATAATGTAGGATTATTCACTTGTTGCTCCACTTCGCTTTTTATCATCTTCCTCAGCTTGTTGCACCACCTCGCTTTGTCGCATCACCTCACTTTCAAACTCTTCCTCTATCTCATTTTGTCGCACTATCCGACCTTGCTGCACCATTTCACCTTTGCCGCACCACCTCACTTTCCTCCTCCTCATTCTCTAGATCTTCCTCATCTTCATCTTCTTCCTCCTCTTCCCCATCAAGTCCATAAATCTCATCCCAGTAGAAGTCTTGGCGACGCAACCAAGTAAGGATATTTGTCCTCATCCACACACTCACTTGCCTATATGAACCATATTATGACATTGGTTCTTCCCCAAAAGCATCTAACACTGCGTCAAAAAGCAAATAGTTGTTTAAGACAAACTCATACTCTTCTTCATCATTTTGAAAGTTTCCATTTGGTGCTGCCATTGTTCTTGAGTGAGAATAAGAGAGAATAAAGTCAGAGTTGTGAGTACATTATATAAGCAGAAACAAGAATCTTATCTTTTACACTGTCAAAAAGTAAATTGTATAACCAAGCACCAATACTTATCTTTTACACTGTGTAAAGAATCTTATCTTATCTTTACAATGTGCTACAGTTGATATAATTATTAAAATATAAATTTTTCTTTTTCACTTATTTGTAATTAATACATTAGTACATTAATACATCACTTTTACAAACTAGGAAATATCATTACACTTGCGCAATATGGTTGACTTGACTGTTTGAGTCTCATTCGTATTCAGTTGCTTCCGAACATTAGTTTTACGGCTACTAGGACCAACATCTTGCGCATTGGGTCCCAACCTTTGTGATTGCTTAGAGTTACCACCGCCAGTTTGTTCTATAACTTCTTTTTATCAATACCGTATATCTCTCTTCTTATGTCTTCTAGCACTTCAGCTGGTAATCGGTAACTAGCTTCAGATTTGGTCCATATAATTCATATATCTCAGGAAACATTACCTCTCTTGCTACCTTTATCGACCACTCCCTGTCATCGTGTTTGTTCTCAAACCTAACTCTTTTAGAACTCGACATAAATCAATTAATGTGATGGAAATATGGTTATGAAACTGACAATGAATAGGAGCAAATATTTGATGGAAATATGGTGAACAATTAGATCATGGTTTCGCTATTAAATAGACACCACGTGCTAAGTCACATGTAAACAGCTAAACATACATAGTCAACTTTGCAGAGGATTTACTTTAGAAATTAATAAAGGCCCTGAACAAACAAATATGATTTGTTGTGCATGTCCTTAAAATAGACACCACATGGTTAGTCATGACTAAAAAAATTTATGCCGTAGAATATCAGTTGAGTATTGAAGTTATTTTATTGTTGGATAGTCGAAATGCTTGTTAAAAGATGAATCATTTTTTAAGGTGCAAATATCGATTAGTTTTCAACTCCCTTAAACGTAAGAGGAAGCCAAGGAGATATTGCACCTCACCCTATACTACTCCACCAGCCACTACTCCAAAGAGAAGGCGTCAAAGACGGATTAATTGTCAAACCCCATCCCTCCTAACGCCCGATTTTGATGATACATTGGAACCGTTTGTGGAGGTATTTGACTGTGTCAACTTATATGTCTCTTACTTTGTAATACAAACATTAACTAAAAGAGTTAATTTGTTCTAATTTAGAATCTGTCGAGAACTCGAACGGGAAGAAAAACAAAAGGTAATCGTGCCATGTTCCGCTCAAAATTTTTGAAAGAGAATAATGGTACTAGGTTTATTTTCCCATGGGGCAATGAAGACACTATTGCTGATCGCCGGTTTTGGGACTGTTTATTGGCAACGGGTGCTAACAAGGATGGATGGTTGAGGGACGAGGTGCGTATAAAATCAGTTGTTAGTATTCTACCATAAATGTTTCTTTGTGATTCCCACTTGTTTTTAATAATGTGCCCAATTGTGTAAACAACACCTTGACCTATGGGTAGATTTGCTGTGGCATTTCCGACCATCGATGCCGACCGGGCTATGGTGGGTCCCTTTTTCACACCTCAAGTAGTTAATGACTTTGTACGAACCTATTGGGCAAATGGTGTAAAGTACCCGGTGCCTTGGGCTGATGTCGAAAAGGTATTTATTTCTTTCCATATTGCTGTACGTATAGATTGTTCACCGGTGCGTTATGCCGATGTCGTAAATGATGTAGGTACTATTTCCAATAAACGAACCTGACAAGCACTGGGCGGTAGGAGAGCTGCATATCAATACGGGTGTTTTGACATTGTATGATTCGTTTCCAGCCTTTACAAACAAACGGATTTCGTGGAAGGATACCATGCCCGCAAAATTTCAGATTGGCGCCAAAATTACTAGACGAAACGGGAGTGTTTGCAGCAAAAGGCATAGATATCAACGCTTATCAGATTAGCTTTCAAAATGTGTTGACGCCCCAAACAAACAGTCAATACGGTGATGCGGGATATGGTCTTGCATTAACCTTATATAGGCCGAGTCATAACATGCCATTAAAGTCCGACGATCCTACGAAACATGCTCTTGCCTATCGCGAAAGAATGTTTGAGTACCTATGGAAATACAAGATTGAGTATGTTGGTCATTGACTATATTTATTACAAGTTGTGGTATCGTCAACTCTCATTGACTAAGTATGTATATAATTGGTACAGGAAGGTGTTAGCTCATAAGGAATGGTCATTCTTTGTGTATGTATAATCAATTGTAGTAACTATTGGAATGATAAATCTGTAAATATCCAAAATGTTTTGTGAATGTTTGTAAATATTATTAGTTGATATTAGTATTGCTTGTTTAAATCATAATAATCACTACTCAAAACTGATTACATATAAATTATGATATTACATTTAAACCAGCTTCCAATCTTCTACTAGCCGTGGTTTATTCTAAACTAGCCGTCGTATCTTCTCAACTAGCCGTGGTTTCAACAAAGGCTTATAGCCGTGGTTTTGATCATACTAGCCGTGGTATCTTTTCAACTAGCCGTGGTTTTGATCATACTAGCCGTGGTTTCAATAGTTATTCTAAACGTGGTTTCTTCATACTTTCCGTGGTTCCAACAATAATTCAATCCATGGTTTAACCCACCATCCTCCTCAGCCTTCTTATTAGATACACCACCCATTCTACTTAACCTTCCTTGAGAGTTTTATTGCCAAAGGACCTTGTACACCAGCAATCTTTTGAATCTTCAAGAGCAATTGATCTACCATTGGATTTGTTGATATGGTTCCTTGTGGATCAAGCGTCGCTTCCAACATTTTCCTGGCAACAGTTTTGGACAATGGATAGGGTTTATCAATAAACATGAAAAACTTATCCTTAGTAGATTGTACAAAGATGTACTGAATGCTCATAAAGCATCCATTCAACTACTTCAAATTGTTTTAATTTGTCCACTGGATTAGGTTGACACATGTTTTTCACCGATCTCCACACTAACCTTGCTAATCCTCCAGTTGGCCCATGCTTTCCATATCTAAAATCAATGACTTTCCATAACTGTTCCAAATCCTCTTTTGATAGAAAGAACAACAAGCTTCCAAAATCTACGTTTCTACTTCTGCATCCATCTGCTCTTGTTATTTCAATCACTTCTCTACCATTTTCAGTGATTATTTTCAAATCATGAACTGGCTGACTTGCGCTTAGTGGTGTACGATTAATCGGCTCTTGTCTATCACCCACCTTAAGATACACATCCATTCTTTCTTCCCTCTCCATCCCTTCATCCAATTTTTGTTTCTTAGAACGCACATTCTCCCGAATTTCTTCTTTTCGCTTTTGTTCGTTCTTGATCCACTCAGCTTCTTTATCAGAATTCATAGGATTGAAATCATCTTTCATTCTTAACCAACGTTCATACAGCTCTTCAATCTCTTCGTACGTGCATTTTTTCAAATCCTTGCCTTTGCAAAATTCCACGTGCTTGAGAATCGTGATCATGACATTTCTCCTTTGAGCCCTAGTAGGAGGTTTATTATTCTTACTATTATATGGTACGACACTTCTTTCCTTCTGCATTTGTCTCGCCCTCGCAGCCAGAACCTTTGACCTTGATGGAACATCTAATAGTGCCCATTCTTCATTACTCCATTCCAACTTTATCATTTCAGAAGCCTGAAGAAATGCTTGTTCCTTGTTCCATCGTTCAATCACTCTCATACTAGCTTCATCTTGTTCTTTTTTTTTGCAAAAGCAAGATGGTTAGCCTTAAAATTTTCATCCAACTGTATTGATAATTCATGATCATGTGAAATCTGATCCTCCTTACTATCAAATTCAAGTTCTTCTTCTTCAGGTTCAGAAATAGATTCACCCTTTCCTATGTCTCGTTGATCTACTACTTTATTAACTGGCTCCCCATTCTTCAAACTATTAGCCAATGGTTTATTTCCAGTAGGTTCAATTACAATGGGAACAGTTGCAATAACAAGAATCGGGAATTGCTAAGGTTCTACATAAGTTCAGCAGTGTACCGCAACTTCCTTCCTTCGCCGATGGTGGTGTTACAGCAGTTGTGATAATCGTACCATCAGTGGTTGAAGTAGCAATATGTGTATCCAAGTAACGTCGATGATATTACCTCGAGGTTACAGAATGCTGTCATTTGTAGTATCACTAGATAGAGTCTGCACAACTTCTTCCTCTTCGTCTTCAACTGCAACATTAAAAGGTTCTACCACTTGTTCTTTTCCTTCCTCTACCAATCTTGCTTTTCCAACCTTCAAACCTTTAACCAAAGGTTTACCCAAGGGTTTAGGACCAGTAGGTTTAAGTAGTATAGGAAAATGTGCAGACCGATCCAATCCGACCGGGTAAGGTTTTACATAAGTTCATCGTGGTACCAAAGAACCTCTTTGTCAACTTCCTTAGACTTGGGTGGTTGTGTGACCGTGGTTGTCATTAAGGAGGCATCACTTATTTCATTTGTACTACCAGGGGATTCAACAACAATAAGAGTGGTTGTTTCCTGCCCCACTTCTTCCTCTTCGTTTTCAACTACAACCTTTGAAGCTTCAAGCACGGCTTCTTTTCCCTCCTTGTCAAGAACCATATAGTCACCACCATGATCTCCACTATCGAAATCCATCTCAACATCCATGTTTACATCCTCCCCTGAATCAATGATTTTGCTCCTCCCCTTTGAGGACCTGCCTTTCTTAGGCATCTTCGTTACTCTATTAGATGCAGCAAACCTTGGTCTTCTTACTCTCTCCAACACAGAAACCCTGTGCTTCAACCTTCTTATTGTATTTTCCATTTGTGTACATTTAGCCTTCAATTCATTCACTACTTCTATAATATTCTCACCATATGTGGTACCCGTGGGTTCAGATACGGTGGCATTGGGTTGAGCGTCAGTGGTAGCAGGGGGATCAGCATCATTGGTTTGGGTGTTTTGTGATGCAGGTATAGGTAATGGTTTAGCAGTGGATTCAGATGGGTTAGCAGTGTGTTCAGACGTGGTAGGAGTGGGTTGAGCATCATTGCTTTGGTTGGGTTGGGATTGAAGTACCTCCTCATTATCAGAATGTCCGCAAGTTAAGCATATTAGGGAATAAAGGTGTAAGCTTTCCTGAGAACTTGTCATTCTTTTTTCTCAAGTGTGTAAACACCCTAGAAGACATATGATGTACCTCATACTCCCTTTTATCACGAACGGGTTTTTTGATCTATTTCTCCACTATTAATTGAACAAACCTAGGATATAAGTAGTATTTACCCTTTTCTTTAATGTTCTTCATAAACCCCTCAAAGATCATCCTAGACCAGTTAAACACCCTCCCCTATGATAAACATATGACAGTTGCTATTTTTGATGGAAACTCATCAAACCCAGTGGTCTTATTGCTTAGACACAGAAGCAAAGTATGTATTAAAAACTTCCATTGGGGTGAGAACATACCTTTATGATACTTAATTCTTTCCACATTTTTCTCATAACCCAATCTTTTCAACCCCTCAAAAATATCTCATCGCACAAATTGACAACCCCATTAGGATCCTCCAGCTTCAAAACCTCCCTAATCACCTCCTCTTCGACTATTATCTCATTCTTACCAACAACACTCCTAATAACCTCTTCTCCATTTCGTTCTTGAATTTGCCTTCAACCAAAATTGATGAATGTAGGCTTTAAGAATGATAGGTTGTACACTTATTGCATAGTGAATTGGTGTGTGTTTGATAAAATCAATCATCTCATGGAACCCTTCAATATGATTGTTCTTGGTTAGGTATGCAACGACGTTGTGTGTGGTGGGATATTCTTTCGGCATTTGTGTGATTTCGATGTAAAAGACGTTTAATTATCAGTTTGGGAGTGGGTTAGGGTTTGTGTAGAGCGCCAATTTCAAGTGTTTAAAGATCAATTATTTGATAGGCAGATGATTTGGGGATTATATACTTTTAGATCAACATGTTACATAACGCCCTTGAGTTTCCATTTTCATCAATAATGCACTAGCAGTGGTTCGAAATATACTAGCCGTGAGTTGCCCACACACAGGGGTGGTTAGAAAGATACTACCCGTGGGTTGCCCACGGCTATCCGTGGTTACAATTGTACTATCAGTGGTTTCCAAAAAACAGCAGTGGTTAGACCATGTTTACTCCACAACAAGTCACACCCTATTCACATTTTAAGATAAGGATCTTGTCATGTTTATTTGAACATGAGAGGTAATGCGTTTGTTTTAATTGTACATTGTTTTAATAATTGAAAATGCACTAGAAGTGGGATGCCCACAAACATCTAGTGTTAATCACCAAGTCAAATATTCAATGACTTCATTTACTACACAACAACTCACACCTTCTACCCATTTAACACATTGAATGCTTTTTAACTCTATTTAATAACATATCACCCATAAACCACACATATCTCTCTTGTATCCCCAAAACATTTTAGGCAACATGAGTGGGTCACAAAAACATCCTCTGGAAATCTCTTCAGATTCAGATACTTCTGATAGTTCATGCTCAAGCAATACTTGGGAGAACTATTTTCCTCCAAGAAAAACATCCCACACGTTTATGAGGACAGAGCATGTTCCTGCTGAACCCTCTTCCATCCAAACAGAACCACTCAGATCTCCACCTCTTGAAGCACTTGCATCTCAACCACGACCAGCTGGTCCTTCCTCATCAGCACCCCCCAAAAGAGAGCTAGTGAGGGGACTTGCTTGCCCAAAACTATGGGCTATTATTGGGGGACAAGGAGTTCAACAGAAGATGCAAGCATGGGCCATTCCAAAGAGGCCATAGATGGTTTAGGTGGTTATGTTCATATAGTAGTCTTTTGATAGTAGTCCCTTCGGATAACTCTTGATGTATTATTAGTTGATTGTATAAATAGGAAGCATCTAGCACTGCATCCGTTGTTGCAGTTTTATAAATTAATGAATAATTTCCAAGTATATAACCCTGGAAACAAACATGCAAGTCTGGAAAGTGAAATATATGAAGTTTAAAGAAGTGAATTACATGTTTTTTTAAACTAAGATTAAGTTTATGAAAGAAACATATAAGTCTCCAGGCTGATAATCTAACTTTAACTAAATTTAACCTTCATTTTGACTGTCCAAGGTGACCTTATTCAATCAGATTCCACAGATCCTCGTGTTCCCGGTCTTGCCGCATTCTCTCTTTCATTTCTCTTTCAGCCCTATCTTGTTCGGCTAGTTGTTCCATTATTGCTTCATCTTCATGCTATTTAGTAATCGACTTCTCACCATCAACATTTCCATTTATTTTGTTGTGCTCATCTTTATTCTTGTCACCTATTTCCTTGACAGCCAACGCACCTTTTTGAGCTACATCCTTCTTAGATCTTTTGTTAACTTGTTTCCTATATATTTTATGAAGCACGTCATCGAATGGTCGTTCCACTTCAAAGACAAACGCTTACGCACAATCCTGTTAATTATGTAAAAAATAATAATAATAAAAAAAGTAAGGATCCTAAATATATTACTAAAACTAGTAATGAATTGTTACCGTTAGACATTACTACAAATATGAAATTGATATTACTTAAAGAATCTATATGTAGTTGGGATTAGTTACTAGTTTCATCCACTGGGCAGTTGGCAATTTTAGTCAACTTAATAAATTTTTCACATAACACAAATAAATGTGTATCTTAGTAAATCTTAGGCAGTTGGCACAAGTACAACATTAACAATAAACAATCACAAATGGGTGGTTCATACTTAATACACTCATTAAAGTGTATCTATGTTGATACATTAAATTTGGGCAACCTTAGAAAGTTTACATTGTTGGGCAACCTAAGTAAATGCACAAGTACAAAGGGCTGGTAATTTAGACTTGGCTTGCCTCAAACAGTTTACTGTAAAGTCCAAGAATTATTTCCACCTAAATTTGTTCAAAACACAACCATGGATTACGATGACAATTCTAATTTTAAGGTTTATTTAGTGCATCCTTCATCTAAACATGCAGTTAAACTACCTAAAAATATCACTTTCAATAAACTAGTGGCGTATGTGAAGAAAAAGGTTAACGGTGTGAAAGACACACCAAATGATAGAGTCAGGTTATCTTACAAAGATGGTTCCATGGAAGTGGACGTTGTTGATGATGAAGACGTCCAATTCTTCATTCACGAACTCTGTTGTAAGAATGAGCAAACTCAAGCTCTGTTAATTTCAACAAAAGAACCACCACCTTCAGAGGTAAAATCATCTTCGGCTTCTAATCATTTATCATTAGACCTGAATTTTCCGCTGATTCACAAAGATAGTTACCATGACACACCAAAGGTCGAGGATACCTTTTTTCACCAACCTGATCATTCACTTCCTCCATCGCAAAGAGACTCATTTAAAAATATGCCCACGCCACCAACCGCACCACAACCGAATAAAAAACATCGATTCCCAAAAAACCGATACCTTTTTTTTCAAACATAAAGAATTTTATAATAAAGCAGAATGCATGTTTACTATTGGAAAGAAATCATTACTTGAGCGCTTTGAATACAAAGTTATTAAATCAGATCCCACTAGGTACAGCGTGAAATGTATAAATGAAGGCTGCTCATGGAACATATACACTCGTAAAAAAAACTGGATAGCACTTTCTTTGTTTCTAGCATCAACAATGTCCACACATGTTCAAGAACTGAATTACATCCTAATCATCGTAATGCGACAATGAAGTTACTTAGTCAGTTGCTAATCGAAAAATTGAAAGATACTCGGAGGGTATATACTGGAAAGGACATACAAAGAGATCTGAGTCTTGAATGGAAAGTAAACGTTTCTTACAAACGAGCTTGGGGGGGTAGGAATTTGGCATTTGAGGTGTTGAACGGTAAACATGAACAATCGTTTGAGCAGTTAGCTTTATATTGTCATAACCTAAAGCTAAAAACGAGGGGACTGTAACACACATCGATACAGCACGAATTGGAAAGATTTAAGATGGTTTTTGTTTTTGTAAGTTTCGGCAAATTTATATTAATTGTTAGTATTAGTATTTTTACTATTATTATTCTTATACACACATCTTATTATTATTATTATTATTAGTATATTAAGCTTTAACGTATACTAAGCACTAATATATACTTAACGATACTAGATTCAGAGTTTTATAGCCTTCATGCGGCCATTGATTATAATTGATGCTGCGCATCCGAAAGGGAAGTATCTAGGAACCAACATGCTTGCTGTTGGTATGGACGGAAATAATCTGATTATTCCAATCGCTACCGGGTCGCACAGGTGAGACCGTGAAGCCTGGACATTGTTTTTGGGGTGGTTGAAAGAATGCATTGGTGAAGTGCCTAATCTGGCGATTATTTCAGACAGGCATCATTCAATAACAAAAGCTTGTGACACAGATTTTCCAAATTGCTTTCATGGTTATTGTTGTCGTCACTTGATGATGAATTGCAATATCACCCGTAAAAAGCATAGGGCTTTGTACTGGAAGTTGTGCAAAAGCTATACAACTGAAGATTTTGATAATGCAATTTCCGAGCTTCGTGCAAAAAAATCAGAAGCCGTCAAAAAACTTGAAGCCGCCGGGTTTGAAAAGTGGTCAAGGGCATATTGCAGTGGAAAAAGATACAATTATTTGACGTCAAACAGTGCGGAGTCAATAAATTCATTAACAAGGCACGTTCGAAAGGTACCAATAACTATGCTCTTGGAGTACTACAGACGTCTTCTACAAGATTGGTATTTCGAACGTCGCGAAAAATACTACGGTATAACTATATATTCGCCGTCTCACATTTACTTGTTCGATAAATGTTACCTGATGTGTGCTTATTTTGCAGACGCACCGGAATTTGAACTTACAAAATGGGCAGCTAGGAAGGTTGAGCAGAGAATGTGGAAGAGTGCTAATTGGGAAGTAAGAGGCATTGCCATGTGTGCTGTGTACCAAGTTATAGACAATCGTCATAGTCATATTGTTGATTTCGTAAAGAATGAATGCAGTTGCAGGTACCGCAATATACAGTTGTCAATTACGGTAATTGTTGTTTATTCGTGTATGGTTTTGATTACGAAGAACGTGCAGGAAATGGCAACTTTCGGGACTACCATGTGGTCATGTGTGTGCCGCGTGTAGAGAAGAAAAATTGACTAACTGTAACAAATGGGCGGAAACATGGTTTACAAAAACTGCACTCAAAGGCACATATCATGAAATGGTGTATCCTTTGGAAATAGAGTCAGAATGGCATGATCCGGGTAACTTGCAAAAGGTTAAACCGCCGTTGATGGACAAGAGGTAGGCAGGAAGACCTAAAAACAAAGATCGCTTCCCATCAAAAAATGAGGAGCCAAAAGTTAGAAAATGTGGGAGGTGTGGTACCGTAGGGCATACGCGTGCATCATGCATGGAACCATTGTCCAGAAAACAGGTAATCTAGATTGTTCTTTCAAATGCATATATAATATTGTTTTTAGTATTCGACAAGATAGGTTGTATATGTTGTCAGAAAAAACGAATAGCAGGACAGACAATGGTAAAGAAGTTATGCAAGAGATGGCACCTGAACAGGGAACGCGTAAACGTAGGTCAGGTACTCATTTTCAATTGAAAGATGACCCACAATCGCAAGTGGAGGACGAGTATTTTCAAAATGGGAGAATTTACCAGGATTGGGATGCCGTACATTGGGATGGTGAACCAACTAACAGCGTTTGGGAGGGTTACGTAGATAATTTTGGCATTAACCTAAATTCACTCCCTGAATCATCAAATACATATCACTTGGATGATTTCAATAACATGGATAATTACTAGGTCAATGTTCTCTTTATTTAACTAATATAATAGTTGCTAAATGGTTCTGTAAGCCTAAGTATGTGTATGCTTAAAGTTAAACACTACTGCATATGGTTGTGTGGTTTGATTGTGGTTCCAAGATTAACTTACTGTATGAATGATTGGTGTGTTGCACTTTGATAAGTGTTAGAAGTAATAGTTTTAACCAAGTATTTGTATTTTGTCATGAATAAAACGTTGTGTTTGTGTATGAATGTTTAGTTAAGTTTTATGTTCAAGGGCATGGTAAATAATTGTGAAAGGTTAGTCAATGCAAAAGGCTAGTGCAAAACCAACTATGATTTGTCCTGTTTTGGATGTTTCTTCAGAAATAGTAAATCTTGTGAGCATGTGTAAGTGGAAAAAAACAAATATAGTGACAATATGTGGATGGGGTTTAAAGCATTTGAAAGGCTGTAAATTTTTTTTGGATGTTATTCAATAATATGGGAGCAGCTGTGCATCATGTGACAAATGCTATATGAGGACATGGATTAGTGTCATGATAATACAAATACAGTTAACAGTAATGTATGTATTTGCTGCTTGCCTATTTAAAGACAGCAAACCCACCTTGTTAGTTAACCAGTTTATTTTTTTTTTTAATTTGTGATAAAGTATTGGGATAAGGAAATGTCTAGATTTCCTAGGTGTGATAAGCTTAGAGCCGATGCAAATTCTAACAACTGGCCTGATATGTTAGTCTTCTATTGCTACCAAGCATCTGGCGAAGATGTTCGTATGGCACAACAATTGAATGTGCTTGCGGGAAGATTGCTTCAAATCACTGAAGAAAGACTTAGCTTCATTCAAGAATTGGAGAGTGTTGGAAACAGGCATGCTCAAAAAACAGCAGAATATTTGAGGGGGGTAAACGGTAAAGATGATCAAAAGATCATGCAGATGCGTATCCTTTCACGGGAACTGGAGCTAAATGCTGCGAACAATGGCATCTTTATCGAGAAACTCAGGGGCTTGTTGGATCTCTAAGTGTGTGTCTTTTCAGTGTGTTCTATGTTGTTTGTTGTTTTTGCAGTAGTATGTGTCCGTTATCTTATTATGAGTGTTCTTGTAGTGCTTGTGTGTGACCCATGAAATGCGATTGTAAGATAATGAATTGAATAAAATGGGTTGTTAAATATGTATGAATTACATTTTTTTCCTAAATTCGCACTTTTATTTTGAAGTGGTTATCATAACAGTGTGTGTATATTAAGTATTGTTGGATAGAATTACCTCAGACGTGGTATTTTCTCAACTAGCCGTGGTATCTTCTCAACTAGCCGTGGTTTCTTCTGAACTAGCCGTGGTTTCGTCTCAACTAGCCGTGGTTTCTTCTCAAGTAGCCGTGGTTTCTTCTCATCTAACCGTGGTTTCTTCTCAAGTAGACGTGGTTTCTTCTCAAGTAGCCGTGGAACCACGGCTATAACCATTCTTGAAACCACGGCTAGAAGGATCAAAGCACTGATGAGTATGTCATTTAAAAATTTGTTAAACAAGAAAATTAAATAAGTAAATTGGCCACCATGAAAAGGGCACTTATCTTGCAAAATGAGAAGAATTCCATCGACTACATTCTTTAACTTTGCAGCAGTTGTTTCTTCAAAACAGGTAGCGGATACAAAGAACATACAACAAAATGAAAAGCTTTTCATTATTTAAAGATAACTTAACAAGAACATTAATAAGTTGTAATCAAAGGCCACCATGAAAAGGGCACTTATCTGGCAAAATGAGAAGCATTCCTTCCGATAAATTCTTTAAATAGAGCTCGATACAAAAAACGCAACCATGCGAACACTTTTAATGACAACGATATTAACAAAATAATACATCCCTGTTTGGGGTTCACATTAATTAAAGTAGTTGATACATCAGTTTAGCTACTACATACCCTAATACAAAATTCATCCCTTGTTACAAACAGTTAGAATTACAACCAAATACGACAACAACATGTCTACCAAACACATACTCTATGTTTTAAATAAAAATTAGCCATATGCTCACGATATGCAAGGGCAGCCTGTACAGGGTTATCGACGGCCAATGACTTCCCATGTGACAGTCTATATAAGAATATGCATACCCAGATACCACAATCACCAAACAGAGTCCCCTGATCTGGAACGTTGGGTGCATTCTTGAAGGTAATTGCATATGTTGTCGGATTTATACCTTTCTTTTGGAAGACACTGGCTTTCTCTAGAACGATCGGCAGTCCAGCCTGTATATACATCCAAACATATTTTGTTATTTTACATACCAACTTAACACAATACATAATAACTTAAATGTTTACATCTGACACACTGAAGCTACAACATACACTGCAAACGTAAACTACACCAAAACTACAATGAAACCAGACATCCTAATAAGCCGCCATATCACGATGAGTCTGAAAAATAAGTGATTCACGTAACGGTTTGAACAAAAAGGACCCAACATCTCCCTCGATGCCCATGTGCTGGAAGTTTCCAGTAGCAAGCTTGTATAGTACAATGGTTGCGTTAAATCCTTCCTAGTTTCCAAGTTCAAGTACGTGGTCGTTGTTGTCGTCAAAACCAATTAATTTGAGTGCTATTGGAGTGGTGATGCTAAGAAGCTGTGTAGCAGATGCTATCGTTCCACCAACAATCGTTATAACCCATATGAGAAAACAAAATGACATCCCCATGAATGTTTCCCGAAACCACAAGATTGTCTCTTAGGTTTGAAACATAGAACGGTAAAGGAAGTTTGCCTATTAATTCATCAGGTAAGTCCAGGACTTGGAAACGGTGGGTGACCAAGTCAAAAGAAACAATCAAATAGCTGTCGAATGTGGTACCATCGTTAGCATACAACCGTTGATAACCACACCAATAGATATAACCCCCAACATTTTCTTGACTTGCTTTTTGATTCCGATTGTGTTAGGAAGCAAGCAATGCTGACCTAACACCGTCCATTGTCTAGTGGAGAATGTGAAAATTAATACATTGAATGGCTGTGTTGTATTGAATGGGTATGAAATTTTTAGGAAGATCGGATCAAAATTGTCAGGACGAATCCCAAAAGCCAACAAACATTTTTCATACTCCTATGATGTGTTCAAATAGGGGACAAACGTGCCGAATGATCGGTTGATGGATGGGTTCCAAACGACCGCCATGGTATCACGGACAATTGGTCCATAGGTAAAACCCCAAACTCCATGTGACCAGCCAATTGGTTTGACGCCGAAAAAGAAATGTTTGAGGAAAGAGGGTTCAAGTCAAAATTTTGATCTACCAAACCAATGTAACCTTTAAGACTCGCTTGTACAAAGCAAAAGGTATGAAACTGGTGGAGTGATTCGAACACCATAACGGACGGTGAAATGCATGTTGTCTATGCAAGACTTCCAAGCCTTGCAGACATCGCGCATTGAGCCACACACCTCACTGAGAGCCTATTAACTATGTCCATTTGAACTTCAATTGGAATGTTGTCAGACATCGTGAAATTTTAATGGACAACTGTGAAATCAATTAAGATGGGCAACTTTCACAAGAATTTTGTGGGCAACTATTAAACTATAAGAATGTGTTTAGTGTTGTATGGACAGTAAGAGTATTATAAATAGAACAAAACAATTAGAGCATTCATATCTAGGGACCAACCCATAAGATATGCATTTAAGAAATAATACTTGTTTTAAATGGTTAAACAGTTAAGTTGGAGTTTAAAGAGTTGACTTGTGCTTAATACTACCATCAAATTAATGAACAAGTACAAGGGGCAGGTTCATATACACTTGAAGGTGTATGTTCCATAATTTATTATAGTTGGGCAACTATGACGCATGGGCAACTTAGTGAATAACTAGTTTGTTGGTAACTACTAGTTACAAAACTGTTGTTCCTTTTCATTGATAGGCAACTTAGTCAATAACTAGTTTGACAAACATTTATCAATTAAGAACTTAAAGCAATGGTACCTGTAAACATGCTCGCATCTCCTTGTACCAAGGACGCCACTCAGCTTCAGGCTTATAGCCACTGTCATAAAATGTTACAACCCCCGTCCTAATATGGAATCGAGCCAGAAACCAATGTTTTTCCTTTTCATTTATAGGCATATAAACCTGCCATATAATACCAAAGGCCAGGTTAACAAAACACATACCAATATATGTATAAATGAATGAACACAACTATTACCTGTTCAACATCAGCCCATGGAATTTTGTACTTTTCCCCGTTAACATACCAAATGGGGATGGAGTCCTGTAAGAGCAAATGAACAAAGTATGCAGTAACCATAGCCCAATCAGCGCCATCTGGTCTGAAATGCAACATGTATTCCACCCACAACTCTATGTGCTATAAAGCAACAATAAAAAATGAATAGGGTATAAAACCAACAATATAAAATGAATGTACTATCGGAGTGAAAGATATGCGTGACTGATACCTCGTCCATAAGACAACCTTTCTTAGGAGGGTCTAAACACACTAAGGATTCCCAAAACCTCCGATCCACACGAACTTCTTTGGACCAAGGAAACATACATCGTAGGGGCCCCTGCTTTCCAAGAAATTCGTCGTACTCATCAGTAAGATGTACTTTGTCGATAGCCTTGTTCCTTCGGGAAAGAACCTACACAAACGTTGTTACTAACACGTAAATTAAAAACACGTTTAAAAAAATATAAATGTTAAAAGTTGTTTTTCATACCTCAACCCAAGGTTTAACATTTTGTAACTGTTCGGTCATATCTGGATCCCGGCACCCAGGTGTTTGATTATTTTCAGATTCCACAAATCTTTTTGACAGTAATACGACGACTCAGCACCATCTTTTCTACTCCTCATGTCAGGTGTTATGTCTGCCTTGGCTCTTTTCCAATGGTCTGAATTATAGAAAGCTATAGACCTCTTTTTCTTTTCCTTCTCAATCTTCAACAACTTTGCTTTTTGCAACCTGCGATTCTTCTCCTCTATCATCGCCATTAGAAAATCCTTTTCCATCAGCTTTTGTTCTTCCATCCTCCACCGTTCTTCCTCTTCTTTCCTCAACCTTAATTCCTCTTCCAACAGATACTCCTGAGTAACAGGTGATGCATTTAAAATACATTGAATACTATACTATGGCAAAAGTGTACATTTGGAAATCACATTACCAGAACTACATCATCATCATCATCACAATCACCGGCTCAACGACTGCTAGAAATAAAAGAGTCAACCAATTCGTAGAATTCACGATTTAGTAGGTCTCGAAACTCATAGCTGAGGTGGGAAAAGGATGCAGTAAAGTCCAATTTATCCTGTAAGCGAAATAAAGTTCATTGTAAAACAAACGGATAGTTTTAAGAAATAAAGATAATATATCGATGAACTGGCCTACCCGAAATCCGCACGTTCTTTCACATGCAAGGACCTACAATGTAATAAAGGGTATTATCCTTAACAATAATTCTAATATAAACGTATAGTTATTATTTAATATTGACTACTAAATAACCTGAATAATAGCCTCTAGTTTGAAAACACGAGAATTCAACTCTTGAATGACACAATCCTTGAGGCTGATTTCTGTTAGAAGACTACTGGTCTGTACCCTAGACACAATCGGTAAATACTTTTTTTCTGTCCTACCACATTTCTGTGCAGCAGCCAACTTCTGTAGATATACATCGTAATCATGCGGTAATTTTGTTGGAAGAGTCCTTGGTATGTAGTGCAGGTAAAATTCCCTAAATTGAATATACCACTCCGACCGGTGCTCGTCTAATGTTGGTTTCAGATCATAAATTATCTTCGAGTCCTAAATAACATCATCAACAACAAGGAAATTAAATTGCATATACCAGTCCGACTGGTGCTCGTCTAATGCATTGAAACATTTGAATGTGTTTTACCTTGCCAAATAGCAATCCGTAATCCGATCTTGTAAACATTACTTTCCTTGACCACGCACGCCCTTGGTATGACATCTGGGACTTTATTCCACCAACGACTGCTTCTTTCAAACGACTCAAGAATCCATATCTACAATAATAAAGATGCGTTACTCTCATACCTTGGGTTCAATAATAATACTAAGAAAAGATAATATAAATAGGAATAACCTTGAATGCCCAAACAAATCCAGCAACCGTGTATGTTGGAACATACTTCCGAGATCTTTGCAGACCCTTTAGGTGTTCCCACTTGTGGTTTGATACAACGTCTAGTATCTGGTCGTACAAGTGCCTCCAAATGTGCTCCCCCCATGGAAAGGAATTCCATGTGTGTAGGTATTCGACCAAACGAAGGAGTGAATCATCCACCTCTTCAACCAATAAGCGACCCATAAAAACCACCTCTAACGATAACAATAGACAAACACGGACTGCGTCTTCATCAGTTAATTTACCGAACAACTCTTCATCCTCAACAACACCAAGAAGATCTAAGTTGGAAAGTTTTACCCCTAATTTTTTGGAAATACCCTCAACTTAAATGTTAAATCCCCTGAACTATATAAATCAAAACTTGCTGTCCCAAAACGAAAACCTGTTATAAGAGAAAACTCGGGTCGACCAAAATGTAGACTACGACCATCAAAAGTATATATAAGGGGCATGTCATAGCTTGTTTTATCCACAAAACCCTGTTTTTGTAAAACATAATCTAACATATGTGGTTCATGGTCAAAAAAGAACATATCCAACCACCCTCCAAAACAGGTTGTCCTAAACAATTTCCTTCGAGTATGATTCAGCTTTTCTTTAATTATTGAAAAGTATTTCAATTTGCTCCTAACGATGACATTGGCTTCGTATTCCTAGGAAAAAAGAATTAAAAATAATAAAAATAATAAAATAAAGATAAATAAATAAACAGTTAACAACAATTAACAAGTATCTTACGACAACTACAATCAATAAATAAACGTATACTGACTTCCTAATACTGCAATCATATTTAACAAATGAATTATTTGTATCATACTCACACCAATTAAACAATGGCCCAATTTTAGACAACTTTTTAAACATTTGAATGAGGCTCAGATCTGTATAAATCAATAGTTTACAAAACATCAGGATATAACCGCCATGGCTGCAATAGTATAAACTATAGAATTGCCACGCCAAGATACGGAATATCGCATCACTTGCATGATTTAATAAGTTACATGTCGTCACATCCTCATACACACACACCTCTTATGTATACATGCTCCTGTGTATTGTCTTACCAAAAACATAATTATAGTTTCGCTAGATTTTGAAAAGTTAAGGAACAATACGATATAGTTGCGGATTCAAAAGAAAGTTGAACATACCAATGTGGCCGCGTTAGTTTGTAGGTGTGTATGGAATTTCAACTTAGTGAACCCTTCTGAATCCCGCTACAGTACCTTTTGTCGTTTCAACTCCCTTTGGGCAAAGGCCCGCACCAGCGGATTGCTAGATCGTTGAAAAAACAAAAGGCACTATTTGGGAATTCAGAATGGATAACTATGCTGAAATTCCGTACACATATACAAAGTAACGTGGCCACGTAGAAATGTTCTACTTCCCTTTTAATCCACAAGTATATCATATTGATCCTTAACTTTTTTTAAAAACCTAGCAATAGTATATAAGAAGTATATCAGACTCATATAAACTTCCAAAGCGAGTGTGCAGTGTAATATGCATTAACAAGGCTCAGATCTGTAAAAACGTTGGATAAACACCAGAACATCAGGATATAACCGCCATGGCTGCAAAATAATGTAATTAAATTGCCACGCCAACATACGGTAAATCACATCATTTGCGTATCATATAAGATAATCTATCATCACAGCCTCTTGCATATCACAAATACACACATGTGTCCCAAAATAAAACAACTACTTCAAACAATTACCGTAAAGGAGTTGGTTAACAAAGTTGATTGTCAATATGTTAGAAACAAGTGGATAAACGTTAGTACTTTGACCCTCCACTCGAAATCCCATTGCCATGTCAAAACCCGTTGCTATGACAGTGACATAGGAATGGGTTTTCGAGGGGATGCTCAAAGTACCAACGTCCTATCTACAATTTGTGAGTTCTAGAAAAGCATTTCAGTTGGATAATCATGAAGTGTGGCGTGTCATGAACATTACACACTATCGTGATCATTGAGATATTCAAAGACAATTTGAATGTATGAAGTTGCGTATGGCCACATTCTTACTTTCAACTTGACTTTCAATCCACAAGTATATCATATTGTTCCTTCTTTGTTAAGTAACTCCTTTACATATATAAACTAAATTTTTATAAAAATCTATCAACAGTCTATAACAATTATATGACACTCATTGCAAATTACTGGCAATATTATGATACGTACAGCCCATTTATTGTTATGGTTACCTGATGATGAGGGCTGAATATTTAAGGGTAGAAAGGTGGTGCAAAAGGATTTAGCTTGCTCTCGAGTTCATAATGTATGTGATTTTAGTGTGTAATTTTTGGTGTGAAACTCTGTATGTGTGTGTGAGAGAGAGAGAGCAGAGATGATAAGAAGAGAGATGAAAGGGTTTGTAATGATAGTGCTAGAATAGTGCAGAGTGAAGTGGGGTTAATGAGGCACCTACACAAACCCTTTCATATCTCTCGCCACCATTCCACCACTATCCTTACCAACCTTTTCATCTCTTTTCTTATCATCTCTGACCTCTCTTTCTCACACACACACACACAGAGTTTCACACAAAAAATTACACACTAAAAACACCAACACAGTTATGAACTCTCAGAGTAAGCTAAACCCTTTTGAACCACCTTTCTACCCTTCGAGATTCAACCCTCATCATCAGTTAACCGTAACAACAAATGGGCTGTACACTTTCCTGTATCTTCTTAACCAAGTCATAATATAAAGTAACAAAATATCAAGATATGAAAAAATTAACTTCCCTAAATGGCCCATGGGCAACAGTCGGCTTTGACATTGGTCTAAAACTCCTCCATATACTTGTTTGTTCACGTGCAAACCAGGTTTGCTGATTGAATAGCATGTCAGATCTAGGTTGATTTATGATTCACACAAATGATCCTGTGTCCGACATGCCATTCAATCAGCAAAGTTGAATTGTAACTAAACAAACTATCTGCATATGATTAACCTGCCTGCATCTAAGATATAACCGCCATGGCTGCAAACAGTAGTGAATAATCAAATATGGATGAACGACACCATAGGTGGTACCGTACATCAACTTTGATCATTCATATGTTAGTTTCGTAACATAATACGGAGGCTCAGATCTGTACAAATCAATAGTTTACAGAACATCAGGATACAACCGTCATGGCTGCAATAGTATAGAATTGCCGCGCCATGAAACGGAATATCGCATCATTTGCATGATTTAATAAGATACTTGTCATCACAACCTCTTACCAATTAACAGCATATATACATAATTGAATTGTTTGAAAAAGTTACATGTCTAGTTTACTCACATATATGATACAAATCTTCGAGCCAATCATGCTTCATTGGGACGGCGTCGCTAAGGAGAAATGATTATATACTCTCACAGAAAATATATATTCATGTGTTGCCATAGGATGCCAGCCACAATGAAACATGATTGACCACAAGATGTTAATCATCTATGTGAGTATACCAATCAGGAGTTTCTATTTATATGCATTAGCAAGGCTCAGATCTGTAAAAGGTTTGATAAACACAAAAACACCGAGGATATAACCGCCGTGGCTGCAAAATAATGTATTAAAATTGCCATGCCAACATACGGTAAATCACATCATTTGCATATCAAATAAGATAATCATCATCACAGCCTCTTAAATGTTCTAAATACAAAATACATTTCAAACCTTCCTTCTCAAACACACATTGGCAATAAATAAGCAAAAGTTGCCCAATAAATCAGCTACGTAAGTACAATGTGGGCCCATGTCAACTATATGGGAGAGGTTCCACCTGCACCACATTTATTGACATATTGAGGGTAATAAATTTTCAAACTTACCCACCTTATATGTGTGAATTTAAATTCCGGAACTGTTTCCGCAACAAAAAGACTTCGGCCAACAGTTTCCGGAACAAAAAGACTTTGGCCAACAAATTGATGAAGAACAACTTTTAATAGAAATGGAGGAGGCTGCTATTAAGGAGGAAGAAGAATGGGAGATAGCAAAGAGAAGCTGCTCTTAAGGAGGAAGCCGAAAGGGAGCGACTTATGATCCAAGATGAAGAAGTGTTGTTAGAGATGGAGGAAGCTGCTCGGGACAGAGAATTCAATGCATTGTATGCAGAGTGGGATGAGCGCAGATTTGAAAGTTGCTCTGAGTATCTTTACGACGATGGTTACGACTCTAACAACTCTCAAACTTGGGATCACCCGGATTATATTTAGTTGTGTCGCAGTTTAATTTTCATTGTATTTTGTTTCGTTAACCGAACCCGTTTGCACCATCATTACAGTGCTTTATTCACTTAGTGCCAGTTATCTTACAGTGCTTTATTCACTTAGTCTGCAACAACATCCATCATTTTGTTTCTCAAACTTAATAAGTAGCAACAAATCACTAAAACCACAAGAACAATTAATCAACCAATACGTTACCAGTTTTCTTACACTGCTTTTTTCACATCCACAATTTGTTTCACAAAACTTAACAAAAACAATTAATCACCCAATACGTTAACTACTAAATAAGCGAAACCCTATATCAATACGATACCAACTTAAAAAGGTAACCCTAAATAAGCGAAACCCTAAATAACCGATACACAATCAATAACCGACACCCTAAATTAGTGAAACCCTAAATTAACAAAACCATAAATCAATAGATGAAATACGTAAAATTAAACGCCCAAATAGCGAAACCCTTAATCAAAAACAAAATTACTTGCCCTAGCCCAAATAGTTTTTCTTATAGACATTAGCTGGTAGAGTGTCGTGGCGATGTGAAGAACTGTGTTATCTGTTGAGGAAGAAAGTGTGTTATGGTGGTTGTGGAAGAAGTGTGGTGGTTATGGAAGAACTGTGTTGAGGAAGAAATAAGAAGTGTGTTGAGAAAGATTGTATTTGTATAAATAAAGTGTATAAATGTATACAGGTTATAAAATTTTATACCCTTTTTAATTTTTTTTATACAAATAATACTTTATAATACTATATACATAGTAAGTTGTCCAAAAGTACATAAGGGTGGGACCCGGTTGCCCAACATTTTTGTACTTTTTATTAATAAAATAAGACCATACTTTTTAACTAAAAGACAAAAAATGTTAGTTGTCCAACATTGAAAGTCAAAGTTGCCCAACCAATTCAATAGTACACTTGTACTAAGAAAGTACATGGTGGCCCCACAACATGGGACACATGTCAATTATTTGGGATGGTTGCCCAAATTTGGAGTTGGGAGAGTTGCCCATGGGGCAGTATGAGAAGTGAAAAAAAAATGGGGCATTTAGGGTAATAATGTTGGGCAACTGGGGCAATTAGGGAATTTCCCCTTTTGTTAATGTCGTTCAAGAATTAGTTGGTGGCAGATAATCAGGTTATATATGGTTTGTGTTTGATTTGGTTATGTGTAATTGAGAAGAAGAATATAAGGGTATAATGGTTAAAGTATGATTCAATAATAAATATTATGTAATTTGGGGTTCTGATAATGTGTAAATTTATTATTTGGATAAATTTGATATAATGGATATATCAAATAAAATTCCAAGACATTATTTGCTTAACTATGGTTTCGAACCTTTAAGCCGACTAATTCACCAACAAACTAAAAACCTAGCTAAGACATTATTTGGCCTAATGGTATGTGAGTTGTCCAACAAGATGTTGTGGGTTGAATTGAAGTCTCGATGATGAAGATATCTATGAGATATATTCGGAAACAGGGTGTGAAAATTGTAGTTAAAAAAACATTTAAGTAGAAACTAATTATATTCATTGTTCATTTAAAAAAAAAAATATTATCAATTTAAAAAAATATATATTCAGTGTTATGCATGATCGGGGACGGAGCTTGGACATATTTTTTGGAGACCGGAAACATTCGAACAAAAAAAAACAGCTTTTAATATATAGAGCATTTAGTGTTTGTGTCGCGAAGTCGATTTTTGCATAGTTTCATTAATGTTTGTGTTTTGAACTTTTCTCATAATATCCTACAAAAGTGTAACCAATAATATTTAGGAGCACATTTAGTATTGAACTTTCTATTCAAGATCACAGGTTAATAATCACAGAATCAAGAACACACAAAAGTCTGGAATACGCTCTCCAATTAACAAAGAAAATAAGCTCAAAACTTTGATGTTCACACCTTGCCACAAGCTCAGAAGGTTATGATTATATAGGGATTGATACATGCTCACCAATCCTTATCAAATTACAATTCTAATTCCATAAGATAATCCTTATCCTGACTAGAACTAAGGAATCCTAATTAGAGTACAAGCGTACAGAATCGACCCATTGTTGCTGGTCTGTTACCCATCGTTGCTGCCCATGAGCTCGGGTCAGACAAATAGACCAACATTCACCCCCCTAATTTCTGACTCGAGATGGGGAGGTCTTCAATTCCGAGTAGCTCTCTCATCTCCTTGAACTTAATCCTTGCAAGAGCTTTTGTCAGAATATCAGCACGCTGCAAATCACCTCTTACAAATTCAACTTGTACTTGGCCTCTTTCAACACACTCTCGGATAAAATGATAACGTGTGTTTATATGCTTGCTTCTCCCGTGAAAAACTGGATTTTTCATAAGTGCAATAGCCGATTTGTTGTCAACAAATAAGACCACCACTCTCTCTTCCATTCCGGTTATTTCACCCAACAATCTACGTAACCATATCCCTTGACACGCGGCTGAAGTTGCAGCCATGAACTCGGCTTCACAAGACGATAGAGCCACCGTGTTTTGCTTTTGTGAGCACCAAGTGATAGGTGATTTCCCTAGATAAAATATGTGCCCAGTTGTGCTTCGACCATCATCTTGATCCATAGCATAACTACTATCACTAAACCCCACCAACTCCTTGGTTTTCTCTTGGTTATATCGCACTCCAAAATTCAAACTACCTTGGATATACCGTAGTATTTGTTTCACAGCCGCCATATGTGATTCTTTTGGTTCTTGCATGTAACGACTAACCAAACCAACTGAGTAAGATAAATCAGGTCGTGTGTGTAGCAAATACCTTAGACAACCAACTCGTCGCCTATATAATGTTGCATCAACCGGCTTTCCTTCCTTATCCAAGCTTAACTTGACTCCAGGTTCTAACGGACATTGAGTAGGATTCGCTTCATGCATTCCAGCATCTTTTAATATCTTCATTGCATAGCCTGCTTGACTTATTGAGATACTCGAATCCTCTTGCTTTACTTCAATGCCAAGATAATAGCTCAATTTTCCCAAATCACTCATCTCGAACCTCTCTTGCATTTGTTTCTTGAATTCACCAATTTCGCCAAGCTTCGAACCGGTTACCAAGAGATCATCTACATAGACCGCGATAATCAAGATTGACTTGTTTGTCTTCTTCACATACACTGCTTATTCGTGTTGACATCGTTTAAACGACATTTGCTTTAGTACTCTATCAAGTTTTGTATTCCACGCCCTCGGGGCTTGTTTAAGTCCATAGAGCGCCTTTTTTAACTTGTAGATTTTCCTTTCTTCTCCTTTCTTCACGAACCCCTCCGGTTGTGTAACAAACACTTGCTCTTTTAGTTCTCCATGTAAAAAAGCTGACTTTACATCCAGATGATGTAATTCCCATGCTTCTTGTGCGGCCAATGAGATCAATAAACGCACCGTTTCAATCTGTGCTACGGGCGCAAATACCTCGTCATAGTCAATTCCTTCCTTTTGAACATAACCCTTTGCTACGACACGGGCTTTAAACTTATTAATTGAACCATCTGGATTTCTCTTAATTTTGAACACCCACTTTAGTCCAATGGGTTTGACATTAACCGGGGCTTCAACTAATTCCCATGAATCATTCTTCTCGATCGACTTAATCTCTTGCTTCATAGCAAACATCCACTCGCTTGAATCTTTTGCTTCTTGAAACGTTCTTGGTTCATCATCTTCTATTAGGAGCATATTTTGATCTTCATTAACAGTTGAGGTTCTTGAGCTGGACCCCATTATAAAGTTATTAAATCTGGTTGGCATAGTTGGAACCCTCGAAGAACGCCTCAAAAGTGATTGAGTTTCTGTCACAAGAACAGGATCAGGGTCATTACATGCCTCGATTGGGTCTTCTTGTTCGGTATTGACCAGTTGATTTTCATCACCATCATGCTGATTTTCAGCCTCTACTTCATCGGTCACACCTGGGTTAACAAATCCACAACCCGTATCAATAGAACCGTGCCATTCTATGACAAACATACCTGGGTTTAGCTCATGTGTTTCGCTTTCAGCAACATACTTCCAGCCAAGTTCCTCATTAAACTCTGCATCACGACATACCACTATCTTCTTTAGTCTTGGATTGAACAATCGAAAACCTTTTGTTCCTGGCTCGTTTCCGATATAAATGAGTCGTGTTGACCTGTCGTCTAACTTACGTAAATATGGCCTTGTTCCTGTTGCATATGCCACACATCCAAATACCCGCAAACCCTCCAAGTTAGGCTTCTTTCCTTTGAAAGCCTCGTATGGAGTTTGATTAACTAGAGCTCGAGTTGAAACTCTATTAATCAAGAACGTGGCGTGCCTAACTCCTTCAGCCCACATATAGTTTGGTACGTCTCGTGCTTTCAAGATGCTTCTAGTCATTCCCATAAGAGTACGGTTTCGCCTCTCCACGACTCCATTCTGTTGCGGTGTGTAGGGAGTGGTTAGATGTCTTGTTATACCCTCGTTTTCACAGAAGTTTATAAATTCTCTTGAAGTGAATTCACCTCCTCTATCGGTCCTTAGGGTTATAATCTTCTTTCCCACCTTCCTCTCAACTAGAGCTTTGAACTTCTTGAAGTATTCAAATGCCTCTCCTTTTTCCTTTAAGGTAAACATCCACATAAATCGTGAGAAGTCATCAATTAAAACGAATACGTACCTGTTTCCTGCTATGGATGGTGGAGAAATCCTGCTATGGATGGTGGAGAAATCGGTCCACATAGGTCAGCATGTATCAGTTGAAGAGAATGTGTTGCCCTAAATTTTGCTGCTTTAGGAAACGCCTTCTTGGTTTGTTTTCCTACCAAGCAAGATTCACACAACTTGTTCTCTTGATTAATTATTGGCAAATTGTCAACCATGCCCTTCCTTGCCATTAATTCCATTGTCTCAAAATTAATGTGACCCATCCTAGCATGCCATAACCAAGCATCATCTTCCATCTTTGCTTTAAGACACACCGAACTTCCAACTTGGAGCTTTATTTTGTAGAGTCTATTACTCGTTCTAGGAACCTTCATCAGAAGCTTGTCATCCGAGTCACGCATGGTGAGAAGATTACCTCTCATACGAATGTCACATCCACCTTCGGTAGCTTGCCCAAGACTAATGATATTGTTTTTTAGCTCGGGTAGGTAATATACTCCAGTGAGCAATCGTTGCTCGCCCGTTTTCCCTTCAATGATTATCGAACCCTTCCCTTTTATCTCGATGTAGGAGTTATCACCAAACTTCACTCTGCCGGAGATATTCTCATTCAACTCCGAAAAGTATTCTCGGATCCCCGTCATATGATTGCTTGCCCCATTATCTAAATACCAAGTGTCCTTCTCGTTTGGTTTAGTATTTAATTGGTTTGGGATAATCTTTTCTTCATTCAAGAACATGACTTCTTGAACGCTCTTCATCATAAAAAGTGTCGGGTCATCATCATCTTCCTTTTTCAGAAGGTTTGCTTCATACTTTTGCTTTTGTTCACGTCGTTTGGGGCAGTCAGAAGCAAAGTGACCATACTCATCACATCTAAAGCATTGAATCTTTGAAAGGTCTCTGCCCTTGTTCTTCTTTTGGTCCGTATTGATCCCGGTGCTGCTTTGGTTTCCTCGGTTGTGGTTATTGGCTCGACCACTACCACGAGATTTGTTTTGACCTTTGCCGTTGCCACCAGAGGAGTTCCTTCCTCGACCTTTCTCAGACTTATTCTTATCAGATCTTTCAGCCCTTCCGAACATCAACTTGCCTCGATCTTCAGAAGTGGTGTCAACACCCTTCATTCTACCTTCGAATGCTTTCAATCTTCCAATAGCTTCTTGAAAGGACATAGTATTCAAGTCAGCAAATTGTTCTATTGAGGCAACAATTGCAACAAATTTATCCGGTACGGATGCAAGCAGCTTCTTAACGAGTTTCTTGTCTTCATAAACTGTTCCCAAGCTGTTTACTTCAGTTACAATTTTGCCCATCCTAGCCGCGAAGTCATCGACTGATTCGTTGACCTTCATCTTTAAGGCTTCAAATTCCGTCTCCAAGGTTTACAACCTTGCTTCTCGAACCCGATCAACACCCACATACCTGGTCTTCAAAGCTCCCCAGATTTATTTGGCTGTGTTGAATTGTGACACTTGAAAAACAAGTTCTTCTGGAATTGCCTGAAAAAGTAACGCCACTGCCATATCATCTTGCTTATCATCGACTGGTGTTACCTCCTTTGGTTCCAGCGCATCGAGTATTCCATGGACTCGGAATACTGCTTTAATTCTTATTGCCCAGATGTTATAGTTCGTGGCTGTTAACATCGGACACTGAAGAGCAGCTTTAGAATCTGCGACAGCAGTAGGTGGTCGACTGCTCTCTCCTTCCACCTTCTTTTTCTTGCGCCTTCTGGTATAATTTACAGGTGTAGCTGGTGTTTGATCTCCTTCCAGCCCTTTATGGTGAACCTGAGCTCTTGATACCAATTCAAGATCACAGGTTAATAATCACAGAATCAAGAACACACAAAAGTCTGGAATACGCTCTCCAATTAACAAAGAAAATAAGCTCAAAACTTTGATGTTCACACCTTGCCACAAGCTCAGCAGGTTATGATTATATAGGGATTGATACATGCTCACCAATCCTTATCAAATTACAATTCTAATTCCATAAGATAATCCTTATCCTGACTAGAACTAAGGAATCCTAATTAGAGTACAACTGTGCTACAGTAACCGACCCATTGTTGCTGGTCTGTTACCCATCGCTGCTGCCCATGAGCTCGGGTCAGACAAATAGACCAACATCTATTGCATCATTTTTTTTTTCCGAAAGAATTAAATTTTTTTTAGAAAGGCAACATATTATAGAGAACCCCGAAAAAAGGGACAAAGAACAAAACAAGGCGCCCCACCCCATTAAATAAACTAGGGCTGTGGATAAACAAGTTAAATCGCAGCAGTGCAGATTCCAAAATACTAACTATATTATATGGAAGAAGAAGAAAAAAGAATTACAATATAAAGAACAAATGAAAAAGAGGAGTCAAAAGATACGTTGGTGTTATCGGTGTATTAAGCTAAGCAAAAGAATTTACAAAATATAAGTTATCTGTGCAACCTTAGCCTTCACAGCCAGAACGACATCTTGTACAACCGTTGATTGAGTGAGATCTTGATCGAAACGGTTTATGAGATTCTGATATAGATGCAAACTTAGAAAAAAAAAAAAAAGGACTTTCATGGAGACTAAACCTGTATAACTTAGCAATTTCAAGTATAAGCTTGACCCGGCCTTCCATTAAGATCTTACTTAGCTTGTTTTAAGAAGAGCATAACTTTACTTACATGGAATTGTCCAGTTTTAGTAGTCTAATGCATGGTTTGAGGGTATGCAACGTAAAACGGAGATCACAGGTTCACAGATACATTGGAAAATATGCATGATAATACGACGTTATAATCAACAGTGATCAGTGTTTCAACTTGAAATTCTCTCTTACACGTTAAATTTTTCTTAACTGCACACAACTTGTATTAATAGAACTGTAAACTAGCAAGCAGATAGACGATACAAACAAGCTAAAAGAGGATTATCGAACCATAACTTCGAGTCCATCTTTCAACTTCCTTTTATTCATATATGATACACTCCGTACCAACCAACACGTACATAGTCCACTAGTAAGGATATTGGCCAACGTAGTTTCCAGGAGGATAATAGCTGCAAATAACGAACCACCAACCGTTATTGGTACACTGGACTCTAGCACAACCGATTTGATTGGAATTACGCCACACCACTTGAGTATAGTGTCCACAAACATGTCCACTAGCACATGTATTGGTACTATAAGTATAATAAGTTTTCTCAGCTACCCATAAATTAACTGCTGCGGTAGCTGTGAAGGTACCACTACCTGCCGCAAGGTTCTCCCCATAAGGTCCACCAGAATGGACGAGATTGCAGTCCACTTTCCTTTGGTTAGCATAGCTTTGAGCGTAGGTAGCCACGGTGGTGTTCCATACCACATTTGCTACCCCTACTTGGGAACGAGCCGAGTTGTGAGTATTCAAGAATTCATCTTGTTCGGTTAGGGCATGGTTGGTGTGAAGAATGGTTACGGCTATGAGACAAGTAAGCGCAAATGAGAGTTTTGATGAACCCATAACTATAGTTTGTTTGATAAATAGGTGGTGTATGATGATGGAGAGACATGAATTGCAAAAGGCTATTTATAGAATGATCATTTGACATGTGCAAATGTCAATGAGTTAAGGATACGAATCTAAGCAAAGTTTGTACATTACGGCATTTGGGCTTACCCGATTAGAAAATCAAATATAAAAGAATTGCAACTCTTAATTAGTTAATTTAGTTAAAACCGTGTTAAAGATGATAACATGACATCATGTAATATAATAGGTTGTTTCGTATTTGGATGACAAGCAATTAGCCAAGTCATTGTTAGAAAAATATTAACTTTAAAGAGTATATGGACTGTTTCTACAATAATGATAATGATTTCGCCTAATATATAATTATCTTTGAATTATAACTTGCTTGTTAAACGGTAAAAGTTAGAATATATAATCAAATGATAGATGTTAGTATGTGGTAACTTTGCGTGTTATTATACATGATGACCTTTCGGTTACATTTATATATAATTTAAACGAGTTCATTGAATTTTCGTGCTCGATGCATGCATGGATATTTAAAAACTTTGTAATGAATTATCATACATGCAGATTTTGATTACATTACCTTTCTATATTGAGCATGTAACTTTTTAGGTTTAATTTCGGAAAGCTTGATTCTGAGTGGTTTGAAAAAAAAAAAACCGAATCCGCCAAGTAGTGTTGTAGTCACATAATGCCATAAGTAATTGAGAATAGCCTTTTTTGTTTGCATGGGTCGTCATCCTGGAATCAGTCTCTTTACTTTTGGGTTTATACTGAGGTAGGGCATTCTACCTCCTCATACCTCGTCTGGACGGGATTGGGTATGTTGTTGTTGTTATTGTTGGACTTCATATATACAATAGCTTCTTTGTCATTATCATATCGCCTGAGATGATAGTAGAAACGAAGACGATAATAAAAGGAGATTAATGAGGAATATAATGACAGATAATAATGTAAACATAAACGCAGATATATGATTATTCTGTAGAACTTATAATATTGGAACGCTCCCGATGAATGGACAAGAGTAAGTTACAGCTAGAGGTAAACCAACATAGCAATAATTCAACAAGCATAATGCTAGTGATTCTTGAAACACCAAGAGGGAACATCTTCTCATTAAAAGCTATCGATGGTACTTGTTTGGCGACTTAAATGTATTAAAGAAGTATTGTTGTTGATGGTACTTGTATTTTGGAATTAGTAGGCTAAATTCTCCCACATGACTCGACCCGACATTGCATTCCCATCAATGCCTCATGTTACGATCTCACATAGGCCAAATATGAGATTAGTTGGTCTCTTATAAAGTCTAGGTGTTTTTTTCGAACGGCAATATACAGAAAGCAACTAGCAAGGCTAGAAAAAGATTACCATATGTTCATACAAGATGTTACTGGACCGTAAATCCAGTCAATCCAATTCGGATGAGAATTCCTACTTCTATTTGAGATCCAAGAGTGGGATAAAACCTTTAGTTGCTCGCCGAGGGTGTCCTTCCTGGGGGCTTTGGATCGAAGCAAACACGGTTTCGGTATCTCCAAAGGACCTGATTAGCTGTTTGAATAACATTATCAAACCAGAGCTTAGTGGCTTTGTTGAGATTCACAGAGTCGGCCCAAGAGAGTAAGTTGGGAAGATCGTTTGGATATGACGTCAAACCCTGAGATGAACTTCCAAAGGTCACAAGAAACCGGGCAGTCAATGAAGAGGTGTTGAGAAGTTTCAATGTCACCGTCACACAAGGGGCATCTCACTGAGTTTAGATCGATCCCACGCAAATCAATGTTGTAGCGAATAGGAAGTCGGTCCATATGAAGTCTCCAAGAGTGGATGTTAACCTTAATAGGGAGAGTCTTATAAAGTCTAGGGTCTCCTCATCCTTTGAGCTAGCTTGTTGCATTGAGTGCTACACCTAGCTTGTGGCTTGATGTGACCTAGTATGGGATGAGTTCGTATCTTGGTATCAGAGCCAGCCCTACCTTTCGGGGTTTCAACTCTCAGAGTGGTGGCCTGTGATAGGTTGAACCCGAAAAAAGTGTTAGGATTTTGAAACTAATTAACAATAAATTAACACGAGTACGCAGCAGATATAAGTCCCAATGGGATCCGTTTGATGTACAAGGATTAACACATAAATATACACGTATATTACTAACCTCTCAGTTTATGATCGAGTGATCAACGTTCGGATCTTGAATCTTGATCATCTTATTGAGTCATACAAAACCCTTTAGAAACTAAAAGAAGTCACCTCTATGGTGGTATACACAACACGTCTTTGTAAAACACTTGAATGCTAGTTCAAGTCCAGGAAGAACACAACGAAGCTCATGGTTTATGTTTTTGGTTGATTAGGTCGACAAAACCTTTAGGGATAAGGGGTGCCGATCGGTTTCAATAAGGAGAGTGGAGAGGAGTTTTGGTTAAGCATTACCAAATAATGAACCATCATTATATAGCCTACATTACTTGGAGTCCAGGTTCGACTCAAACACACCCTCCAATTCCCCTAATTGGCCAAGTATAAGCCTAAGTATGGGCTTATGGTTTTCGGTTGGGCTTAAACACAGTAATTAGCCCATTACCAATTACTAGTATTTGTGAAGTCCATTAGTTATATATTGTGTCTAACGTCTAACTAACGACTATTAAATTATTTCATGAACTATATAATTAATACATTTACTATAAATATATTAACTATACTTAATTAAAGTGTTCCCTCGGTGTATACGTGTATGCCCCCAATAGGCTCACGTATTTCTAGCCACAGAGTTACCGATTATAACTTGAGCATTACCAATAAAAAAAAGGGTGCCAACGATGACCAACATAGTCGTGACCAACAAGGACTTTGGCTCTTCAAAGTGTGGGGTATTGTTACGATCCTACATCTGCCAAGTATAGGATTGGTTGGTGTCGTACAAAGTCTAGTTTTCCCCTCCTCCTTTGAGCAACCTTTTTGGAATGAGTTCTACAATTAGCGTGTGGCTTAATGCGACGCAGTATGGGATAAGTTTGTATCGCATCATCTCGTAGCAGCGAAAAGGATTCTTCAATATGTTGCGGGAACTACTATTTACGAAATTTGATGCTCAACGGTGTCAAGTTTTAGATTTTTTTTTTTTTTTTTGGGAAAGGGTTACCTCGTTAACAATGGCATAGCTACATGGAGGCAATGGTGGGCCATGGTCCACCCGATAAAAATTGAAATTGTGTACATTAGTTAGCCCATTAAAAGTTAAAAAAATTAAGGGTAAACACCATAAAATAACAATCTACTTTCTCAAATTTTCCGACTTGAAACGCTTACTTTTTTATTAACGACGAATCCTATTAAACTTTCAAATATTATTCTGACTTCAACAAATAGATGTATTATTTTCCACTTATAGCTAACTTATTTTACACATGTGTTATTTAAATGTCTGATTATCCTAATCAGTAATAAAAAATTCCAGCTAAGTTTACCGCTTATAAAGTCAACCCTATTTACCCCCCAAAATATACTTCCCCCCGTCATTTCCCAATTTACTCATTTTTTTTCACCCAAACCTGAGTTTCTTACTCTCAACAATACAATCTCAAATACATGAAATTGCTTTGAACAGCTAGCGAGATGACTAAAGATATGCATTATATAAGGATTAATTAGTATTGTTAACTGTAATTATGTAAAACCCTAATTTATTTTGAAACCCTAATTTTCAGGTGAACCGAAAAAGAAGAAATCAAATAAGGGTGTTTTCACCATTTATGTTAGATACGATGGTATGTTTACTGGTGGAACTTTGAGATACTCACAAGGTGATATGAAATAAATATCAGATATTTCTTTTGAAGGCATGTCCTATGAAAACCTTGTGGAAATACTGAAGAGGTTACTTCCAAGTAGTCATTTTTATAGGTTGTATTATTGTTAAACGAATACCCCATTGAAGTTAGGTATAAAAGAACTTAATTTCGATAATGATGTTTCTGAAATGTTGAAAGTTGGTTATGAGAATGGGTTTAACATGGATATTTATCTTGAACACATTGATTATGATGTTTTAGATTTACTTGAGATTTAAGATTAGGAACAAAATGTAGAGGATAGTGATAACTATTCTAGTGATGACTGTGAGGAAGTAGATTATGTGGACTTTCAGAATGAGGTTGATAATGTAGTAATTAAGGATTTTAGTACAAAAGATCCTTCTTTAAATAAGCTTTGTAGTGATAAGGGTTTATTTAGGACTTATGTTCATAGACAAGTCCCTGTAAGACAACAAGAACCAGAAGAAGATCCTGAGCAGAACACAATACACCATGCTTATAAGGTTAAAAAAGGTGTAGTTTATCCAACTTTTAACCCTGATATACCTTGGAATAAGATGGAACCCATCTTAGGTATAAGGTATGAGGACTTTGAACAACTAAAATTTGATTTGGCCAACTATGGTGTAGCAAATGGCTATCAATTATGGTATATGAAGAATGACTGGAGGTCTGTTTTGGTATACTGTAGTAGGAATGTTGATGAGGGCAGATTGATGCCAAATGAGAAAAAAGCTCTTTTGAAAAAAGGTGAAAAAGTTGTGTTGAACAAAAAGGTAAAGAACAAAGCAGTGAAGAAGAAACTATTGAATAAGAAGGTCAGTGTTGAGAATGATTGTGGAGAGGGTACAAGTAAAGGATGGAACAAGAAGATTTCAGCTCTCAAGAAGGCTAATTGTTGTCCTTTTAAACTACATGCTTCATGGATGTCTAATGGATACTCTTTTCAATAAATTCCCTCATACCTAATCATAAATGCTCAAGGAATTACAACTTGGGTGCTCTTATAAACTATAAGTGGATTGCAGGCCAGTATGCAATAGAAATCATAACCGATCCTAATATTCCATACAGAAAAATGAAAGATGACATTAGAGTAAAATTTATGATAGATGTAAGTTTAGGTCAGTGTGAAAGGGAAAAGTAGCGGGCATTATATGATATATGAAGGTGGTCTAATAAAGCACTACAGTAAACTGTATGAGTATAGGAATGCTGTTTTAGAAACCAGTCCTGGGTCTACATGTAGGTTGGATGTGGATGAATCTTCTAACAGCAGTGTGTTTTTCAAAAGGATGTATATTTGTTTCAAAGTGGTAAAAAATGGATGGTTATCAGGTTGTAGGAAGGTAATTGGGCTTGATGGTTGTTTCTTGAAACATACCTGTAAGGGTGAATTACTCACAGCCATGGGAATGGATGCAAACAATCAAATGTATCCCATTGCATGGGTTGTTGTAAGGGTAGAAAATGCAGAGAACCGGGGTTGGTTTATTTCTCTACTACATGATGATCTTGCTTTGAATGATGGTCATGGCATTACAATCATATCAGATTCTCACAAGGTAATCTTTGTTTACATAACAGTTTTATTATAATTAAAATATTTGTTAACTGCATTCTCTTAACAGTATGTTTAATATGAATCAGGGTTTGCTTGATGCTGTGAATGATTGGTTGCCACATGCTGAGCATAGAAAGTGCACTGGGCATTTATATGCTAATTTCAAAAAGAAATTTACTGGTGTTCAATATCAAAGGTTGTTCTGGACTGCTGCATCAAGTACATTAGAACAATAATTTGAGTTCTATATGGAGCAAATAAAACAGATTGATCAAAGGGCTTATGATTATCTGATTCAAAGAAACCTTAACTCCTGGAGTAGAGCATTCTTTGAATTGGATAGAAAATTTGCAGCATTTGAGAATGGAATCCCAGAGAGTTTTAACAGAGTTGTGGAAAACTAGAAGGGGGGTTGAATAGTTTTACCGATTAAAACTTTGTTTTAATATATTTAGATCGACTTATGTCAATCTATTTGGTATGTTTGTTGGATATGATAGATAAGCATATAAGTAAGTAATGCAAAGATAAAGAGTAAAGGAACACAAAACCACGACACGAGTATTTATAGTGGTTCGGCTACAAGGACACCTTCCTTGCCTACTCCACTCCCCGAGTACCCCACTAGAGAATTTGTAAGCACTACACAACACAAGCTCCTTAATGTGGCGGAGAAGCCTTTACAACGTCGCCTACTCTTTATCCGGTACAAGGCTAGACACCGAGTTCTTCCACGAGGTAGAACCAAACCTATCACAACGTCGCCTACACTTTATCCGGTACAAGGCTAGATACTGAGTTCCATTAAAAAGGAGGAACTACTACCCAACACTACACCACAACACAACTACCCTATAGGAGACACACTCCTTGTTACAACACTAGAAGGATATCAACATCCTTTAACTCAAACTATCTAACTTGTACATTGATGCACCATATCGAATGTACACCTTTGGCACCATTCACTAATGTCTTCAACACGACCCTTCGGCACCTTTCACTAACGAAGCTTAGCAACTCATGACTTGAGCTTGCACGTCTTTAAGAGGTGGTGATCTCGCCTTTAAGAGGAACCTAGAGAATCACACAAACATAAAACAACATAGAATGATCCTTTGTATCAGTTGCTAGAGATGTTAGAATACTAGGAGAAAGTATATCTAAGAGTGGTAGTGAGCAAGAGAGAAATGGCTCACTATTTATAGACAAAACATGTCTACTGTCCCACGGTTCCCAACGATCTCTCCCCAGAGGGATCCGGCTAGTGCAAAACCTGGGATCCGGCTACTGGGTCAGTTTAGTCTGGATTTCGGGTTGCAAACCGGGTTATGGGTTATGGGTAATAGATTATGGATACCCAACAAGATGCAATGTACCTAGTCATTGGGTTATGGATCTTGGTTCATGGGTCATGGATCATGGATAACATCCAACATGACTTCATGCATGATGTCATGCAATGGGTTATGGGTTATGGATCATGCTCCATGGGTATGGGTTATAGAATTTGGTTTTTACCCATTACTTACCCATTACAACATATACAAAGTACATATACATTTCTATAAAATGTAAACACTAGTTATTATACATATGCATTTCTATAAGATATAAACAATATTACTTTTTAGTGTTTTATAAAAATGTCTTTGGTTTTATGTAACTTATTTGTGGATAACTAGAAGGGGGGAGTTGAATAGTTTTACCAATTAAAACTTTGTTTTAAAATATTTAGATCGACTTATGTCAATCTATTCAGATGTGTATGTTGGATGTTGATAGATAGATATGTAGGTATGTAATGTAAAGGTAGAAAGTAAGAAACACAAAACCACGACACGAGTGTTTATAGTGGTTCGGCTACAAGGACACTTTCCTTGCCCTACTCCACTCCCCGAGTCACCTACTCGAGAGTTCGTAATCACTACACGACACAACTCCTTATGGCGGAGAAGCCTTCACAACGTCGCCTACTATTTTTTCGGTACAAGGCTAGACACCGGGTTCTTCCACAAGGTAGAACCACACCTATCACAACGTCGCCTACACTTTATCCGGTACAAGGCTAGATACCGAGTTCCATTACAAAGGAGGAACTATCACCTAACACTACACAACACCTATCCCAAGGGAGACCCACTCCTTATTACAACATCATCAAGGATATCAATGTCCTTGGATACAACCTTTCTCTATTCACCATATCGATTGTACACCCTTGGCATATTTCCCTAATGCCTTTGACTCAACCCTTTTGGCATCCTTCACTAATGCCTTTGACACGGACTTTGGCACCTTTCACTAATGCCTTCGTCTTGACTCTTTTGGCATCCTTCACTAATGCCTTTGACACGGACGTTGAGCACCTTTCACTAATGCCTTCGTCTTGACCCTTTTAGAATTCTTCACTAATGCCTTTGACACGGACGTTGAGCACCTTTCACTAATGCCTTCGTCTTGACCCTTTTAGCATTCTTCACTAATGCCTTTGACACAACACTTCTAATGAGGAAGAAAGAACTATCAACAAGAGAACCTCAGTAGTCTTGATGATGACGAAGCATGGCAACTCATGGACTTGAGCTTGCTCGACTTCAAGAGGTGGTGATCTCGCCTTTAAGAGGAACCTAGAGAATCACACAAAAACAAACACAAACTACATAGAGAGATCCTTTGGATCTAAGGTTAGAGAGTTTACAATACTAGGTGAAAGTATGTGTAAGAGTGGCCACCTAAAATAAAGAAATGGCTCACTATTTATAGAAGAAAATATGCTACTGTTCCACGGATCCCACGGATCCCTTACTTGAGGGATCCGTCTAATGTAAACTGGGGGAACCGTGGGACGCTCCTCTTTGCCCATGGGTTTTGGGTCATGGGTCCTAGACTTTGTACCATGGGTATCCAAGTAGATACAATGTATCTAGAAGATGCAATGCATCTAGTCCATGGGTTATGGGTTAGCTCCATGGGTCATGGGTAATACCCATTATGACTTATGCATGATGTCATGCAATGGGTCATGGGTTATGCTCCATGGGTATGGGTTGTTGATGTGCTTCATCGTGGTTTTAAATTTGTAAACATGAATTACCGGTTAACTAGGAACACATTCGGGCAAGTATACCCTAGTCAAGTTGTAGTATAGTATATGGTAAATCAAGGTCGTCCCAAGAGACTTGGTTGCACTACAAGTGTCGTTTGTTTGTTTAAGCAAGTAACAAGTAACAAGTTGATGGTTATGATTGTCACGGATCAAACCAACAAGAAAAGCATTATAAGAACAAGTAACAAGTTGATGGTTAAAAACAAGAAAAGCAATATAAGAACAAGCAAGTATCAAAAGATTCATCATTATTCCAATCAAACACAAAATCTCAATAATCATATCAATAACAAACATCTTTAAATAGAAAAGTAACAAGGTTTACCCAAAGTATGAATTACAATAGGCAAAGATGAAGGATTATAGCACTCCTTCAAGCCTCCAATCAACTACAATAGTTCTACCAAGCCGGAAAATGATGTCCAAACGCCTTCGACAACCCTTGAGCACACTACACGAATTTGGCAGAGGTTTGTGGTCTTTTGGGGAAGATAAGTTGGTGTAATTGGTGGAAATTTGTCCTTAAGGGTGGAGGCTTGAATTTCACACAAGTTGGGATAGGATAGTTGGTGGAAACTCGTCCTTAAGGGTGGAGGCTTGAGTTTCACACCTTTGGGGTGAAGGTATTGAGAGTGGTTGTGTTCTCTAGGTGGAAATTCGTCCTTAAGGGTGGAGGCTTGAATTTCACACCTTTGGTGAAGGTATTGAGAGTGGTTGTGTTCTCTCAAGTTATGGTTTGCTCTCTAGGTGGAAATTCGTCCTTAAGGGTGGAGGCTTGAATTTCACACCTAGAGAGGAGTGGTGGATGAAAGGGATGAGAAAGATGGAGAAGGGATGATGAAATGAGGTGCCAAATGGGTTCTATTTATACTACTACCAAGGCCTAGGGTATTCAATGCATTTCTTGGAGGCCAAGGAGCTTGGAAGGGACTAGAAACCATGTAAGAAGGGACTAGAATCATTTGGAACAAGTTTGGGATCTTAGTAGTGCAGAAATGGCTGAAACAGGACCTCCAACCGGATCCGGTTGAGCTCCAACCGAATCGGTTGGTCTTCTTGACAGCTCTCCAACCGGATCGGTTACGGGGCTCGACCGATCGGTTGGAGCAAAATCACAAAAAGTCATAAATGGCAAAGTTGTAGATCTTTCTCTTAGCTTTCCGTGGCCGCGAACGGGGGGTCAAACGGAGTCCGTATGCAAAAGTTATGGCCAAAATGGTGAAGGTGTGTCGGGAACAACGAGTCTTCCAATATGTCTTCGTTTAAGCTTCTTTTCTTCATTTCTTTCTCGTTTTCCTTCTTGAACTTTATTCTTGAGTCTTTGGACCACTAACTTTATGACTTTATCTTCTCGAATATACTCCGCAAGTCTTTCTTTGGTCGGGAATTCTTCATACATGGAGAAATCTTCGTGTTTTACTTCTTTTTTCGTCTTTTTCTCCACTTTCCTGTACTTGGCTACAAATGAACTAGCAAACGCACTTTTGTACGATTAAGCATTAAAAGCATATGATTATAACCAAATAACACACATAAAAGCACGGATAACGCTACTAAAAACATGCACAATTTGAGCGTTATCAGTTGTGGACTTTAGGTTTTACCCAACTACATTCAATGTATTTAGTCATTGGGTCAAATATTTAAACTTCTACCCATTATATTACCCATTATAATACATACTAAGTATGTATATATCTACCCAATATGTAAACACTAGTTGTTGTACATATGTATTACTAAATCATGAAAGCACTATTATTTGTTTAATGTTTTATGTGAAAACGTAAGTGTGTTAGTAAACTGTTGGCTCAAACCATTTACGTATTTTATTTGTTTTGTTAAAAGGATTTTACGTTTGTTATCGAAAAAACATTAGAAGATCGTAAAATATAAATAAACGTTTTTACGGCTTATTTGTATTAACATTATTTACTAAACATGTTTTGATATAGTTTTAATATGTTTAGTAAAAGTGTGTTAGTAAACTATTGGCTCAAACCTTTTACGTATTTTATTTGTTTCGTTAAAATGATTTTACGTTTGTTATCGACAAAACATTAGAAGATCGTAAAATATAAATAAACATTTTAATGGCTTATTTGTATTAACAAGAGCAATTTTGGGGCCAAGGTCAAAACCTATAGTTACTATGTTGGAAGACATTAGGCTCTACATAATGCAAAGGTTGGTGGCTATGAATAAGAAAGCATTCTCTTTGGAAAAGGACTAATGATGCACCACCATTACCCCCCCCCCCCCCCCCCAACTAGTTAGAAAGTTGCCTGGTACACCTCAAAAGGAAAGAATCAAAGCACCAAATGAAAATTAATAGTATTCAAGTTAGTAGGGTGGGTAGAACTATGACATGTACTAACTGTTGGCAAAAGGGCCATAACAAGTCATGTTGTAAAAATGCCCCACAAGTTCCTGGGTTGGATGAGAAGGATTTTTTAGAAGAACAAGTTCCTGTGGAAGGATTTATCACAAGAATCGTGGCAGATCTGAAAGAATCAAAAACCTCCAGATGAGCAAAGCATATCAGTTTGACCAAGTGGGAACTGTTCTACTCCTGATAAAGCATTTGCATTGTCTGATTCTGAATAGGTTAACTATGTTAGGATTATAGCTATGTTTTAATGGTATGTAATGAATAATTAGGAACCTAAAGTGCATATTTGTTGGTTTGATTTTGGACAGTAATGGTGGACCAAAAAACAATGACAGTAATGGTGGACACAAAAGCATGTGGGCACATGCTTTGTGGTATCTTTTGTAATGGCCATTTAAGTTGCTTTTGACCATCCTGAATGAATCAATATATGTAGTATTTCACTATCATATACTATGTTCTATGTTATGCTCAGTTTTTCATGCTTTTTTTTTAATGCCTTTACAATCTTGAATGAACCAAAAAGCAATGACACTAATGTTGTTATTATGTTGTTTTAAGCCATATTGTAGTTCACCTTTTGCAGTTTTAACGCAATAAGTGCAATAACTAATGAACAAAATATATACCAAAATACCCCAGTTGTCATTGACAAAACATTACATTTGATACATACTGCAACTGATCTAATGCAACTAATCTATTACAACCAAAACACAACATTTCTTGGCCAAAATACACCAACTGTCAACTAACCTTACCCTATTACATTAAAACAGAAACCAAGCCAATACAAAGATGATCACGACTTCCAAATTAAACAACTTTTTTGACTTTTCTTCAATTAAACCTTTAGTTGCTCCATTTCAACAGCAAGGACAACAAGTATTTCTTGGCTATTTACTTTATTTTGTACTTGAACCCTTTAATATGGAGTCAAAGCTTTATACATCTCATACAAGTGACCTTTGTAGCAGTCATTATCTAACTCAGGATCAGACCAATCCCATTTTGTACAATTCCTTACACCTGTTTTCTACAAATAACAATTTATAAGCTTTTCATAAAAGAGTTAAATAATGAAGATTCAAGCAACTTACATATCTGTTAAGGCACACAACAAAATGTCTTGCAGGGTTTGAAGGGGTTTAAGAGGTAAGAGACATGAGAGGAAGCTCGCATTTGCACTCATTTGGAAGGTTACCATGGTTTGAAAGGTAGGAAGAAGATGACGACATCTTGCAATTGGGGATCTAGGGTTTATGAATTAGGGATTTTGGTTTATGAATTGGGGGTCTTGTTTAGAAATGGGTTATAATAGGGTAAAGTAGTCGGGTTTGAAATGGGTTTTAGGGTAAAATAGAGCCATGTAAGCAAATGGGTTAATACAGGTGGAAATTAACAATAATTAAAAAAAATATTACGTGGAAAACAAAAAAGGTAACATTGTTGATATTCGTACAATGAAAATAAGTTTTGATGGCTTAAATGTTGATAAAAAAAAGTAAGTGTTTCAACTCACAAAATTGGAGAAAGTAGGTTATTATTGTATAGTGTTTACACAAAAATTAACCACCGGTAAGATTTAACCTTTACGCCTATCAAAAGACACAATATTAATCAATACTTTATGGTAAACACCTATTAAAAACTAATTTGGCACATGTAATCTGATTTGAGCCCATACATTAATTTGTGTGATCCACTTTGGTGAGTTACTAATTGTTCAACCCGTTTTTGTTATTGTTTTATGTTACATCTCGGCATACCCAAAAGTAAAATCCTGGCTACGCCACTGCCCGGTAAAAATATTAATCAAATAACGTTAAGTACAAATGGAATGTGGCTGAAGAACCACATTAACCTCAAGCAAAAGCTTAATAAACAACTATGAAAGAGTGTTTATGACAAGCCATAAACACTAACAATCTGAAACTTTTGTCTAGTTTCAGATTGTTTCGATACAGTCATACTGTTATGTTTTTTCTCTCGGATCTGGTGCAGTTTCTTTGATTTCTAAGAAGCAAGAAATTGTTGCATTGTCATCTTCGGAAGCTGAATATGCTGTTGTAACTGTGTCAGCATGTTAAGCAGTATGGTCACGAAGGTTGCTAGCTGATTTTTGTGAAGCTCAAGAAGGTGCAGCTGAGGTGTATTGTGATAACAAAGCAGCTATCGTGATGTCAAAATATCCAGTATGTCACAGCAGGACCAAGGATATTGATATACGCAACCACTTCATTCGAGATCTAGTAAGCAAAGAAGAGGTTGAGTTGCAGCATTGTGGTATGAATCAACAAGTTGCAGACGGACGTTCTAACCAAGTCACTGTCTACTGGTAAAAATGAAACTTTCAGGTTGCAAATGGGTGTGACAAGTGTTGAAGCAAGGGAGGTGTGTTAAATAAGTTATGCTTCAAGACTTGCAGCTATATTTCTAGTATTAACAGCTAGTTGTCAGTTTATTGTTTTATTAAGGATCTTGTCCTCTTTTGTTTCTGTGTAATAAAAAAATTATGCACTACCATTTCAGTATGCTTTCTGTTTTTCATGGTTTCGGGTCTCTTTACTTTCGCAACAGGTCGACCATTTTACTTGATATGCATAGATCAGATAAGATGAGATTTGAACTTAAAGAGTCTTAACAGTTATAGCCAGCTGAATAGCAACACAAACATCGATCTCGAAAGAGAATACTAATTAAGTTCATTAGAAGAGTAGTACGTTTAAGTATCTTGTAGAGGCAAGTACTATGGGGACAAGTGCTAAGATTACATCAAAGAAAAGTTACATCGGACTAGGTGTTCGGTGTTGATATAATAAAAAGTCACCGATTATGTTACAACCTAGCTTTCTATTCTTTATTGCACCAGAAAACGCTTGTTTATTCATATATCATATACTACGTTAGCTAGTAAGGAGCTTGTCCGGGGACATTTCCTGGAGTATAATAGTTGCAAATAACGAACCGCACACCCAATTTGACCCGAATTACTCCAAACCACTTGAGTATAATGTTCACATACGTGTCCACTAGCACACGTATTGGTACTATACGTATAATAAGGTTTCTCAGCTACCCATAAATTCACTGCTGCAGTACCTGTTAAGGTAGCACCACCGTTAGCAAGGTTCTCGCCATAAGTTCCACCAGATTGGACGAGACTGCAGTCCACTTTCCTTTGGTTAGCATAGTTTTGAGCATAGACAGCCACAGTGGCATTCCATACCACGTTTCAGACCCCTACTTGGGAGCGAGCCGAATTGTGAGCGTTTAAGAAATCTTGTTGAGAGTTCTGAGCATGAGTGGAGTGAAAAATGGATAGGGCCAAGAGACAAATAAGTGCAAATGAGAGTTTGAATTATCCCATAATTACTAATGTATAGTTTCTTTAGTTAGTAAGTAAATGTTGTATGATGATGTAGAGACATGGATAACAAAGGGCTATTTATAGAATGTTACGTGAGATTTAATGACTACTTGACATGTGCAAATGTAAGTGAGTTGAGCATACCAATCTACGCAATTTAGGCAAAGTCAACAAAATTTCCCATTATCCCATATGTGCATTAGTCTCTTAATTGCTACATAGGAGACTAGTTACACAAGTTGGTGTTTAAGACATAATTTAACTCAAATCAATTGTTAACTTAGTATAAAGGGTTTTTGGAAACTGTGTTAACTTAGTAAGAAGTCCCTTGGAGTGAATGAAGTGGCAAAGATATGGCAATTAGAACATTTGCAGATACATGCAATGCATGATGGATATATGGCATAAGTATGAGATAATTTGTTTGGTTTTGTGTTTCAGTGGAATTCATTTGCGCGACTCGGCTATCCAAAAGAGCATGATGGATATATGGCATAAGTATGAGATAATTTGTTTGGTTTTGTGTTTCAGTGGAATTCATTTGCGCGACTCTAGGCTATCCAAAAGAGTAGTCACCTTGGATTAGTCAGCTCACAATGTCAAGTCAGTGCACTTCATTTTGATAATGCAAAATGTATGTGTTGGATGACTAGTTAAGATCCTTGGGTAAAAATGATTCGGATAGACTTGCCCTGTCAACACTAGAGCCAATTAAGAAGACCTTTAAACAACTTTATAACTTATAAACCAATCTACTAATTTCCCTCATTCAAGAAGTTCTTAAATTTTACCTAATCAACTTGTTAGAAATAAAAAAAATACTTAAGCCAACAAGCTAGAAATACAATATACTTATGCAAACTTGTTAATATCAACTCATAAATACAAACTAGCCCACTTGTTAAAACTCAATTAGACAATGTGAAAGTAGTAATATTGTCCAATATACAAACACATCATTTGGTTAAGAGTCTCACAGTCATGTGTATTTCATATCTTCCTGCATATATTTTTTTCACTGTCATCAAATTTCTAGCTCGGTCTTCGTTTCTTTTATAAATGTTCGCGTACAGGTTTACACGAGGTAATAAACGTTCACGTACAGGTTTAGACGAGGTGTATCCACACTTTCTTTTATTTGACCCAACAATTTCACCCCAGTTGATAATAGGCTAACCAGGCGAGCCACACGATAACACAATGCACAACGACATCAAAAAGAAAGTTCATAGTTTGGTCTACATTGATGATAGAAGCGGATGTAGATAAATTCAGATATCATATAACGATACATGCCAAAAGACTAATAAACAAATTAATGGGTTCAATGCTGCTATACTGAGACATTTCAATTTTACCAAAAGAATGAGGAGACAAATGCTGTAACATATTTCTTTTACAATTCATTCAAGACAGAAACCGTCATGTAAATTGCCTAAAATGACACTATTTTATTTTCCAAAACTATATAAAAACATCATATAAGGTTATAACAATCTACATCATTCTGGATGACGGCGAACCCAAAATGTCCAATAAATATCAATTTTCTTCTTTTTAAAAGCATATAGAGGATGCGTAATGGTTGTGAGCTTTATAAATTTACTCGAGAAGAATTAGAGAACCTTGGGGTGTTTCAAAGAAATGATTTGAGGTGGAAAATCTGACAGGCTGGCTGGTATGGTTTCTTGGCTGCAGCTAATTCGAATTTCTTGATTGCGTCTTCGTTCTCTTCTATCCTGTTTTGAACAAAAAAGCGAATCCACCAAGTAGCGCTTCGTAGTTTGGCCTAATAAAAAAGCAAGGACTGTGTCACAGAAAAGGTATACAATAACATAAAATAGCAAATTCGTCTTGGATTTACAATAACATAAAACTTTCATTTTCATTTGTGGAGTATATTTCAACTGTGGGTAGAGACGAAGATAAGACCTAAAAGAAGAATGATGAATGGAAGAAAGTGAGATTAACATAAAATAATCGAAGAAATGGAAACATGCGCCGGTCGGTTAATGGGTCAACCGGGATTGGGTTGAGTCACAAACACGTTTTAGTCCAATTTTTAAACTTTTTTTACATATGATTAATGCATTAAGGGTGCGTTTGGTATACTATCCGGAATCACAATCGGTATGACATTGATTAGAGGGTAGTATGGGATTGAGAATACCGATTCCATTTCTATTGTTTGGTGTGAATTTTAGGATATGGTTATCACATGCTTTTTTTTAGGAAGTCATATGATTTTTATATGTTAGTGGTGGGTCCCACAGGAATGAGTTAGAAAAGGTGCATACTCCCCCTCCTATGAGTCTATGGGTATCAAGTGATAGTTTCATTCTCCAACTTAGTAACCAAACATTTGCAATGATAATCATTGTGATTGATGCATTCCGATAGTGGTGTACCAAACGCACCCGAACTATTTCACTATGATTAACAAAAAAATATATCTGTGCTTCTGAATAAAGGAATTTTTTTGGTTGTATACTTGTATGCATTATAAATCGACTTTAGCCAACTTCCAACTCGTTTGACAGATTTCCCTTCTAGGTAAATTTCTTGATTGACCCGTTTGAGATAAAAGACAACCCAAATCAACCTTTCCATAAATAAATGGGTCAAAATTATCAAACTCTGCATATAATTATCAGTAGAACTTGACTTTCGATGACAATTAAAGGCCACAAATAACACAGTAAACCAATATAGGATTAGGTCAACTAGTGTAATGCTAGTGGGTGAAACTATGTTATAATTTGACTATTATGTACTTGTTTGCTTTTTTCCATCAAGTGCTGAGTTCTAGATTGAAACAGTTACACGTTATGAAGAATAGTTAAGAACTTCAAAAAGAAGACTTACAGGGCGACCAAACTTGGACAGCTCAGTAACTTTAGAAGTACGCTGCCCAGGATGACCTATTTTAAAAATAGGCATCATAATTAGAAAGATATGCTTCTACATAATGCTCATTAAGATTCTCCTCTGCACTTAATAAAGGAGAAAATAGGATAAGAATATAGCACTGCACAAGTATCTTATTTGGAATTTACCCGAGAGAATAATAAATCCATCTGAAGATACTCTTGCTAATTCTGGAAGTGTCTTGTTGAGGTACTTTGGGGACAAGTAATCGAGCGCATCTGACACTATAACAAGGGAAAAGGATTTAGACCTATAAGGAAGCGGAAACTTGATATCAGCCACACGAACAATGCCTTTGCGTATAAGGCTATTGCAGTTGGCATCACTGTCATCCAATTCATATGGCTCCACACCCCATGCTTCAGTATCCTCTTCTTTCAATAAATTGGAGACCACTGCACAGGTGTCCGGACCTACATGCAGGATTTTATGCATGCTATCTCCATATGCTTTCTTCAAGTATGGCAATGCTTGAAAAATTTCCGATGTGCATGAACCACCAGCTGCATATACACAAGTAAAATGCATCACTGTATGAACTAGCATATGGATACATGCCTATAAAATAAAGCTTATCATAAATGTGCCTACGAGCAACTTTAACGTATAACATCTAGAATTACAACATCTATATTTCAACATCTTAATTAGGCATCCAGTTATCGATCTAAGCTTAAAGATTGAGCATAATGCTCTTAAGTTTCAGATGTATGGTACTTACTGATCATCAAACTCAAATTGGCAGCAGATGTTAGATTAGTTATATAGTACAATGAAGTAAACGGCAAAACAACTTTAGTCGCAAAATTCTATTGGTAAACAAATATTGTTGTTGTCACAATAAAGACCAGTATAGCTATCAGCAAAATTGTAATCGAAAACAGAATAAGTTTGTTTGCTATATCATAAATGGTTTACCTTCAAGTCTACTCAAAGCAGCTTTATCATATCCATTTCCACCTGTCACAAACATAAATTTTTGGTTAAGTCCAACAGTTAACTCCAAATGTAAATCCAGTGTGTGAATTAAGATCAACTGTACTAACCTGAACCACTAAAAAGATACCCAATGATCAAAAAAGCCCCCTGAAAGATGGACATCATATCAAAGGTTACATAACATGGCAAAGACTAAACGGCATTGTAAAAGGCTGACAGACGGTTATACCAATACTAGAAGGCCAACAGATAAGTAAGGCGAGGGACGTGATTTTGGGTGCAAGGATCCCATAAATGGAACGCTAGCTCCATCACCCAATCGTCGAGATAAACCTGAGGGTCTCCTTGACATTGTTATAGTTATAATAATTCACCTGCATAAATAAAAGTCCGTCCTTAATTAATCAGTTGACTTCCATAATTAAAAATAGAGTGTAATACTGTAATTCAAGGAAATCATTTTTCATAGTCGCACATGTCAACATTTACGTATATATAACACACCCAATGTTGTCAAAAGTTACATATATGGGAGTGTTTGGCGAAATTAGCTGAAGCTTATATCTTAAGCTATAAGCTGGAGTTTTTATTTTCAAAGAGGTGTTTGGCAAATTAGCTAGACTGATACGACCCGTTAAGGTTGTATCGATAGTATGCACCACTTCAAGCGTGTGCTTGCTCCTTAAGAAAAGATAAGAAGAAGAGACGATTTATTTGACTAAAACTTGATTGATTACTTTTAATTAATGACAGGACCTTAAATACTAGTTATATGATGACTCACACAAACACAAGACTTATCCTAAAACATAACAAATACTTATCCTAAACAATTGATAAGTATGCTGGCTATCCCAACCCATCACAAAGTTCTTGTGCATATCCACATGCATATCAATCCTCACTCCTTGAAACCCACCTTGCCCTCAAGGTGTTGTCTTGAAAAGCACTTTTAATTCCGGGATAATCTTCTTTGAATTGCAGCCTCCATCTTTTTCTTCTTTATGTACTTGTCATTAAGACGCTTCAAGAAAGGAATAAGAACATGTAGGGTATAAACAGAGTATTGGACTTCTTTAGCAACCCCTTTGTTATTTTCATTTACCCCAACAACTATAACCCCTTTACCTTCCAACACGTTTGGCTCGTCACTGTTTTGCTCATCGGCCACACCCACCACTTTCACCACTTTAGATAATATGAACCACTTTCACCACTTTGTATCGATAGTATGCACCACTTCAAGCGCCTTAATAATATTAGAGAATAAGAAGACTAGATATATTTTATTATTTGACAAAGCTTGATTAATTCATTCATAATGACGCGGTATAAACCCTAACAAGATAAATTCCAAAACAATGACACTTTCCTAATACGACTCCCAACACTTATCCTAAACATAATAAACTAGGACACATATCCTAACCATGGGCGTAACATAGACCTAGAGCTTATAACTGTAAAGTGACATATATTCCATTGAGTGTTCATCATCAATGATATTTTGAAGCATATTTAAGTAATTTGCTACTCATTCTATAAACACATTTCCATTAGCTTGAGCTTATGGAAGCTTATAATCTAGCTCATTTTAAAAGCTCAAGCTCTTATAAGTTCACATAATTAAGAGGTTTACCAAACACAAACCGAAATGGAAATATAGATCTTAGAGCTAGCCCTGACGATGGTTGGTCTTAGTCAAAAGCAAAGAAACATATATAATAAGTAAACTAGTGCAACACTTTATAAACTACTAGCTAATAAATAATAATAGTATTTGTGAGGAAGAGAAAGATAGATAGATACCTGACTTAAGTTTAAGGATCTTGAACAGAAAGCAACTAGTAGTGTGTTATTGGTTGTGGTTTGGATCTGGATCTATGTCTGTCTGTCTGTCTGTCTGTGTTTTTTTCTTTAGTAAATTAGAAAGACAGTGGAGTTTTAATACTCTCTTATCCTTTTATTAATTAATAATCGGCTTATTCGCATAAATAGCTATCATATTTATTATTTTTTATTACTACCTCCGTCCCAAATTATAAGTCCAGTTTGACTTTTTGACTCAAACTTTGACCTTAAATATTTTTGTTTGTATTATATAATACTTGATGCAAAATATATAAATGGATTGTGTTTTAAATGTATTTTCATTTGGTCTAATTTTCATCGAGTGTTATATAATACAAACGAAAATATTTAAAGTCAAAGTTTGAGTCAATAAGTCAAACTGGACTTATAATTTGGGACGGAAGTAGTATTGTATTTTAACTTGAAATTGACTTTTTGAATTTGTGCTATTGTATATACTTTGTGACTATTTTACTTTTATTTTTTTTCAAAATGAGAAGGGTAAAATAGCCATTTTATATGGCAAAAATATTCTTAAAATAAGTTGAGAAAAAACAAAATTCGCAACATGCAATGACAAAAAATAACAAATATAATATTTTTTTTATGCAAATAACCCTTATTAATTTTATAATTTATTACCTCACAAAGACAAAGACAGTAACTGTTTAAAGACATTTGTAACTTTTGTTTGTTTTACTTCCTTGATGATGGGTAGTGAATATGCACAGGTTAGCAGTCACTTAGCAGACACGAATCTCTTGTCAGAGTTTTCATTTTGGTCGGTCGGTTCATTTTTGGGCTCTTGGGCTGCTAATAGCCCATAGAGTGGACCTCTTTTGAATACTTGTTATTTTGGAAGGTGTAAAAATATTTTAGTGTAAAATTTGTATTTCAATCAATGAGAAGATATTTTAGTGAGTGACTAGGATATTTGATTGGTTGAAAGCGTAATTAGTAGACTTTTTAAAACTTCGTATATTTTGAAAATGGACAATTATCTTAAAACGGGAGGAGTAAATTATAAAGGAGTAATACACCAGACAATATTACCCATCTCTTCGGAGCTTAAATAGAGACAATCAAATATGCTATTTCCAACATCTAAAATCGATTATAATTGTTGAATTAGGTAGATTTTCTAAACATGATGCTTAAATATAAAATAAATAAATAAATATATAAAGTTCGATATAAGTTTGCCCGCATAAGTTGTTTGGTGGGTGAGTGGTGCAAAGTGGCACCTCCATCATGCATAAAACAATAATACAAGGTCAAACGACCACGCAAAAATAGTAGAAATCAGGTGGTTATGGCCACTGGCTATTCTTTTAAATGCCATGTGAAGGGTTTTAGTGGTTAGAAAGAGAATAAAATACATGATGTTAAACTGATGTGAAGTTGAATAGCGAGTGAAATAAGATCTAAACTCTAAAGCATTCATAAAAATAATCCTATTAAAAGTTACACAAATGTATTATTCCATGCAAATCACCAAAACATAATGGTGTGTTTAGTTACAGAAAAAAAAATTCTATCAAATTAACTTTTTTCAGAAAACAAAAAGGGTTTTTGTTTCTAAAAAATATTAAAAATCTAAAAACCGTGTTTGGATGATATTGTTTATAGAAGAGAAGACGATAAATGAAGTGTAGAGAAGTTAAAACGAAAAATCTTGAAAAATGTAAATAACCTTTTCAAATTACTATATATATAATTTAGGGACACAAAACGGTGCCTATGTACGTCGTTTAGGGCTACTGGGGTTACTGGCCAGCCTTTTTGCGTTTTTCCTGAGCCCATCAGCGGTTTCTTCGGCCTGTCTCTAAACCGTTACATGCGTTGCTACTTACTTGTGTATATGTGTCGTCCCTTTTGCATACGTGTCTTCACACTTTGTTTTCTCCGTTCCACTCAGCGGTGCCGCTCTTCCTCTCCGGCGTATCTCTTTCAGCCTTTGGTTTCCTTAGAGGTAGGTAATCAGTGGTTGAGTTATTGGCTTTTGTTGTTGGTTTTTTTTTGTGATATGTGTTTGTGTAGGTTTTTGTGTTTCTGATGGCTACTTTGATTTTGTTTGTTATATCCTGTGTTTGGGGTGTCTAGGAGATTGTTGTTTTATTTTAAGGTGGGATGTATAACATGAAATTTAAGAGTAAGGTTGTGCGTAGGAATAGTAGTGGTTATAGGTTGCAGGAGGATGAATCAGTTAGTGGTAGTCCTGGTGTCGTTGACGATTGCTCGGTTACGCCTGCGTCGAGTGATTTGGGTGTTAGTCATCAACTTTTGCTGGGTTCCGGTTCCGTATCGGATTATGCGGTTATTGAATGGGATCAGTTTGGGGATTCTATGGATGTGAATAGTGGTTTGGTTCCCGATCACGTTTGGGATAGGTTTGGGGCTACGCCTATGAGGATGACAGGTGGGATAACGATTAATGAGCCTGGCTCTTCTCGCGACTCACCTGTTAACCGTTGTCAGCGCTTGCCGTTGTTAGATGATTATATTGGAAAGGGCAAGGGGAAAGTGGATGATACGCCACCGTTGTCTTCTGATGGTTAGTTGGTTTTGTCTTTGCGATTTTTATTTTTATGGTTTATCGACATTTGTTACATTTGTATTGAATCGTGTATGTGCAGTTTTGTATATTGTCGGCGGGTCCGTGTCTGGTAGTTTTTTTGGATGCTCATCATGTTTCTAGTGTGACTCTCTCTGCTCCAATCGAATGTATGCCTATTGTTGTATGTGCTCCTTTATTTTTACATATGAATGTGTTGGTCTTTAATCGTATTCATTTTTTTTTTTGTTATTGTTATAGCTAGTGCCGGAATGTCAGCTGCTTATTACGAACCTGATGCTGCCGCACAAGGTCAGTTCTTCTATGTGTGTTTGCTTTTTCTGTTGCTTTGAGCTATTCTATTGGTGCAGTTGTTCCGTTGCATGGTATTTGCCTTTTACATGCTCAGTTATCTATCGATTTTGTTACTGTAGCGCCTGCGATTCCAAGGCCTGCCGGCTGCGGCATCCCTTTTGCAGCCGTGGGTACATCTTTGAATTCATTTTTGTAGATCCTTGATGCTTGGGGTTTGTGTTTTCCTTTCCTTTTATCGGTTTCAGAATTCGTTTTTTGCCTTATCATGTAGCTTTACCTTTTGCCTTTGCCATCGAAGGTGGAACGAGCTATTCTGCTTATGTTCCTTTTGCCATTAACATTCAAGCTCATCAGGAGCTCACTGCATCGGATTATCCTTTCACTATGCCTGTGGGTGTGCCGGCAGGTAAGGTGACCTCCTCCGGCTGCCGCGCTCCTTTTGCAGTTGCGGGTATGTCTTTGAATTCATTTTTGCAGATCGTTCATGCTTGGTCTTTGTGTTTTCCCTTGCTTTTATCGGTTTCAAAATTCGTTCTTTGCCTTATTATCTGGCTATACCTTTTGCCTTTTTCATTGCAGGTGGGGTGAGCTCTTCCGTTCATGTTCTCTTTGCCATTAACATTGAAGGTCACCAGGAGCTCACTGCATCGGATTATTCTTTTACTGTGCATGTGGGTGTGCCGGCAGGTATTTTTGTTGTGTGCGTATCTACGTGTTTTGTTTTTCTATGCTGATACACATGTGTGTGCTTTTATCATCTTGCTTTAGTTTTTGCTTTTGTTGTGTCAACTGTCTTAGGTTGTCCTGCTAATGCTTCATGTACCGTTGGCATTCAAGTCCATCAGCCTATTGCTGGATTAGACACTCATGTTGTTGTGCCTGTAGTTGCGCCGCCCTCCACGCCGCGCCGACAACGTATGTTTTGTATTTGCTACTTTTATGGTGTCAGATTCTTAGGTTCTTAGATGTTCTCGCTTCGGCTGCTCAGTTCGTGTATTAACTTCCTTCCGTCGTGTTCTTATTGTATTTTTTGTTATAGGTCGTCGTCCCGTCCCACGTGCTAGGGAACGCCGTGTAGCGGCAGGTTCAGCTGTGCCGGCGAGGAACGCGGCAGGTATTGGTACTGCTTATATTTAACTGTCGCAGAATGGTTGTATTGTTGTTGTATATGTCGTGGTTTTGCGCCGTCAGCCAGAATACCCTCTTCGCTTGCGGCAGTTGTTTACAGTGCCTCATTTTATTGATAACATAAGGGCTTATAATTCGATGTTCGCTATGACTTATTTGGGGGCTGACATTGACGACTCAGTTAACAGAGGCCGTGGACCATACGTGGCCAGATATATCACTGGATTGGTGGCCTCTGCCTGCCAGATGATTGTGACCCTAAGTTTCTGCAGCTGTATATCTTTGACACTGAGAACGAAGTTGAAAACCGGTTGCAACATTTTGACGCCGGCGGCCGAACACTGGATCTAGAAATTGTATAAGAACTCATTCATCTATTAGACAATCACAATCAATTAGTTCAGATTTTTAGAACCGCACGGGACTTGATCCGGGCAAGAGATGTTCCTGAATTCAAGATTAGACTGTTTGCGGTCACTGGTTCTAAGCATCATGAACTGCCGTCTAGTGATTCGATAGGCGCAATCGTTTACAAAGGTGGTCCCGATACGGGTACTGACTTTGATGTCGTTATTCACAGACGGGCCGGTGACCCAGAGAGGGTTAGCAAACTACACCCGTCTTATATGTCGTTGCAGTTTCCGTTGGTATTTATATATGGAGAGGACGACTTCCACGTTGGTCTCCGCCTATGGGACATCAGTACTCAAACGGTTGACGAAGCCAAGAAATTATCTATCAAAATGTACTACGCGTATCAGCTTCACGAGCTCTTTCGGCAGTATACTTTGCTAACAAGGGGGTAGATTATTTCAACAATACGTCGTGACGGCCTACTGTAGTGTTGAGCAATATCGTTAGATTACATTTGCAAGCATCAGGATGATAACAGAAATGATTACCTTGCAGGATTGAACGACGCCATCGCGCGCGGTGACCGGAGTGGGTCAGAAGTTGGGATGTGGACTATTCTGCCGGCGTCGTTCGTTGGGGGCCCGCGGTATATGTATAGCCATTATCTAGACGCACTCGCTATATGCCGGGTTCACGGGAATCCTTCGTTTTTTATTATGTTTACGTGCAATGTTAAATGGCCACAGATATTAGACTTCATGGAGGAATTCCCTACTGATACTGTCGTCGACCGACCCGATGTTCTTGATCGTGTGTTTGAACAGAAAATACACCAGTTGACTGCATACCTACGTGACTTTCGTCCTTTTGGGTCGGTCGCTGCAGGTTCGTTCCTTTATGTGTTCACGTATTATGCCACACATTTTTATTTCTCTATGGGTTGCTAATTTGCTAATTACTTTCTGCAGTTTTATACACCGTTGAGTTTCAAAAGCGTGGGCTACCACATTGTCATTTGTTATTGTGGATAGAGGAGCACTCAAGAGTACGTTCAAATGCAGACGTTGATCGGTATGCATCTGCGGAGTTGCCGGATAGGGATACTGATCCGGAAGGGTATCGTATAGTCACCGAGTTGATGATGCATGGGCCCTGTGGTATCGCAAATCTGTCAGCTGTGTGTATGAAGGGTGGTGATACGTGCACCAAAGGATTTCCTAAACCTTATTCGGACGCTACAACCATCGATAAGAAAGGTACGTGCATTATCGAAGGCGTCCCTTTGGCGGTGTTACAGTCCGCCAGAATGTTGAGCTAGATAACGGTTATGTGGTTCCATATAACATGTCACTTCTGAGAAGATTCTACGCGCACATCAACGTCGAATATTGTGAATGGACTATTTTGATTAAGTAGTTATTCAAGTACATTTCAAAGTGCGGACGGATAGTTACAGTGCGGCGGTGCATGGGAGGCGGCCGCCCACAGCGAGGGCCACACTGCCATGAGTGGATGAAATAAAAATACTTAGATGCGCGGTGGCCCACATGAGGCTGTTGGCGTATATTCGCTTTGATGTTCATCAGGAATCGGCCGTTAAAATACTAATTTGTCCATTGTTAATACAAATAAGTAAAAGCGTTTATTTATATTTCACGATCTTAATGTTTTGTCGATAACAAACGTAAAATCATTTTAACGAAACAAATAAAATACGTAATTGGTTTGAGCCAATAGTTTACTAACACACTTATGTTTTCACATAAAACACTAAAACAAGTATAAGTGATTTTATGATTTAGTAAAACATATGTACAACAACTAGTGTTTACATATTGAATAAATTTATACATAACTAGTATGTATTATAATGGGTAACATAAATGGGTAAAAACTTAAGTATTTGACCCATTGACCAAATACATTGAATGTAGTTGGGTATAACCCAAAGTCCATGACCCATACCCATGGAGCATGACCCATAACCCATTGCATGACATCATGCTTAAGTTATATATGGATATTATCCATGACCCATGGCTTTAACCCATGGACTAGATGCATTTCATCTTGTAGATACATTGTATCTACTTGGATACCCATGATCCATAACCCATGACCCATGACCCAAAACCCATGGGCAAAAGGGAACGTCCCACGGATCCCCAGTATTACACTAGACTGATCCCTCGTGGGATCCGTGGAACAGTAGCTGTTTTTCTTCTATAAATAGTGAGTCATTTCTTCCTTTTGGGTTGCCACTCCCACACATACTTTCCCCAAGTATTGTAACCTTCTAACCACATATCCTAAAGATCTTTCTATGTAGATTGTCTTTTGTTTTTGTGTGATTCTCTAGGTTCCTCTTAAAAGCGAGATCACCACCTCTTGAAGTCGAGCAAGCTCAAGTCCATGAGTTGCCATGCTTCGTCATCATCAAGACTAATGACGTTCTCTTGTTGATACTTCTTTCTTCCTCTATAGAAGTGTTGTGTCCAAGGCATTAGTGAAGAATTCCAAAAGAGTCAAGACGAAAGCATTAGTGAAAGGTGCTTAACGTCCGTGTGAAAAGCATTAGTGAAGAATGCTAAAGGAGTCAAGACGAAGGCATTAGTGAAAGATGTCAATCGTCCGTGTCAAGGGCATTAGTGAAAGATGCCTAGAAGTCAAAGTCAAGAGACATTAGTGAAGAATGTCAAGGTTGTATACTCGATGAGGTGCATCGATATACAAATAGAGATAGGTTGTATCCAAGGATATTGATATCCTTGATGGTGTTGTAATAAGTAGTTGGTCTCCTTTGGGGTTAGGTGTTGTGTAGTGTTGGGTAGTAGTTCCTCCATTGTAATGGAACTCGGTACTTAGCCTAGTACCGGATAAAGGGTAGGCGACGTTGTGATAGGTATGGTTCTACCTTGTGGAAGAACCCGGTGGTTAACCTAGTACCCTGCGGAAAAAGAGTAGGCGACGTTGTGAAGGCTTCTCCGCCATAAGGAGTTGGTGTCGTGTAGTGATTAAGAACTCTCGAGTAGGTGACTCAGGGAATGGAGTAGGGCAAGGAAGGTGTCCTTGTAGCCGAACCACTATAAATAATCGTGTCGTGTTTATGTGCTTCTTACTCTTTATTTTTCATTACACATTTATATATCTATCTATCAATGTCCAATATACACATCTAAATAGATTGACATAAGTCGATCTAAATATTTTAAAACGAAGTTTTAATTGGTAAAACTATTCAACCCCCCATTCTAGTTTTCCACAATTGGCATCAGAGCTTCGTTACCAAGTTTCTTAGAGTATGTTGTACTTTAAAAACTTGATACGATCCGTGTATGTTTGAAAACTACAAAGAAGGATTTTTTTGTCATGTTTTATAAATCATCATATTGTTTAATGTTGGACAATGATAGAACGGTCTAATATTTTCCTTGTTAAGAATTCTCCATACTTGGATTTGGGCATACCAAGAAGATCATGAATAAATTTTCTAAATATTTCTTTTCTTAAAAAGAATATTTAGCAATGTATTCTCCATACATGGATTTGGAGATCCTAAGAAGATCACAAAGAATTTCTCTAGCATTTTTTAATAATTTACATTTTTTATTATTATTAAAGTCTTAGTAGTATGCTTACACTCTCTTAGTTATTACTAAAGTAGTTATCTATATTGAAATCATCATCAAGAATAGTATTCTTCGTTGATTTATATAGACTACACTACAAACCTGTAATAATGATATCTCGGCTATTCGAGAGCCTTGATCATTATTCCTCACAAAAGGACTATTGACATTTCATCTATGTCAATGAGTATCCATGTGAAATTTCTTATATTATGATAAAATGGGATTTTGTCATAATTTTTGAAAAACCTCCCAAAGAAGTATGACTTATTCATAAAAAGGGGACCTCGTCAAATAGGCCCTCCATTGGCCGCCTAGCATACGTGCATCCTAGCGCCGGTGATTTATTTTATCAGAGGCTTTTGTTGTGTCATCAAAAAGGGTGCACGGGTCGTTTCCGGGAATACGTACACTCGATAATTACGTTTATCCAACGAATAGGGCAGCGTGCGAGGCAATGGGTTTGCTGGCGGGAGATGGGGAATGGTCACTAGCGTTGGTTGAAGCAGCGCTGCTTGCTACGACCGCTGAGCTCCGTCAGCGTTTTGGTCAGATTCTACTATTTTGTTACGTGGCCAGTCCGGTGTCTCTTTGGAATAAACACTGGCGTATTATGAGCTTAATTTGCGATATTCCTAGGATGATGTCACATTTGCTGCATACGCCTGAGGTTAACCTAAGCGACGAAGAACTACAGGATGAGATTTTGTATGACCTCGAAGGAACCCTAAGATTCTACGAAAAATCTGTCACAGATTTCGACCTGCAGTTGCCGTCGCGGCGTTTGTTAGACATCTTACATAATAGAACAGTAATGGAAGAGAGAAACTATGATCCGGAACTCATGGCCAGCGAGAGTAACCGTTTGGTACCACGGCTCAACCGCGAGTAACGGAGCCCTTTTGACACTGTCATGAGTTCCGTTTTGAATAATAGACAAGAGCTTATATTTGTATATGGCCATGGGGGGACAGGAAAGACCTTCGTGTGGAAAAGTATAATATATGCGGAAGCCAGCCGCGGCAGCGGAAGATTGTTCTTGCGGTTGCCTCTTACGAATCGCTTCGCTTCTGTTACCATCCGGTCGCACGGCCCATTCCTGGCTCAAAGCTCCTCTCGATATTACGAATGAATCTATGTGTACTATAAAGAAACATACTCAGTTGGCAGAGCTGCTTATACAGACTGATGTTATTATCTGGGACGAGGCACCTATGAGTGAGCGCAAGTGTTTCGAGGCTCTTGACAGGACTTTGCGAGATCTTCTAGACGTCTCGTCAAGTGTCTTTGGCGGCAAAACTGTCATTCTTGGCGGAGATTTCAGACAGATGTTGCCTGTCAAGAAAAGGGCCACGAAACAGCAGATCATATCTTCTTGCATTCACAGTCTTATCTATGGAACTATTTCAAGGTGCATCGCTTAACAGAAAATATGAGGTTGAGCACAACACAATCACCAACACAGCAAACTGAAGACATAAGAGGGTTTTCTCAATGGTTGCTGGATATAGGTAACGGTGTCATTGGACAGGAAGACGACACGGATCTAGAAAATTCTTCGTGGCTCCACATACCTGAGATGTATCGTATCCCTGACTCAGAAAATGCTAGACAAGAACCCATACATTTCATCTATGACGAGAGCATATTACAGACACTGACTGCTGAGGCCTTGCAAGAAAGAGCTATCGTCTGTCCTAAGAATGAGACTGCGGATTCTATAAATTCAGACGTGCTGGAGATGTTGGCTGGTGTCGGCCATACTTACGCCAAAGACCGACGAAGCCATACCACGCGGTAACGACGGGGGTGCCACAGAGTTGTTATATCCAATAGAGTATCTGAGTACACTATCATTCGCTGGTATCCCACCACATAACCTTGAGCTGAAAAAAGGGGCGTCGGTTATGATGTTGCGGAATCTTAATCTAGCAGGAGGTCTATGCAGTGGAACAAGGATGATCGTAACAAAGATGCTTGCAAAGGTCTTAGAAGCAAGGATTATTACTGGCACACGAATGCTGCAGAAATTATTTATTCCACGAATAATGCTATTCAACAGAGAGGAGCAGCATCCATTCATATTCAAACGGAAACAGTTTCCGGTTAAAGTTTGTTACGCAATGACCGTTAACAAAAGCCAGGGACAATCACTAAATAAGATAGGCATCTACTTACCTGAGCCGATATTTGGACACGGCCAATTGTATGTTGCCCTTTCAATAGCCACGTCCCCTGCAGGGTTGAGGATTCTGGCAAACGATCAGCCAGGCAGACCTTCTAACGCAACAAAAAATATCGTGTACAGAGATTTTCTAGAAAATATTTGTTAATACAAATAAGCCGTAAAACGTTTATTTATATTTTACGATCTTCTATTGTTTTGTCGATAACAAACGTAAAATCATATTAACGAAACAAATAAAATACGTAAATGGTTTGAACTAATAGTTTCTAACATATTCACATTTTCACATAAAACACTAAAACAAGTATAAGTGATTTTATGATTTAGTAATACATATGTACAACAACTAGTGTTTACATATTTGGATAAAATATACACATAACTAGTATGTAGTATATTGGGTAATATAAATGGGTAGAAACTTAAGTATCACAACCCATTGGGCAAATACATTGAATGTAGTTGGGTACAACCCAAAGCCCATAACCCATGGATCTTGACCCATAACCCATTGCATGACATCATGCTTATATCACATATGGATAATACCCATAACCCATGGATCAACCCATACCCAAGTGACTAAGTGCATTGCACTCAAAAATACATTGTATCTAGCCAAAGATCCATGGTCCAACCCATGACCCATGACCCATAACCAAAATACCCATGGGTAAAGAGGAGCGTTCCACGGATCCCTAGCTTTGTGCTAGCCGAATCCCAAGTGGAAGGGATCCGTGGGATCCAGGGAACAGTAGGATTTTTCCTCTATAAATAGTGAGCCATTTCTTCATTATTTATCATCCCTTTCTAACACACTTTCCCCCCTGTGTTAAATCTCACTAACCTTAGATCCAAGAGATCTATGTTTGTAGTTTTGTTTTTGTGTGATCTTTTAGGTTCCTCTTAAAGGCAAGATCACCACCTTTGGAGTCAAGCAAGCTCAAGTCCATGAGTTGCCATGCTTCCTCATCATCAAGGCTACTGAAGTCTTCTTGTTGATGATTCCTTTCTTTTCTCAAAGAAGTGTAGTGTTGAAGACATTAGTGAAAGATGTCTCAAGTGTTAAGATGAAGATATTAGTGAAGGGTATCTATCTTCTATAGCATAAGCACTTGTGGTAGGTGCTTAGAAGTCAAGACAAAGAAGCATTAGTGAAAGGTGCTTTGAAGTCAAGACAAAGAAGCATTAGTGAAAGGTGCTTAGAAGTGAAGACACAAGACATTAGTGAAAGGTGTCTTGTAGATCTAGTCAAAGGCATTAGTGAAAGGTGTCTTAGATGTACATTCGATATGGTGTGTTTCGATGTACATGATAGACTAGTATTAGATCCAAGGATATTGATATCCTTTATGATGTTGTAAAGGAGTAGATCTCCTTTGGGATTAGTCGTTGGTGTAGTGTGGTAGTAGTTCCTCCACAGCAATGGAACTAGGTGTTCATGCCTAGTACCCTAACAAGGATAGGCGACGTTGTGAAGGTGTAGTTCACCATGGAGTGAAAGAACTAGGTACTTAGCCTAGTACCTTATAAAGGGTAGGCGACGTTGTGTAGGTGTGGTTCACCTTGGAGTGAAAGTACCTGGTGGTTAGCCTAGCTTACCGAAAAGGAAGGAGACGGCCATAAGGAGATTGGTGTAGTGATTACGAACTCTCGAGTAGGTGACTCGGGGAGTAGAGTAGGGCAAGGAAGGTGTCCTTGTAGCCAAACCACTATAAATACTCGTGTTGTGGTTTTGTGCTTCTTACTCTTATCTTTTCATTACTTACCTTTATATGCTTGTTTATCAACATCCAACACACACATCCAAATAGATTGTCATAAGTCAATCTAAATAAATTAAAAGGAAGTTTTAATTGGCAAAACTATTCAACCCCCCCTTCTAGTTTTCCACAATATTGTCAGAAACGAGATTCTTTTCATAACGATCTCGGATACTATCGTGTGTTTTCTTGCGATCTCTGTGAATCGTAGTAGGATGAGAGTTGCTTCGCTTAGTTATTTGAAACTTTTGCTTATTTTTTTCATAGGGAGGGTGCATAGGAATTACATACATATAGGATCATTCTTAAGCCTTCTTGAGTTCTTGGTTCATTAGGTGTATGTTTACAATCCTTTTAGGCTGCTGATATTATGTGAACTAGGTTGCTTCTATAGGACAGCCCGTACTTTAGTTCCCCTGCGATATACACAATCATGTATACATGTTTTAGTTACTCCCCAGTCTTACACTCATGTGCGCAGGTTTATACGAAAAGGGATACGCAGTTACTGCTTTATAGATCCAATACCTTCCACTTCTACAGACTTTTCATGCGTGTTTATATTCGGACCTAGGTCTACAGGCAGGCATTCCGTGACCTATTATATCAGTTACCACAGACATGTGCATGTTCGTATGTACTAGCAATATACTTTTCATGTTAAGGTAAATGCGCGTTACACCATTTCTTATCGCCGTCATCGTTTATCTGCTACATGTGTTTATGTTTACTATCTTACGCGCTTCCAATACAGGCTCTTTCTCTGTTGGCTCCATTCATATATTTTCTGTGCCTAACAACCATTACCTGTTGGTATTTATGCAGGAACATGTCCACTAGCCAAGATTTGGCTGCAGCAGCAAAGTCTGCTGGAAAAAGACCCGTGCCAGACCTTGAAATTGTTCCCGTCTTGAATATTAAGCCGTCTGACATAGGAAAAGCTGTTTGGGTTAGGGTGTACCGTAAATGGACAGTTACTTCTACTCGCGGTGCAAAACCGAAAGTTCTGACTTTTATATTACTTAATCAAATGGTAACATTGTGTACTAGACCTTATTGAAATACGTGCTGGTACAAAGTAAATACTTAACTTGCTTTTACGCGTATCCTGCAGGGGGGGGGGCGATACAGGCAAACGTCGAACCAAAAGAACGGAACCGTTTCGAAAACGTTCTTGAAATGGGCAACGCATATACTATAACCGGGTTCAGGTTGCTGGATACGAGAAAATGGATGCAAACTTTGCCTAACAATCTTGTAGATCTAGTCAAAGGCATTAGTGAAAGGTGCCTTAGATATACATTCGATATGGTATGTTTCGATGTACATGATAGACTAGTATTAGATCCAAGGATATTGATATCCTTTATGATGTTGTAAAGGAGTAGATCTCCTTTGGGATTAGTCGTTGGTGTAGTGTGGTAGTAGTTCCTCCATTGCAATGGAACTAGGTGTTCAGCCTAGTACCTAATAAAGGATAGGCGACGTTGTGAAGGTGTAATTCACCATGGAGTGAAAGAACTAGGTACTTAGCCTAGTACCTTATAAAGGGTAGGCGACGTTGTGTAGGTGTGGTTCACCTTGGAGTGAAAGAACCCGGTGGTTAGCCTAGCACCGGAAAAGGGTAGGCGACGTTGTGAAGGCTTCTCCGCCATAAGGAGATTGGTGTAGTGATTACGAACTCTTGAGTAGGTGACTCGGGGAGTGGAGTAGGGCAAGGAAGGTGTCCTTGCCAAACCACTATAATACTTTCGTGTTGTGGTTTTGTGCTTCTTACTCTTATCTTTTCATTACTTACCTTTATATGCTTGTTTATCAACATCCAACACACACATCCAAATAGATTGTCATAAGTCAATCTAAATAAATTAAAAGGAGTTTTTAATTGGCAAAACTATTCAACCCCCCTTCTAGTTTTCCACAATTGGCATCAGGCCGTTCGTTACCAAGTTTTTTGAAGTATATTGTACTTTAAAAACTTGATACGATCCATGGTTAATTGAAAACTACAAAGAAGGTTTTTCATAAAAACAAACACCATGTGTTTTTAAAAGTTTTCTTATTTACTTTTTCATTTAATTGCACTAATCTTCTTTGTCATGTTGATTAGTCAATGCTCATACCCACCAAGCTTTAGGAGTCGCTTGGTAACAAGAATACCTTCCTTATAGAAGGTATCTTAATCGCAAAGGAGCGGGGAATCGTCTAAGTGACATTTGTTGTGTCATTGTAAAGACACTCCTAATGCTAGAGGTATGATTTTATTTTTATTTTGCTTGATAATTAAGTATGCCTATTTAGGTATTTATATGATTATCTTTTGTGCTTATACATGTTTTACATAAAGCTTCATTAGGAAGCCTCTTTCTCACATACGTGTTTTATTTCTCATCTAAAGTCATAGTATATAAAACTTTGTTTTGTTTCTTTTAAATCCAATAATAAAACAAAACACGAATTTCAAAATTTCCTCCTTCCCTATAAAACCCCACCAAACTCTCACTTTTTCAAATCCTCCAATTTCAAAATTTTCTCTTATTCAAAAACTTTATCTTCCTCCTCATTTCATCTCAACCGAAACCAAGAAGATCCGTCATCAACATGGTTTACATATGCTTCGTGCTCATCTCCCTAACACTCATCTCACTTGTGTTCCCTATGATGAAGTTCACATATGGAGACATTTACTTTGTGTTGTTAATTACGTGCGATCATATATACACAATCCTTTGTATCATCCTTAGTATTGAAATGCAATATTATTAATAATCTAGTTTATCTAGGTTATTTTTATCATAATGTGTTTATCACTTATTTTGATTTATATGTTTTATATTCTTTCGTGATACATTAGAAGTCATGTATGCATGCTAAAAGAAAATGTATGATAAAACATATTTCGTGGTATAAAAACTGTAAAATCTATTGTGGAAAACTAGAAGGGGGGGTTGAATAGTTTTGCCGGTTTTAAGTTGATTTCAAAAAACTTTAGATTCGATATTATGTGAAATCGTTATGGATGTTAAGAACGTATAGATCTAATGATAATGCAAGCAAATAAATAAAGTTAAGGGATAGAAAAGATGATAAGATCGTTTATGCGCTCAGCTAGGGATCAATAACAAAGACTAATAACATGCACATCGGAATAAACTAATCAATTCTTTGTTATTGAACAAGGTTTTCATTCACTAACACTAACTAATCTTAGACGTTTATAGGAACACGTCTACTAACTAAACTAATAGCCTAGGCGTTTACATGAACATACGCCTAGGACACACACACACACCTTTACTAGACGTCTACATTATGGAAGACTTAATTAAAACCTACACCCCACGTCCTCTTTATATACCTGCAGAGATTAGGGTTTACAAATCTCTACTAAGGACTAATAAATAAAACTTCTTTTTGCAAGCAAGTCCTTCCATCTTTTTGTAGGTTTCCTTCTTGTCATATTAAGTCCCTCTTGTTTCATTCTTTTTGTCTTATCAACTTAAACGTATAATTCCCAACAAAAGATACAACCGATTTATAGTGGTTCGGCTACAAGGACACCTTCCTTGCCCTACTCCACTCCCCGAGTCACCTACTCGAGAGTTCAAGCACTATGTCAACAAACTCCTTCACTTGGCGGAGAAGCCTTCACAACTTTGCTTACACTTTATCGTACAAAGCTAGATACCGAGTCCGTAGCACGGTGGACCAAACCAACACGACTATTACACAACAAATATGTGAAATTTCAAATACAAGATCTTAGCTCACAGAAATCTTACGGGTGACAAATCAATCAAGGACCCCTTTGCTTGGATGACTTGTGGAATGCTTTCGTGATCTCAGCATGAGAAGGACCTATATGAGGATCACAAATAGAAAGAAGAAGAACAACTCTCTAGATCAAGTGATCTATATGTTAGAAGAGAATGAGAGTGAATGAGAGATTTAGTAGAAGAGGGGTGAGTTAGAATGAAGAAATGACTCTCTATTTATAGGCAAATTTCTCCTCTGTTCCACGGATCCTACGGATCCCTTCCACTTGGGATCCGTCTAGTGTAATCCTAGGGATCCGTGGTACGCTCCTCTTTGCCCATGGGTCATGGGTTATGGGTTGGTCCATGGGTTTTCCTTTAGATTCAATGTATCTAAGTATACATTGTATCAAGTCTTCTTTGGTATGGGTTAAGATCCATGGGTTATGGTCCATGGGTTATGGTTTTTACCCATCCTAATAAACTATTACAACAAATGCTTAATTATTACATTTTTGTATTTAAATGGCTATATGTAAATGATTTACAAAAATAACATGTATCCTTTAAATTATACTTAAGATAACATTACATTTGTTATCAACAAAACACAAAGAGATCGCAAAATATTAATAAACGTTTTTACGGTTTATTTGTATTAACATCTATGTTTTTATCAAATCTGTTTCTGTTATATACTAGCCGGATCCCTTTTGTAAAAGAACCGTGGGATCGTCCCTCTTGGAAACTTGATCTTCATGCAAGATTAAAAACCAATATCTTTCTAAATGTAATAATCCACTAGAAAGTCAAAACCTTGAGTATATCAAAGTGTTAAATACCATTGTTAATAAAAATCTAGTAAAACATTAGATTATCATAGGTTGACCACAAACATCTCTTTTTATTAACTTATCATTTTTATAGGTTCAACTATGGCGCATGAATATGAGTTTGATTTTTCACTCACTAGCGTCTACACTCCGAACATCTCTCTCGAACCCAACACACCCGGCAATCATGTCCGTGGGTTCAATAATCTCGAAAACCGTCACTTCCATGAAGGGCGTATTGTAGACACCTCTCTACAATTCGAAGAAGGTATCAATACCTCCTTCCAAGCCATAGGACTAGAATGCCTTCTTGAAATCAACGAGAAGATATGTCCAAGGTTCATAATGGAATCTTCCGTCAAGTCGAACTTCGTTCGTAAGCGAGGATCGCTCTCTATCTCTTTGGTTTTATATCAAAACCAAAAGTTCACTCTAACCCTTGGGCATTTTGCTCACATCCTCAATTCAAATCATGGAAAATGTGCCTTCACCAAAGATTGGTCTCTTGATTCTCTCTTCAACTTTCGTGAAGAAAATAGTCCATATTGTTCACACATACCTCTCCGGAAGATTTAAATCGCATAATATGCAAACCTCGACCATATTACTCCAATCCAAACATTATCTTTACAAGGGATATCCGAGAAGAGTACAAGCCTCTTGCACTCATCCTACGTGAAAATGTTTGGAGTCTTAGGGAAAATCGAGAAATTCTTCCCGCTTGTTGTGCTCACATGTTGTGTTGTTTGCTAACACAACAACAATACAATCTCGCCTACTTCTTGCAAGGCAATTGCAAATCTTCAAGGCTCCAAGAATAAACTCATCCCTTATGGAATGTTCTTGACCCGCCTCTATCATAATGTTATGCACTTCCATCCTCAATTTCAAAGTCCGTTGTACGTACTTGTGAACAAGATGATGGAACCGCTAAACATATCTCTCATGAAGACTTTCTTCATTCTTGATTCCACCAACACTCATCAATCACATAATGATCCTCCTAGCGAAAACACTCAAGGAAACTAATAGTATTCCAAAATAGGATCAAATCTCTTGTACTCGTGCTTTATCAATGTAATCCAATTTCCTTCATGAAATAAAACATTTTACATTTGATATCTTAGTATTAGAACTCTTTTTAGACTATCCTTGAGATATAATGCATTGTCAAGATCATTGCATACCTTTAAGTAAAGGTCCTGCTGGCGATGAAGGATCCCAAAGATTGTACTAGACGGATCCCTACTCTTAGGGAACCGTGGGATCCGACAAACAGAAAATGCAATTGCAAGCATTATATTTCAAACATATCCTTAGAACACCTCACACACTAAGCTAAACATAGTGTCTTAAGGCAAAATTAAGTCCTTATCAGGATAGGTTGATCTTTCCTACTCATACATAACTCACCTAGATCACACTCTAAGACGATTGTAGATCTACCGTTTCGTTTTTAATCCATTACTCTTCCGCTCTTAAACTCACACTTCATTTTTTACTTGATCCCTCACATCTAGCCTTAGAAATCTTTCGATTATGGCAAAATTGATCATTAATCATCCTCACCTCAAAATTGATCAAAGTTGATCAAATTCTAGTTTTTTCCATCTCAAAGTTTCTAGGATATTTTTAAAAAAACTATCCTAAAACACAACCTGATCTCTAGGATCATTTAGCTTCAATTGACACTCTAAATCTTTAGTGTCATCCTTGCTCATCCATTGGTACTCTTGAAAGTTCCAAATCCTTCCATAAATGACAATCATTAGCTACATCATTCATTACCTTCAAGTACTCAAGCACCCCTTCATTTAAAACACTTAGGAGGACTGAAACACTCAAGATGATATAGGTCTTAGATCTTAGAAACATCATTTCCACCTTTTCATAACTGCTGAAAGCCGGATCCCTAGGATTAGCCTAGACGGATCCCTCTGAGGAAGGAACCATGGGATCCGGATGACAGTTTATGTCAAATCTTGCAAAAACAATCATTTCAACTCATCTTCCTAACTCAAACACTCCATCTCATCTTAAATGAGTTCCTAGATCAGTGCAACCTATGAAGTTGACTCTTGTGCATGTCAATCATCACATTCCAATGAATCCTAGTGGCTTAAGGCTTAAATGCACTTGCCAAATCTCTTAGTTTATAAACCACCTTGTTAGGACCTCCATAGTCATCACTCTCATCCTAACTTTCAGCTCTTGCAACCTCTTGAAATCATCTCATCATGAGGAAAACCCCAAGTAGTAACTTATCCACCAAAGAACCACCCATGAAAAGGGCTTGTGTTATACACGAAATTTCTTCAACCGAATCATCTTCCGTCAAGCCAACAAATGATAGAATTCTTCATCATCCAATCAAACCAATTCCTAAAAGGATAGTACCCACAAAACTACCTATGCCAAACACCACCATACCTCCTAGGCCAAACAATATCATCTCCACTAAACCATCACCATTGATTCCTAGAGCTATTTCATTTACATCCCCACTATCATCACCACACCTCTACAATTTAGAGGATTTGCCTCCTAGGCGTCTCATCGCTTCCGCATGCGACAACATTCTCCTCATTAGGAGGAATAATGGTTCAAAATCAAGGTGTTGATTCAACACTTGCTTCGGCTTCCTTTTCACCGTTTCCATCATATAATCCCATTTGGATTATGAGAAATCATCAAAGTCAACCACCCGACCATATGGAAGTTGACACTTCTCTACCACCACCATCATTTTTGTTTGAGTCATTCTCAAATGCACCTCCACCAATCCCTCCATCGTTTGAAGCTCCATAAGCCGCTTCACTTGATCCTTCGCATCAAGCCATTTCATTTCTTCCACCACCACTACCTAGCCATGACAAAGATTGCTATCATTGTCAACATGTTGAAAGTTTGATACATGAAGTACGAGAAGACCAACGTTTCATGTTCTATCATCTCCTCGAGCGTTTCGACGAGATCAAACCTAAACAAAACTTGAGCTAGAAGATTTTAGTGGTGTCCTAGCATCAAGCGATAGTTGGTTTAGAAATTCCTAGTCATGTATTTTCTTATTTACTTAGTTTTTAGAGTCATGTATATCATAACTCTAGTTTTATTAAATGTAATTACATGCTACTTGTTATTTTGTTGAGCATATGATTACTTTGTATTCATATCTTATTTTTGTGATAACATTACTTGTTATATCACCTTGGCTGAAATTAAACGGCTAATACGGATCCCTCAAAATTGCCTAGACGGATCCCTACTAGGAGGGAACATTGGGATCCGTAAAACAGAAAGCTTTCTTTCTACTAACTTGAATCACATTTGCAGGAAATTGTGAATTATACTTGTTTTCTAACCTTTGTTTTGTAGTTATTCAATTTACAAATGAAGACTTTGACATCCTAAAGATAGGGGGAACTTTATGTCAAAGCAATACATTGCAAATTACTTGCAATACTAGGTTTACATTTCGTGACATCCCCTTGCAAAATTGCAATCATCAAGGGGAGCACATTAGTCTCTTAGACGATATCTTTTGCAAACTTATTTGCAAATAAACTAGATTAGTATCACTTACTTGGCGCCCTTACATAGGGATGGACTCGTCAAGGGGGAGTAAAGACGAGATCCTTTCCCGTTATTTGCTCTTTATTTCTTTTTACTTTTTCTTTCACATGTTTTTCTTAAAACGATGTGTTGCCTTCTTCAAACACTTTTTGTTTGACAAAAGGGAGAAAAAGTAAAACTACAAATTCAAACTTTTACAATTTTAGCTTTTCCTTAAAATAATTTTATGTTTTGTCATCAACAAAAGGGAGAGATTGTTAATACAAATAAAGCGTAAAAACGTTTATTTATATTTTACGATCTTCTATTGTTTTGTCGATAACAAGCGTAAAATCATATTAACGAAACAAATAAAATAAATGGTTTGAACTAATAGTTTCTAACATATTCACATTTTCACATAAAACACTAAAACAAGTATAAGTGATTTTATGATTTAGTAATACATATGTACAACAACTAGTGTTTACATATTTGGATAAAATATACACATAACTAGTATGTAGTATATTGGGCAATATAAATGGGTAGAAACTTAAGTATCACAACCCATTGGGCAAATACATTGAATGTAGTTGGGTACAACCCAAAGCCCATAACCCATGGATCTTGACCCATAACCCATTGCATGACATCATGCTTATATCACATATGGATAATACCCATAACCCATGGATCAACCCATACCCAAGTGACTAAGTGCATTGCACTCAAAAATACATTGTATCTAGCCAAAGATCCATGGTCCAACCCATGACCCATGACCCATAACCAAAATACCCATGGGTAAAGAGGAGCGTTCCACGGATCCCTAGCTTTGTGCTAGCCGAATCCCAAGTGGAAGGGATCCGTGGGATCCGGGAACGAGTAGGATTTTCCTCTATAAATAGTGAGCCATTTCTTCATTATTCATCATCCCTTTCTAACACACTTTCCCCACTGAGTTAAATCTCACTAACCTTAGATCCAAGAGATCTATGTTTGTAGTTTTGTTTTTGTGTGATCTTTTAGGTTCCTCTTAAAGGCGAGATCACCACCTTTGAGTCAAGCAAGCTCAAGTCCATGAGTTGCCATGCTTCCTCATCATCAAGGCTATTGAAGTCTTCTTGTTGATGATTCCTTTCTTTTCTCAAAGAAGTGTAGTGTTGAAGACATTAGTGAAAGATGTCTCAAGTGTTAAGATGAAGATATTAGTGAAGGGTATCTATCTTCTATAGCATAAGCACTTGTGGTAGGTGCTTAGAAGTCAAGACAAAGAAGCATTAGTGAAAGGTGCTTTGAAGTCAAGACAAAGAAGCATTAGTGAAAGGTGCTTAGAAGTGAAGACACAAGCCATTAGTGAAAGGTGTCTTGTAGATCTAGTCAAAGGCATTAGTGAAAGGTGTCTTAGATGTACATTCGATATGGTGTGTTTCGATGTACATGATAGACTAGTATTAGATCCAAGGATATTGATATCCTTTATGATGTTGTAAAGGAGTAGATCTCCTTTGGGATTAGTCGTTGGTGTAGTGTGGTAGTAGTTCCTCCATTGCAATGGAACTAGGTGTTCAGCCTAGTACCTAATAAAGGATAGGCGACGTTGTGAAGGTGTAGTTCACCATGGAGTGAAAGAACTAGGTACTTAGCCTAGTACCTTATAAAGGGTAGGCGACGTTGTGTAGGTGTGGTTCACCTTGGAGTGAAAGAACCCGGTGGTTAGCCTAGCACCGGAAAAAGGGAAGGAGACGGCCATAAGGAGATTGGTGTAGTGATTACGAACTCTCGAGTAGGTGACTCGGGGAGGGGAGTAGGGCAAGGAAGGTGTCCTTGTAGGCGAACCACTATAAATACTCGTGTTGTGGTTTTGTGCTTCTTACTCTTATCTTTTCATTACTTACCTTTATATGCTTGTTTATCAACATCCAACACACACATCCAAATAGATTGTCATAAGTCAATCTAAATAAATTAAAAGGAAGTTTTAATTGGCAAAACTATTCAACCCCCCCTTCTAGTTTTCCACAATATTGTCAGAAACGAGATTCTTTTCATAACGATCTCGGATACTATCGTGTGTTTTCTTGCGATCTCTGTGAATCGTAGTAGGATGAGAGTTGCTTCGCTTAGTTATTTGAAACTTTTGCTTATTTTTTTCATAGGGAGGGTGCATAGGAATTACATACATATAGGATCATTCTTACGCCTTTGCGAGTTCTTGGTTCATTAGGTGTATGTTTACAATCCTTTTAGGCTGCTGATATTATGTGAACTAGGTTGCTTCTATAGGACAGCCCGTACTTTAGTTCCCCTGCGATATACACAATCATGTATACATGTTTTAGTTACTCCCCAGTCTTACACTCATATGCTTGAGGTTTATCAGAAAGGGATACAGCGATTCTTTGCTTTATAGATCCAATACCTTCCACTTCTACAGACTTTTCATGCGTGTTTATATTCGGACCTAGGTCTACAGGCAAGCATTCCGTGACCTATTATATCAGTTACCACAGACAGCAACCATGTGCATGTTCGTATGTACTAGCAATATACTTTTCATGTTAAGGTAAATGCGCGTTACACCATTTCTTATCGCCGGTCATCGTTATACGCGCTACATGTGTTTATGTTTACTATCTTACGCGCTTCCAATACAGGCTCTTTCTCTGTTGGCTCCATTCATATATTTTCTGTGCCTAACAACCATTACCTGTTGGTATTTATGCAGGAACATGTCCACTAGCCAAGATTTGGCTGCAGCAGCAAAGTCTGCTGGAAAAAGACCCGTGCCAGACCTTGAAATTGTTCCCGTCTTGAATATTAAGCCGTCTGACATAGGAAAAGCTGTTTGGGTTAGGGTGTACCGTAAATGGACAGTTACTTCTACTCGCGGTGCAAAACCGAAAGTTCTGACTTTTATATTACTTAATCAAATGGTAACATTGTGTACTAGACCTTATTGAAATACGTGCTGGTACAAAGTAAATACTTAACTTGCTTTTACGCGTATCTGCTGAGGCGTCAGTGAATACGTCGACCAAAAGAAACGGAACCGTTTAAACGTTCTTGAAATGGGCAACGCATATACTATAACCGGGTTCAGGTTGCTGGATACGAGAAAATGGATGCAAACTTTGCCTAACAATTTTGTGCTCATGCTTGGAAGACTAACTGACATCCAACCATTTTCCGAAGGCCGTTTCCCTGAACACTACTTCAACTTACGATGAATTGCCTATGCGAGAGGACCGAAATGACGTTATTTTGACAGGTGCAAATTACTTTCGAATTTTAATTCACCGTAGCCATCTATTTTCAATGCCTATTCCATGTCTACACATTACATCGGTTGTGTCCTCCATGTGGGTGACCTGCGCCAGCCAGGTAGCGGGAACCAAAGACCGGTCGTATGGAGGGACATTGTGGAAAACTAGAAGGGGGGTTGAATAGTTTTGCTGATTTTAAGTTAGTTTCAAAAACTTTAGATTCGATATTATGTGAAATCGTATGGATGAAAAGAAAGTATAGATCTAATAGTAATGCAAGTAAATAAAGTAAAGTAAGGGATATAAATGACACAACCGATTTATAGTGGTTCGGCTACAAGGACACCTTCCTTGCCCTACTCCACTCCCCGAGTCACCTACTCGAGAGTTCAAGCACTATGTCAACAAACTCCTTCAATTTGGCGGAGAAGCCTTCTAGCGTTGCTTACACCTTTTTCCGGTACAAAGCTAAATACCGAGTCCGTAACACGGAGGACCAAACCAACACGACTATTACACAACAAATATGTGAAATAAAAAATACAAGATCTTCGTTACATAAATCTTGCGGAGGAACAAATCAATCAAGGACCCCTTGCTTGGATGACTTGTAGTAAGCTCGTGGTCTCACCTAAGAGAAGGACCTATATGAGAATCACAATATAAGAAAGAAGAACAACTCTCTAGATCAAGTGATCTTTTGTTAGAAGAGAGTAAGAATATATGAGAGAATTAGTAAGAAGAGGGGTGAAGAGAAATGAAGAAATGGCTCTCTATTTATAGGCAAAATCTTGCCACTGTTCCACGGATCCCACGGATCCCTCCCTTAAGGGATCCGTCTAGTGTAATGTCAGGGATCCGTGGGACGCTCCTCTTTGCCCATGGGTTTTTTGGTTATGGGTCATGGGTTATGGGTTGGTCCATGGGTAATTTAATAGATACAATGTATCTAATAGATGCAATGCATCTAGTCAAATGGATATGGGTCAATACCATAGGTTATGGATATGCTCCATGGGTTGTGATTTTTACCCATCCTAATAAACTATTACAACAAATGATTTATTACAACAATTTGTATTAAATGACTATATGTAAATGCTTTACAAAAATAACATGTATCCTTATAATTTTACTTATGATAACATTATATTTGTTATCAACAAAACACAAAGAGATCGCTAAATATTAATAAACGTTTTTACGGTTTATTTGTATTAACAATCTCCCCCTTTTTGTTGATGACAAAACATAATGTTATGATGAGTAAAACTTAAGATTAGATGTATGTTTTGAAAGCCTAAGTTTTACTTCTTCTCCCCCTTTTTGTCGAAACAAAAAGTTAACCCAACGAAGAAATAAAAATATGGAAAAATAGTCCACGTATCGCTTATTCCCCCTTGACGGTAGCTCCCCCTAGATTGGGGCGTCAAGTGAGAAAAATAAAAAAATCCTACAAAGAAAGGGTTAGTATTAACATGCATAAATAATCTTGTGATTGACGAGAATCAAGATTGGGAGCCAAGGTGTGTAAACAAGGTCTTGTAATAAAATAACAAAATGTAGCGGTATTTATGCCACATACAAGCATGTAAAAGTAAGAACATGACTTGTTCTTAAAAATGACTCAAAAGAAAATTACTAAAAATAAAAATAGTAATAATGATTCATTCCATGCTTGCATAAGGTTATGGACGGAGGTTTTGATGAGTAATGATATTGATGCGATCAAGAATGAGGTTGAGTATGACTCGCATTTCTTCCCTAATTTCTATTGCAATATCCCTAGTGGATTGGCAATGTTCACAATGTAAGTGATGTGGGTAATGAGTGCGGAAGTTTTCCGAACGACTTTGATTTGTGAGATGCTGAAGTTGTGGTGGAAAAGATGGAAAAAGCGGATCAAAGTCCGGAATGTTTGGAAGTGGTGGTGGAAAAGAACCTCGATGTTCTTGTAACAAAATGGGAGCTAAGGGTGGTGAGGTTTCAAGGTCTTTGAAAATTGTGTTTGGAGAAGTTGGAGGTGTCAAAAAGGCTAGTTCTTTTTGCTTTGTTTGTTGAGATCTTGTTGGAGTCTTAAGGAGTTCTAAAAGAGTGATCTTAGGTGGTGATGTGATGGGTGATGAAGTTGGTGTACTTCTTGGTGATGAAGGAGGTGCTATAATGGAAGCATCTTGTGGTGAATGAGTTGTTGGTGATGAACTATTTGATGATGGTTTTGCTAAGCAACAAGGCCGGATGCTAATCCGTGCGGATTTCATAGATTTTGATTATGGTATTTTGGAAGGTGGGATGACAAAATTTTGGATTTCTTGAAAGGGATTGTTTGCACTAGGTGATTCATCTAAGTTGGAAGATCTTTTGGATGACATGGTGGTGTGTTTTTGTGAAGATGAGATGAATATGCAAGCATTTTGGAAATCCTATTTATAGAAACATAACGCATTGTAATGAATGCTTGACCCAAAATGTGGATTAAAATCTAATAATTAGATATGAATTTAAGGCATGTGATCATGAGAACACAAGCATTAAATAACATACTCCAAAAGAAATAAAAATAAAAATAAATGATGAAAAATATTGAAGTTTTCATCCAAAGTGAGAAAAATAGAAGATAAAACTAGCTTCTATCTCACGGATCCCACGGATCCTTCCCTTGAGGGATCCGTCCAACATTAAGGCTGGGATCCGTGGTAATGCTGGTGATTGAGGCAACTCAAAATTTTCCTTGTGGAAACATTTGTGCCTAGTGTGTGCCTATATGCAAACCATTTGGAGTTGCGGTTATCTCGACTCCTAAAAAGAAAAGAAAAAATAAACTAGAAGTGAAAAATCACACTATTATGTGAGATAACCCGAGTGCTCCTAATTCATTGTTGCTTAAATGAATGTACCCGAAAACACATATTAGTTATGTGTCCTCTTTAGCATTCAAAAGACATGAGATGCAATGAAAACGGGTTTTTACTTTGTATTAATAATGAAAAGCGATTTGTCCTAGACGTGAGAAATGGCTTTTATGAGAGTAGATCTGGGAAGAGGTATCATTTTAGAAAACATCTTGAAAAGAGGTTTCTATGTGTGAATAAAACTTTTACAATGTGTATGTAATTACGTGTTTGCAACTTGTACTTATCTTGAAAAATAAGAGAAAACTATGAGTTATAAGTGAAAACTTATCTTGGGTTTTGAAAATTCCCGTATTGCTTGTGAGTTGTGCGTGAAATAGAGATCCTAGACACAGAAAGAAAAAGGCTAGTGTTTACATACCTTGTAGAGTTAAAAATCAAATTACGACGATTGTTCCATGAGACCTGTTCCCGCTTCAACGGTTTGGTGAGGACATCGGCTATGTTGTCATCGGATGCTACCTTCTCAATAGAGATGTTCCCCTTTTGAACATTGTCTCTTAAGAAGTGATTACGAATCTCTATATGCTTGGTGCGAGAATGCAATACCGGATTTTTGCTTAAATCGATGGCACCTTTGTTGTCACTTAGATGAATGTTGTAGTCAACTAAAGCTTGTTTCATCCATAGTGCTTGTTGGCATGCTTTGCCGGCGGAGACATATTCGGCTTCGGTTATTGAAATGGCCAATACCGTTTGCTTCTTTGAGAACCAAGATGTTAAACAACATCCCATAAAAGTACATACCCCACTTGTACTTTTTGGTCAACATAATCACCTGCATGGTCAGAATCTGCATATACAATTGTTTCTACCTCCGTACCCTTAGGATACCACAATCCTAATTGAGTTGTACCCTTAATATATCTAAATATCCTTTTGACGGCTTCTAGATGTGATGTTTTAGGATCTTCTTGAAACCTAGCACATAGACAAACACTAAACATGATATCCGGCCGACTAGCCGTGAGGTAGAGAAGACTACCAATCATGCCACGATATTTTGTGTTATCAACGGATTCGCCGTCTTCATCTTTTGTGAGTTTAGTGTCGGATGACATTGGTGTCCTAATGGGTTTTGACTCTTCTAAACCGAATTTCTTTAACATCTCCTTTATGTATTTAGATTGATTAAAGAAGATACCATCTTCTACTTGTTTGATTTGTAGACCAAGAAAGAAACTAAGTTCTCCCATCATACTCATCTCGAACTCGTCATGCATGATTTTATAGAAATCATCACACATGTCTTGACAAGTAGATCTGAATATAATATCGTCTACATATATTTGAACAATGATTATATGTGACTTTTTTTTCTTAGTAAAAAGTGTGTTATCAACTAACCCCATGGTGTAGTTTTGTTTGATTAGGAATGACTTGAGTCTATCATACCAAGCTTTTGGAGCTTGTTTAAGACCGTAAAGGGCTTTCTTTAACTTATACACATGTTTAGGTTTTTCAAAATCGATGAAGCTCGGAGGTTGAGCTACATATACTTCTTCATTAATAAAACCATTTAGAAAAGCACTTTTGACATCCATTTGATAAAGCTTAAGATCATTAGCACAAGCATAAGCAAGAAGTATTCTTATAGACTCTAATCTAGCCACGGGGCATAGGTCTCATCAAAGTCTATTCCTTCTTTTTGATTATACCCTTGGGCAACGAGTCTAGCTTTGTTTCTAGACACTACATCGTTTGCATCTAATTTGTTTTTATATACCCATTTGGTTCCTATTATGGTTTGATTACTAGGTGGAGGGGCAAGTGTCCAAACATCGTTAGAAACAAATTGATTTAACTCTTCTTGCATAGCCATTACCCAACTTTCATCTTTTATGGCTTCTTGTGTATTCTTAGGTTCTATGGTTAAGACAAACAAAATAGGCTACTTTGGTTTTGGACTTGAGACCTTAAGGTTCTTTCGTTTAATTTTCCTATGACCTTATCTACGGGGTGATCTTTGGATTCTTTAATATTTATGATTTCAACATTTAAAGGTTTTTCTTCCTCGTTTATCTTTTTCTTTATTACAATAGCCTCGCTTTCTACAATCTCGTCATCGATAAGAGGTGGAGTAGGTTTGGGTGGACTTTTATCAAATTTTACGTTTAATGACTCTTCAACCTTCTTTGTTTCTTTATTTATTATGACGTAAGCTTTGCTATTAGGAGAATAACCTAAAAAGATACCTTCGGTTGATTTAGGATCAAATTTTGTAAGGTAATCTTTAGTGTTAAGAAGAAAAAATTTGCTACCAAAGACTTTAAAGTGATCTAACGTAGGCTTTTTGCCTCGAAGTAACTCGTATGGAGTTTTACCTAAGATTGGTCTAATTAAGACTCGATTAAGTATGTACGTTGAAGTATCAACGGGATTGCACCAAAACTTTTGAGGTATGGATTGCTCATTTAGCATTGGGCGACTCATTTCTTGTAGGGTTCTATTCTTTCTTTCAACTACCCCATTCTATTGTGGAGTGCGAGGGCCAGAAGTTGTGAGTAATACCATTAGCGTCACAAAAGGCTCCAAATTGCACTTCATTATCAAATTCCCTACCATGATCCGTTCTAATAGACACTATAGGACTTCCTAATTGTCTTTGTATTTTCTTACTTAATATTTTAAAGTAATCGAACGTTTCAGTTTTGTTCTTTAAGAATTTAGTCCATGTGTACCTAGAATAATCACCCACTATAACCAAAGTGTAGTAGTTGCCTCAATAATTTTGGATAGCGGATGGACCAAATAAATCCATGTGTAGTAACTCTAGACACTTAGTTGTAGACACCATGTTTTTAGCTTTGTGACTAGAATGAACTTGTTTTCCTACGTTACAAGCATCACAAAAGTGATGTTCATATTTTAATTTTGGTAGATCTCTTACTAGATCTTTGGATGATAGCGATTGAAGAAGTCGCATATTGGCATGACCCAATCTTCGATGCCATAAGGTCGAAGTATCTTCCATAGAGGTAAGACAAAGTTTGTCTTTAGGTTCATTACCAATTTTAATGACATAGACTCCATGTTTCCTAATACCTCTACCTATGGTGATACCGTTTTTTAATATCTTACCACCGGTTTCGGTAAAAAGTACATTGTACTTTTGATCACATATTTGTCCTATACTTAATTGGTTAAAGTTTAGGTTCTCTACGTGACACACATTGTTAATGGTTAGAGCTTTGTTATAAATCATACCTTTACCGATGATTTTGCTTTTTCTATTTCCAAATACCACATTCCCTCCATTGAAGGATTCATATGTGGAGAATAGATCTTTATTTCCGGTCATGTGCCTCGTGCACCCACTATCCTTGACCCACTCATCCAGATCTAGGTCGACCTTTAAGCACACCTAAGAAAACAATTAACTTAAAAGTTTAGTCCCCATTTGTTCATGGGTCCATTAGTGTTAAACATTCCATTCATGTTAGACATGTATGGATAAGGTGAATGTGCGTTCCATGGTGCAAAGTTTTGAAATGAAAAGCCATTTTGCATATTTGGATTCCATCCCATTTGATGATTACTTCTTGGATAAACGTTATTAGGTCTCCTAGATGCGTTTGGTTTTGAAAATGATGGACCTTTGTTTCTTGCAAAACTTAGATTATGTCTTGGGGGTGGTTTTCTAATGGTAACATGAGTTGGTTTCTTCTTATTAACAATAACAAAATCAGTTCTAGAAGAGGAAGCTATGTTATTACCACTGTTTGCTTCAGCAGTCCCACGGATTCCTGGTTGTACACTAGCCTGTTCCCTTTTTGTGGGATCCGTGGGATTCGCCACAACAGTGGTTTGTTTTTCTAATGCCTTAACGAATTGCGTTTCTTTGTTTTCGCTAGTTGATGCATTAGTTTCCTGAAAACCTACACTTTTTTGGTTGTTTCCTATTTTAACACTATCCAATATCATATCTAAAGTATTAGTGTTCATTCTAGCAATCTTAGAATCTAGATGATCAACTAGTGTTTGAAGTTGAACGCAAAGTTCACATTCACCACTTGCTATTTTTGCCTATTCTATACGTTTTAATTTTGCCTTTAACTCTATGACTTCCTTTTCTAAACCCTGGTTTTGATTATTCAAAAACTTGTTTTTGTTGATTACCTTTAAACTAATTTTGCAAAGTTTATCGTATTCATTATGCAATGAGTCATCATCTAATGATGAGCTACTATAGTATTCGTGACATACCTCGTCATTTGCCATGAGACAAATTTCTTCGTCCTCCTCCTCACTCATTCCCCATGAACCTCTCACGAATTCCTTTTGATCATCGTGTTTGGGACACTTACTAATAAAGTGGTTTGGGTCCCCGCATTTGAAGCAAGCGCGATCATCCCTTGGCTTCTCGTCCACTTTGCTTTTCCGGAATCCTTTCTTGTCATCATACGGTTGTTTGACGTATCTTCTTTTCCTTCTAAAGAAATTTTTGAAGTCCCTTACCGCAATGGCATACTCCTCGTCATCACTATCCGAAGAGGAGTTCTCTTCATCACTTGAGACCTTCTTGGCTTAGAGGGCAAGAGATTTTTGCTTCTCTTTCACTTTTGAGGCTTCATAATCTTTAGCAAGGACAAGGTCATAGACCTTTAAGTTACCTATGAGTTCGTCAAGGGTGAGAATTGTCAAATCTTTTAACTCTTTGATTGCCGTCACCTTAGATCTCCACTTGGATGGAAGTGCCCTTAGATATCTTCTAACATGGTTACGGCTAGAGAAAGATTCATCAAGTGCTTGTAAAGATGTAATAATAGTATTAAAATTAGCAAAAGAATGATCTATAGTTTCCTCATCCGATATTGAAAATTGTTCATATTGTTGAACATATAAATCTATTTTATTGTTTTTCACTTGTTGATTACCTTGATGAGTTACAACTAAAGAGTTCCAAATTTATTTAGAGGTTTTGAGCATGGAGATTCTTTCGAATTCCTTTTTGGGCAAAACATTATACAAAACCATTTTAGCTTCACTATTTTTGGAAGTTTTTTCTTAATTTCATCGGTGAGTTTATCATGAGGTATGTTAACTAAAATTCCATTTTCATCTTTTGCAGTGGCTTCAAAATCGCCTTCAACAATGATGTACCAAAGATCAATATCTTTAGACTTCACATACGTTTCGAATCTATTTTTCCAATATATAAAACCATTAGTTTCAAGTAGTGGAGGTCGTTGCATGGATTGCCATTCCTTGTAATTTTCAGAACCCATAGTGATCGAAAAGTTTTTAAAATACGGTTTACTTTAAAACTTTTATAAACTTAGCTCTTGATGCCAATTGTGGAAAACTAGAAGGGGGGTTGAATAGTTTTACCGATTTTAAGTTAGTTTCAAAAACTTTAGATTCGATATTATGTGAAATCGTATGGATGAAGAGAAAGTATAGATCTAATAGTAATGCAAGTAAATAAAGTAAAGTAAGGGATAGAAATAACACAACCGATTTATAGTGGTTCGGCTACAAAGACACTTTCCTTGCCCTACTCCACTCCCTGAGTCACCTACTCGATAGTTCAAGCACTATGTCAACAAACTCCTTCAACTTGGCGGAGAAGCCTTCACAACGTTGCTTATACCTTTTTCTGGTACAAAGCTAAATACCGAGTCCGTAACACGGAGGACCAAACCAACACGACTATTACACAACAAATATGTGAAATAACAAATACAAGATCTTCGCTACAGAAATCTTGTGGAGGAACAAATCAATCAAGGACCCCTTGCTTGGATGACTTGTAGTAAGCTCGTGATCTCGCCTTAGAGAAGGACCTATATGAGAATCACAATAGAAGAAAGAAGAACAACTCTCTAGATCAAGTGATCTTTTATTAGAAGAGAGTAAGAATATATGAGAGAGTTAGTAAGAAGAGGGGTGAAGAGAAATGAAGAAATGGATCTCTATTTATAGGCAAAATCTTGCCACTGTTCCACGGATCTCACGGATCCCTCCCTTAAGGGATCGGTCTAGTGTAATGTCAGGGATCCGTGGGACGCTCCTCTTTGCCCATGGGTTTTTTGGTTATGGGTCATGGGTTATGGGTTGGTCCATGGGTAATTCATTAGATACAATGTATCTAATAGATGCAATGCATCTAGTCAAATGGATATGGGTCAATACCATGGGTTATGGATATGCTCCATGGGTTGTGATTTTTACCCATCCTAATAAACTATTACAACAAATGATTTATTACAACAATTGGTATTAAATGACAATATGTAAATTCTTTACAAAAATAACATGTATCCTTATAATTTTACTTATGATAACATTATATTTGTTATCAACAAAACACAATGAGATCGCTAAATATTAATAAACATTTTACGGTTTATTTGTATTAACATATATCGTTCTTCGTAACTTAGAGTGAGTCCTATTAACCGACATTCTTTAACAGCGTGCTTACTTGACTCTAGATTAATGTTTGTCCCTGTGCACAGGGGTAATACAGTTCGGTTTACTTTGTGGAATGAGAAAGCTAGAGACTTTGACACTGACGCCTACGACAAAGAGCCAAAGCCAACTGTGATGGTTGTTACTTCCTGCTGGGTCAAGACGTATGGAGGTACTCACGACTTATGTCCGTTCGTTTACATAGAAATTAACTAGAACCTATTCTAACTACCATTGCCATGAACACAGGGTTACAGCTTTCAAGTACCGTGGCGACTTACTACTATATGAACCCGGCGATTCCAGAAACAGATGACATATTGAGCATGTGAGTTTGTGATCATGTAAAATATCTGCATCGTGTATAAACATATATACACTTAACAGAACAAAATACATATAAGTCAATAGCCATAATCATAGTTCCCAACGCGTTAGTCTGTTGCTTTGTTTCTAAAAATACTAATCTATTACGTTATTTGTTTCCAGGTACAACGAGTTATTAGCGCCGCCTGTTACACAAAATGTGCGGTCACAGAGGTATGATGATATTGAACAAGAAAAGCTAAGAAACAGAACAACAATAGACGAGCTGCTTCGAGAGGACCCGCGCAATCAAACGGTAACTTTCTAGCACTGTCAAAAAACTACGATCGTGAAAAATGCACTCACTGTTCACCGATTTTGTCAGAATGTAAGGTTTACGGTCATTGCCAGCGTCACAGATGTTCTCGGCGGGAGGGCCTGGTATTTTTGCCGCTGCAAAACCTGCCGCCACAAAATCTTCGACGACCGCCCGCACGACCACTGCCCACAACCGGACCCTCAAGAAGCGAACGATTACAGGTATGTGCTTCGTAACCTCTCATGGTAACACTAGCATAGCAGAAACATATTTCTCTATGATAAGCCTATACACATTCTGACCCTTTCATTTTGCATTTGTTGTTTTGCAGTTATTGCTTCAGGATATCCATCTTCGACAACACCGAAACGTTAATACTTACGTGCTTTAACAACGAAGCACATTCAATGGTACTGGAGTGCAATAAGGTGATGTCCGAGGAAGGGCACGCAGATCCGTATCTATTACCCCCCGCTCTCACTGCACTTGAAGGGACAACACATTTGTTTCAGCTGCACTTCGCTTCAGAATCAACAAAAGAAAACCCCGTGTTCATCCTCGACGCTGCTATGGAAAGTGGACCGCAGCTGCTCATAGCACCTCTACCAATTCCAGACCCCGGGGTAGTAGAAGTACAAAAGGCGAAAGAGGTACTTTGTCTAACTGGGCCCCAGGACGATACCGAGGTAGGAAACGAAGCACCACCTTTAGTGGAAACACTGCCTGTCACACCACCCTCACCGAAGACATTGCAACTATCTACCGCAACGACTGCAGCAACCGGTTCGCAAACGTAAAAGAATACGCCACCATCTACGCCTCGTTCTACTGAGATCTTACAAATGTCTGCTGCGGCCCCCGCAGGTACGAAATCTGACGAGGAACAGGTTGCTGTCAACACACAAGAGGCAAGACCATCCGTTCGTAGGCAACTACTAAAAGACGACGCATATGATCAGCCGGCCGTTAGTGCAAAAAGGACAAAGCAAGAATGATATCGTTCACGTATAAGTATGTATGATAGTTTAGTAATGACCGAAGGCTCTGTTAGCGGCTGACATTTCTGTATAGGTTGCCGCAACCTAATAGTACAACTAAACAATGGCTTTGTCTGTGGAAAAGAACATCTGCAGCATTATAAGGCTGCGCAATTATGATAATATAGGCTGTAAATTAAAAAAAAAAGGTGTCGTGTTGCTCAGTCCGGTTAACATGTACCGTGTATTAAAAGCAACGCCAACAGCTTATATGCGGCGACTGAGATCAAATGCATTTACACGATTCGACATATGTATACGGTAGCCCAGATATACACCAAGTTATAGAAACAGTATAGCCCAAACGCAACGACGCCTGAACAAAAAACATCCAACTCTGACAAAAATCCTATCGGCAACGAATAAGTAATGAGCAGGCACACGAATAAAAACAAGAGAACTACCAACAATTGTTCAACTATAGCGCTTGCACTCTAATAAAACAATCTATACCATCTCTGTATCACGATATTAAAAGAGTCACCGTCAACAATTCCATCCCAGGCACCAAGCGTGTACCGCGGGGGGATAGCGAAGGCGTGAATGTACGTACAACAACAGACGCGGTTTCATTTTCATTGCGTTTTACAATGGCACATGCAATTACAGATGCATTACAATCTCATCATATTTACAAAAAACAATGCAGAGGTACCACATTTCTACCAATGAACAAATGCAACAAACATTTACTGATACTTAAAAACCACCACTTATATTACAATAAACCACATCGATAACAACATAGACATAATCAACATACACAGATCCAGAAAACAACAACCTACAACGACAACTTAACAATGCAAAGTCCATAAACACGCACATTATTTCCTAACAGGCGCCTAATACACATAGCCTTACTACCATCCCTAACCAGATCCAACCACAAAAGACAGAAACCCCATGCACAACTAATCGCTGAAATCCATGACAGTGATGTGCCTTTGTTTCTCCTCCATGCCCTCTCTCGCCTCAGCGAGCACATTCACCAAGTTCGCTAGCCTATCACGCTCCCTCACCAGAGTCTCATTAATGCAGTCAATGATCTCGGTAGCCAAATCATGGAATGGGCCAAAAGAAGCCTCCAGCTCCTGGACATACTCCTATTCCTTTTCTATCTTCCTGCGAAGATCATTGCACTCCTCTCCAAGTTTCCGAATGAAGCCTTTTTCCTCAGTCATTTGTTGCGTAAAAAAAACTTAAAGCATTTCCTGCAACTCATCGGAACCTGATTGGTACTTTAGCACATTCAAATTAGGGGTATTGGCCATGATCGAGAGATGGTAACAGTGAAAAGTAATCAGCTTGGGAAAAGAAAGTGGTAGGCACTCAACAATGGGTAAGAGAAGATGCGAGGTCTAAAACCTAATCTCTCTATTTATATATACAACGAGAAACCCTAATTGCTACACCAAACTCACACAGTAGTAACCAGTTAGCTTACATTTCTCATGCATGGACATTGCCAAAAAATTAATTTGCATATTAAAGTACATACACTTTTAAAAAGAGCCCACCTATGTTTCTACACATATACCATTAATGAAAATGACACATGTTATGCCTCCTCTGTGATCCGGTCCGCTTTCTCTGAGGTCAATACGTCAACGCTTTTGTTGACGGTACAGCACGAAACATGTATACCGATAAATATAATCGAATATGCCAATTTTTCTAAAACAATTGCTCCGTTTTCCTTACTAATTTAACGCGAAACACGTATACCTGAAAATACAAAATGCCCCGCCGCAACGCGGCGCGTCTGAAACAATCCTTGTTAACATATGAAAAGGAGACTTTTCACCTTTAAATAAAAAAATTGGTTATTTGTGGCTAAACATTTTTTTTCCCCTCTTGAAAAGTGCTTTATTTTTCACGCTCCTTTTTTTTTTTTTTTTTTTTTTTAAGTAATGGAAGGAGAGGGGAAGAGAAATAAAAAAAAGGCGTGTTCTTGAGATTTTTTAAGACGGAAAGGTAAGGGACGGGAATGTGAGAGGGAGGAAAGGGATGGGTTTTTGAGTGTTTTTTTGTTCCGTCCAATTTTGAGCGAATTGGGAAGAGAAACCAGTATTAAACATCATGAACTTTTGTTACTACTGATAAAAAGTTATACGTAGTATATAATATGAACTATCTGATCGGATCCATAAACATATAATAATTAAGAATTAATCTGTATACAAGGTTCATGACTCACGTGACTAGGATCAAATCAACAATACATATTTCAACAATATATGTATATAGATTACTTCTTAATACAGATTTCCAAGTACGGAGTAATAATATAGATTTGATCCTATACTGTTGAAATCTATATTGTTAATTAACAAGCACTAGCAGATAAAACAATTAAGTGATTAACAATCTGATCTATATTGTTGATATAGGATTTCAACAGTCAAACTCCATACATATAAAACTCAACATGAATATAAGCATAAACAGTTTTTGTGCAGATTCATTGGATTGAATATAAGCATATGTATTAGATTATTGTCTTTGTGTAATAGCATATTGGTAATACGAGGGTATATTGGTAATTTGTGTAGCTTCCTTTCATTTTTTTGCTATTTTAAAAAAAATCAAGAACACAAAAATAAATAACCACTTTCTTCACTATGTCATCTCCTACTTTGCCCTTCCTATCTCATCCATTTTCATTCTTTAAATTTTAGATTTGAAAATAAAGCGTAAAAAAACACACCATAAACCTTTTGGGTTTTTTTAACCTAACATCACTGTACATAACATTTTACAGTATATAACATCATAAATACTCACATTACTAAAATACATTCATTTATAAACATGTTGAAGGTCTTGAATCTATTTAAGCCACATAAAAATGAAACAAAACTCTAGATAAAATGTTTTGTAGGTTTAAAACACTTTTTCACTATAGATGCTCTGACATTAAGAGCACATTATGTGGCGAGATTTTTCACATTTTTTTTTTTTGCAAAAGAGTACTTTTGCATTTTTATTTTATTTTATTTTTTCATTCTAGAAAGGGAGGTAATACTCACACTACATCTTTTGATGTATGCATCATAATTTGTGCATTACAGTATTATACAGTACAACACTGTAATGCACAAATTATGATGTATTAATTAAAAAATATAGTGTAGGTATCAATTCCCTTCTAAAAAGGACGATAAAAATTCTGTTCATTGAAATTTATTGCTTTGCATTTTATTTTAATTTATCTTGTGTTGTCCGTATCTCTCTACCAGTGGCGGAGCTAGAAACAATTTTGTGGGTGGGCCGAAACAAAATTTTTTCCGGAAAAACATTAGATGGAAGGGCCAAGGTGTAACAAATTTTTTTTTAACATATGAAATCGCGAAAAAATAAACTAACAAACTTAGGCCTAGGGGGCCGGGACCCTTCCCGGTCCTCACCAAGCTCCGCCTTTGCTCTCTACTATGATTGTGTTGTACAGTATTTGATTTTACTAGAAAGATCATTGTAAATAGCAAAGGGTTGTATGTTTAAACCTACAAGAAGCAACGAATCAAATGCCATTTGAAAACCTTTTCTTTAACAAGCATAAATACTATATATGTCGCATGTGAAAGTGTTAAACCTTCACAAGAATCATGTTTGAGAATAAAATAGGCTCTTGACTTGACTTAACTTTTTTTGTTGTTCTTTCCACACATCAAACTTTCATTAAGCACAATTAAATGGGTCCATTTTTTTTTTCTTCTTTTCCCTTTCTGTGTACACTATGGGCTAATTTGTTTAAAAATTTGATTAAGTCATGTTTAAATAAAAGATGATTTAACGTGAAAACCGTCCATTTTATCACTTATATTTTCAGCCATCATTTTCAATTGAGTTATAAACATACACTTTATACACACAGTTTCAGTTTTATTATTTTATATTTGCAGTCATTTTTCTCTATTAAGTCATTAACAAATAATTTTCATATAACTTTCTAAATTCAATTTTTTTCATATTAAGTCAACTACGGACTTGTTTGTTAAATTTTTTTATTAAGTCACACGCAAACAATTTTATATGACTTAATTAATTCATTTATTTTTATTTTTATTTTTATTTTTTTTATATTAAGTCAATTAAGTTGAATTCAAACACCATCTATTTCAAATTCAAACATCAACTTAAGCTCCTTGATAACAAGCTAATATAAGGTTAATCACAACATCCTATAATGTACTTTTGCTGGACATATTTGATGAAATACACTGTTATACGGAGTAGTAATGTTCAGCCGTGTAAAATGAAATTACCCTAATGTAACTTTTACTTGATAGATTTTCTAAGAAATTAAAACATGATATTTTGATTTACACGTCGTCCTTTATTTGTCCCGAAAGTTTGTATAATGTTGTAAACAAAGGTAATGTTTCCTTTTTGGTAAGTTATAATCCAAATATTCTGATTTGCCATTACTTGTTGGCCCGTTTTAAGGATCTTTAATCAACGATATACCGGTAATAACAATAAACGATTTGAATCAAGTAACTTTTCTTATTTATCAGTCATAATTTGTTTGTTACATGTTCCTATCTATTTATACAAAGTGAAACGGTACAAAGTGAAGCATTGTGTCGGTTCAAGGGTATAGAGCAGTTATTTTATAACTGCTGTGTAACCGTTTTCTTTAACTGCTTCTTTTGACTTTTCATATGGTTGACTTTCGTTGACCGGGTCATTGTGGGTGTTGACTTGTCGCATTTGGGTTGGTTCGATTGGGATTAACCCAATATTCTCCCCCTTAATCACAATCGCTGCAACGTAGGTCTTTAAGTCTTCTTGATTCATCTTCTGGTTAAATCCACCATCTGAGCTTTTAATTTTTTTTGATCATCCTTATATTCAGGTAAATCAATTTTCCTTCGGTTATTTCCACCTTCTTCTGTGATCTTCATTATGTCCATGTTGATCTGGTTATTTCCACCTTTGTGATCTTCCTTAAGTCCAGGTTGATCATGTTCTTCTGGTTATTTCCACCTTTGTGATCTTCCTTAATTCCGGGCTGATCATATTTTCTTGGTTCTTCTTCAACAGTTGCCATAAGCAGTGTTGGTTCTAAGTCTTCTTCAATGAGATTAGATTCTTCTTCTTTCTTTGATGGACATTTGTTTGCAAAATGCCCATATTCCTTGTATTTAAAACACATCACCTTACTCTTATCATGAGTAAATTTATTTGAGTTGTTGTTTGATTTTTCCTTGAAATTATTTTCTTGGCCTTGCAACAAATCATGTCCACATTTTTCACAATGTCTTCTGTGAGTAATGTTATTCTTGTGATGTGTAAACAATAACTTATATTGATCGTTATTGTCCTTATTCTTCTTAAACTTTATTCTTTCCTCGTATGTCTTGAGTCTCCCAATTGCTTCTTCCATCGTCATTTCACTTAGGTCGGAGTATTGCTCTATTGATGCAACTATTTGCAGATACCTATCGGGTACAACATTTAATAGTTTCCGTACTAAGGTTTCATCTTCTATGGTGTGTCCTAGACTAGCGGCTTTATTTACGAGAGTTGTAAGTTTTGTAGCAAAGGTATCAATTGTCTCGTCTTCCTTCATTTGTAACATCTCAAAATCAGATTTGAGTGTTTGTAGTCTTGCTTGTTGAACTCTGTCTTCGCCAACGTGTCTAGTTTTCAAAGCATTCCAAATATCCTTCGCGGTTTTGTGCTTTGTTATTTGAAGTAATTGTTCCTCGGGTAAGGCTTGATAAAGGAAAGCAATAGCGGTTTTCTCTTTTGTCTTATTGGGTTGAGTCGTATCAGTCGGCTCAATTGTTTCCCATAAACCATTCGCTTCGAGAATGATCTTCATGCGAATTGCCCATAATGAGTAATTCGCGGGCTTTAGGATTGGGCATTGAAATTGGGGTGTACTATTTGTAAAATTAGTACTAGGTTCCTTATTTCCACTTCCTTTCGTCATATTTTAAATTTATTGACAATAAAAAATATCTCCAAAAATCTAACACGAGGTGTGTTGAAAAAATGTTTTTATTTTTCCTTATAGGGTATAAAACTTTATAGGACTAATTTTTTTTTAATCCAAAAACTATCCTTGGAGATTTATATATATATATTTTTAAACGAATAACCTTAGGTTAATTTCTCCTTAAATGTTATTCTTAATTATATTAAATTTTTTTTTGATCAAGTACTAAATTTAAATTAAAGTAACTTATCAAATAAAATAATATATATCAAAAATGAAATATATACTATATAAAAAAATGAAAGAGTGGTTTTATGAATTTTTTAAAACCTGGAGGGGTTGATGGTCTAACCCGATGCCTTAAACTGAATAAAATTCTATATTTAGCCCACTTAGAAATACTAGCGCCTCTTTTAGTGTATTAAATTTATCTCTTTGGGAGATAAAATATGCGCCGTATATTTTTTCTTTATATCTCTTATTTGAGATAAAAGATAAAACGTCTCTCTTTGGAGACTGTTTCTTCGTCTCTCTCCTTTTTCTGGGTTTGAGATCCGCTTCTTCTTCTCCTAATCTACTCGGTCAAACGCCTATGATAAGGTTGAATGGCCTTCTTATCTTCTTCGGTACGTGGTGATCTTTGTGAACACCGGATCCCTTCAATCGAAATTTTAGGGTTTCGTTTGATTTGGGTTTTTTTTTTAATCCGTGAGTGATATGAAAGATTGGAGGCTTAATTAAGTCTGGGCTTGATTCTTGATTCGGAACAGGTATGTTTGTTCTAATTTTGAATCTTTAATTTCTGCCCTAATTTGATGACTGGGTTATCGGATTGGTATTTATTTATTTTTTTTGTTTTTGAATCAAAGGGATATACGATTTTTAATCGTTTCTGATCCTATGTGGATGAAAAATCAGTTTCGATGAAGAATGCAAATAATTTTGTTGTCGGGTTGGAGTAATCACTTGTGTGATTGTTCCCCTTGATGCGAAAAAAGCTATAGAACACAAAAATGATATCTTGATTTGTGTTCAAGTTATTTTGCAGAAAAAAATTTCTGAAACAAAAAAAATTTGTTCCTTTGATTTGAAACAGGAAACAAAAAGGATTGGTATATGATGATTGTGGCTCTGATACCAATTGTTGGCCCGTTTTAGGATCTTTAATCAACGATATACCGGTAATAACAATAAACGATTTGAATCAAGTAACTTTTCTTATTTATCAGTCATAATTTGTTTGTTACATGTTCCTATCTATTTATACAAAGTGAAACGGTACAAAGTGAAGCATTGTGTCGGTTCAAGGGTATAGAGCAGTTATTTTATAACTGCTGTGTAACCGTTTTCTTTAACTGCTTCTTTTGACTTTTCGTATGGTTGACTTTCGTTGACCGGGTCATTGTGGGTGTTGACTTGGGTCGCTGGGTTGGGTCGATTGGGATTAACCCAATATTACTAGCCATCATCTTATTCCCAGTATTCTTGAAAATTTATACGAAGACAATTTAAGAAAAACGCATTTATTGCAATTTTGATTTTTATAAGGGTAAATCGTATAAAAATATACTCTATTTTGTGTTGTTAATAAGATGGGTTAAAATCGGGCCAGAAGAGATAAAAAGTGAGCTAGGGGTATGCATAACAACTTCTAATCACATGTTATTAGGACAAGTGCTTATTGACTTGAACTGTGTCACTAGGTAACATTTAGTCGGCATGGTGGTTTCCTCCCGTAGGAGTATGAGAGGGGGCTCTCACTAAATACACTAACTATATATGTAGTAACCCGGCCGTTCTAAAAAAAAAGACTGCATAAGGTCGGAGTTTCTTCGCCAATCTCATCCTTTCCTTATCGAACAAGTTGCTTTGAATTGTATTGAATAAGTTCGGTCTACTATCCGTAAATAGTATATGTTTCTTTAAAAGTGAAATATACATCAATGTATATGTATGAGTCCTGCAAAGGAAACTCGAGGGGTGTGCATGGTATAACCCAATCCGTGAACGTTGATGTTAAATTCTCGGTTAAGCAACGATGAAAGATAAATGATGTAAAGTAGAAACATGGAGTCTCTGTGTATTTGGAACAACGTAGTATGTATCCTTATGATGAAAATTTTGATTTACAAACACGAATATCTTGTTAAGCTGACTTTTAATTTAGTAGTAGTGTATGTAAGTGCGCACGTACCTCATAATTTAGCGGTATGTGTTCAAGCGTCGTTAGAGACAATGCAGTATTAGTCTTGAAGCACTTGTGCTTGAGTCAATAGACCTAAGTTCAAGTCTCATTTTTGGCATTTGCTTTATATAGATACCCACTTCCGCAAAACCTATGGGCACGCTGAAGAGACTTTGTGGAATAAGAGCTCAGGGGTCCGAGTCTTGGCTCTTGCTCACTCCAGTTGGTGCCCCACTAGGCCAGGAGAGTTGCCGGAGCTATTCCTTGTGAGGTGGACAATGGCTGGTGCTAAAAGACACCCAGGATCAGAGTGTTCCCGCCAATCTACACCTTTTGTGGAGAGGGTAAAAAAGTTTTCGTCATAACAAATGATAATAAAAAGTTTATTGCCTAAAATGCAAAAAGATTGTGTTACTGCCTCTTATTATATAGCTTGGATTTATAGTTTTTATAAAGTTTGATTGTCATTTTTATAATCATTATTAGTTATTTTGCTCTAAAAAAGGTTAAGTACAGCCTAACAATTGTGTTTAAAAGGTTAACAATCAAAATTACGTAGTAATTCTTAAGAATACGTATGTCGACAATTAAAATGTATAGGTGTCATTTGCTTAAGCATCTGGAATGTGACGATCTTATAATATATAGAGATAAAACGCCACTTTTGCATAATATCTTAATGGGTAAATTACACGGATCGTCTTTGAATTATACCTTGTTTCCGCATTTGGTCCCCCATTTTGACTTTGCTGCAAATGTAGTACCTGTTTTGCCAAACGGTTACCCATTTGGTCCCTCGAGCCCCGTTATACTTAACACCAGTTACCTGAACTCGTTAGTTGACTTTTCAACAAGGGTTTCAGGTCCAATCGACTGAACCGTTGGTTCGTTAGCCGCCTAAAACACATGACAACCAAAGAGAACTCCTGGGGAAACATTTGGATGTGTGTCGACTTTTTGTTTCTATATCTATTGTTCTTATTTAAATGATAATCATATCACATCTTGATATATCCTTTGCATACCCAAAAAAACACACATATTCACGATAAAGTAAAACAATGATTCGTTTTGTGCTTCTTGAGGAACTGTCGGTGACCGTTAACTCAAGTCAGTTGCATAATCAAATGACTGTTTATTTTGATAGGGAGACGAAGAGGGATATGAAGTATGCCAAAGATCTAGGAAACACATTTGAGGATTTGCTTCATATTGTTAATCAAAGGAAGTTTGTCATAGATGAACTATAACTTTTGTGTCCCACGTTGTGGTAAGTGAAGTGTTTGGAGTATTTTAAGCAGCTTCAAAATTCCGACGTGATGGAGCTTATGGAAATGAAGAAGAAGATTGTCGAAGTGCACCTTCCACAAGATCTCATTTCTTAAAGTGATTAGGAGTATGTGATTAAGATATGGTCGGGGAGCGCATAAAAAATATCTTTTGGTGTTTTAAGTTGTTATGATCAACATGATATTTATGGTTGTTTTGTGTTGTAATGTTTATGAAAATGATGTTTTGTTGCTTTGTTAATGAAGGTGTTTTATGTGATATGGTGTTTAAAATTGATCAAGGGGTGTTTGGAAACTGGTTTAATGCTTAATATGTTTAACCCTATGGACCTTGTGGAACCCATAATTCACACTACTACATTATTGAGGTTGACATCACATAGAGTTAAGAACACACTTTAACACAAGCATAAACATATACCTTAACACATAGAATAGAGGGTGATCTAATATAATCCTAAGAACATGCTTACAAAATACATTATCCCAAATTACATACCACAAAATACAAAATACTATATAGAAACTTGAAATTAAACATAAAACCACCCATTCTTTGCCTTCTCAACATGCACCATAATCTTGAAAAGCTAGCTACTCCATCTTCTCAGCATACACCCTTCTCCTCTTCAATGGTCTTCCTTTGTCTCCCACCTCTTCATCAACAACAACTTCATCACATTCCTGTCCACTTATATCAGCATCAAAATATGTGTTATACATAAAACCATCAATTTCATGATACACATGATGAGCCTTCCCCTTATCACCTGATTCACTTGGTATTTCTATTGTATCATGATTTAGTTTTTTTTAATATGTTGTTTAAGGTTTCATTAAATTATGCCACTGCCTCTTCTTCACACACATTTTCCTGGCAAAGCTTATAGGTCATGATCTCAATCCCATATTGTAATTCAAAGTCAATCTCAAACAAGAGATTTTTGAAGTTGTACTCATCAGAAATCATGCTTGCCCTTTTTTCATTCTTGTCCTCATCAGACCATGGTAGGAACTCATCAACAGAATAAGATAAACAAACTATACTTTTTGAATCTTGGGTTTCACTTTCAGCCATTTGGGTTTTTATGTCAGCCATTTGGGTTTTCGTCTTAGCCATTTTGTGGATGAAAACGGATTGTAACTATTGGGATCAACAATAAAATGGAAGGTGCTATTGGGAATTCGTGTAGTCATGTAGGTAGTTATATAGGTCAAAATGGAAGGTGCTCCTGGTAGGAAAAATGTCAAAGGACTAATATGGAAAGTGAAGTTGGTGTACTTATATGAGCAAAAATAAGATAATTTAGGGACTAAACTAGTAGTTGGTGCTCTTGGTTGTTTTGGTGGGAAAAGGGGAAACCCGGGAAAAAACTACCATTTTTGAACGATTAAATTACATGAGTAATCCCTGTGGTTGAAATACAGTTGCACCAATAGTCCCTGTTATAGTCCATTTTGGGCTTAGGGTTTAGGGCACTCACCACCACCAATCTAAAACATAATTGAAATTGGTTGTTGCTGCCACCACATAAACAAGAAAATGAATTCACCCCTAGTTTCATCTCAAAACCCTTATGTTGAAAATTCAGCTGAAAAGCCGGTTAGGATAATACCAGGTCTTGCGGGTATTATTCAAACGACAAAGCTCCGTAAAATAACGGATACTCGGGAAGGTAAGGAGGATTCTATAATGTCGACACATGAGTATATTAGAAAAGTTGTTGAGGACGTGGATGAGGATGAGGATTTTACGCGTAGGCCTTGGGTTAATGCGTTTGTGTTTGTGAATGCTAATGGGAAGATCGTATAATGTCGACACATGAGTATAACTGATGTTAAGTATAACGGACCAAACGGGTATAATCATATGACAAAACAAGTACCACGTTTGCAACAAAGTCAAAACGGAAGACCAAATACGTAAACATGGTATAGTTCAGGGACGATCCGTGTAATTTACCTTATCTTAATTTTAAATGATTTTCACATATGGAAAAGCACCATAACATGATGAACTTTTTGTCGACGAAGTGACTATGTGACACGTAACGCAATGCTGCCGTTAACAAATACGTATTATACTTTGATTATATATAATACTTTAAAAAAAAGATATAGTCCTGAATGTGCTCTATCTTTTTCATACATATCACATCAAATAAAATCATATCAAATGTCGGTTTCATGCTTCTTATATAAATATACATCATAGCCATTTTTTCTTTCTTTCTTTCATCGTTAGTTTTTGTTACTTAAACCTCACGTTTTCATATATATGGCTGTGGAGTATGAGTGTTGTTCGACACAGTTCTTCGTGCACATATTGATAATAATTGGTTTGGTTTTATTTGCTGGTATGATGTCTGGTCTTACTCTAGGACTTATGTCTTTAAGTCTTGTCGATCTTGAGGTTCTTGTCAAGTCTGGTACTCCTACAGATCGTAAATATGCAGGTACCTTTTTATTCGTATATAACACGTACTATAGTTATTTTATTTATTTATTTATTTTTTTAGGAGAAAAGGCACGGAAACGTAACTAACTTGCTACTTTTTGCTTTAGTGTATACTCCCTCCGTCCCAAAATATAAGTCCATAATTGACTTTTCAAAGTCTTTGTTTTCTGACTTTTACTGCATTTATATTTTTTAGCTATATGTTCTATGATGAAAAGTATCCTGATGAAAATATATTTGAAACGGATCCGTTTATATATATTTGCATCAATTATTATATAACACGAAAAAATATAAATACGGTCAAAGTCAGAAAACAAAGACTTTGAAAAGTCAATTATGGACTTATATTTTGGGACGGAGGTAGTAATAATTTACGTTTTTCTATCGTATACATCATACTTTTGAGCAATGTTGCAAAAATCGCGAATCGGTAGTCGGTATCGACTTTGTATGTAACTCAGGCGGATTAATGGTGATTAATCGGATTGGCATTCGACAAGTTTTTGTATTTTCGCAAATTTTAGGTATTTTCGACAAGTTTTAGGTATTTTTGACAATATTTTTCTTGAAAAACATCTTGTAATAGATATAAACAATGACTATAAGTTATTCAAACAATTTTATCGGTAGTTTTAAGTATTTTAGAAGATATGAAGGTGTTCAACAAGTTGACCACCATTACCGTCATTGACCACCATTGAACCACGGTTGACCATTTGTTTGCCGCTTTAAATAAATCGGAAGGTTGGTGGCCTTATACCTAATCGTGCATTAATCGGCCGAGGCCTGTTTTGCAACACTGCTTTTGAGTTCCTGTCTATTGTGCGTATCTCTTGACCATTTTGCCCCTACCTATTCAATAGAAGTGTCATAAATGATAAGGATAAAATTGTCACAAAATACATACAATAGACAGAATCCACAAGTATGATGTAATATAATATGGAAAAATGAAAAGCAAAAAGCGGCAAGGTTACATTTTGGTATCATTTGTTTTTTTTTTTTTTTTTATATTGTTGTATGTTTAAGTTGTTTCTTGATAGTGTTTTGATGAGATTATACTTAGTTAATTAAGTTGTGATAATTAATTAGCTGATTTGGATTCTTGCCAAAATTTTGATTATTTCAAGATTTACTCATTTGGCCTCTTAGATATAATTGAATGATTAGGATTAGTTTCACCATGCCCGAACACTAGAAACTGATTATCCATGAGTTGAAGATTTTATCATATGATATAAGCACATTCAAAACGCAATGCAAGAAAAACTCGGTATAAGGTTTTATTAATTGTGTGTTGTGCTTACTCTTTTGTCATAACAGCGAAGATATTACCGGTGGTCAAAAAACAACATTTACTTCTTTGCACCCTTCTTATATGCAATGCAGCTGCAATGGAGGTATTTTTTAGCATATTATACGTTAGCCGGTTCGTATGAATAGCTTTTCGAGTGTGAGATGGTTATTGAATTTTGTGTGAACTTTTAGGCACTTCCGATTTTCCTGGATGGACTTGTGACAGCTTGGGGTGCTATTCTTATTTCTGTTACATTGATACTTCTGTTCGGTGAGGTGTGTAGTAATGTTACTTCTAAATTAATGCTCATGCCAAATTGATTTACCGAATTGCACTAAATACTGCTTATTCAATTCCCATATTTAGATCATACCTCAATCTGTATGTACTCGATATGGACTGGCTATTGGGGCCTATGTGGCTCCATTTGTGCGTGTTCTTGTTTGGGTCTGTTTTCCGGTTGCATATCCGATAAGCAAGGTAATCTATATTTCTATATTAAATAATCGGCTACTTTAAATAAGTATATGATATTGAACTTGTAACTTGACTATATCTCCGAATCTAACAGCTACTGGACTATTTGTTGGGCCATGAGCACGTTGCTCTATTCCGAAGAGCTGAGTTGAAGACGCTTGTTAATTTGCATGGTAACGAGGTATGTGTCATCATACGACTATTTCCATGTTTAATCTTTGTTTATTACGTTATATGATTCATGTTTGACTTGTAACGTTGTTAACAGGCAGGAAAAGGAGGGGAATTAACACATGACGAGACAACGATAATTGCAGGAGCGTTAGAACTTACAGAAAAGACGGCCAGTGATGCCATGACTCCTATATCAGATACTTTTTCGGTTGATATTAACGCTACTCTTGACAGGTGTTATATGCGTTTAACAACTCCTATTACGAGTTTATAACTTAGCTTTTTAGTCTCTGGAAATCTTTATAACTATCCGTTTTTTTGCATTGATGGATACAGAAACTTAATGAATTTAATCCTGGAGAAAGGGCATAGCAGAGTTCCTATCTATTACGAGCAACCTACAAACATAATTGGACTTGTTTTGGTAATGCATTTATCCGATATACGACGCTAAGAATATACTTATAACTGCTTTTGCACCGATCTATAAAATCTTAAATTGATAAGTTGACCTTTTTTGGTTATCATGTTTTAGGTAAAAAATTTGTTGACCATCCACCCGGAAGATGAAGTACCTGTAAAATCTGTCACAATTCGCAGGATTCCTAAGTATGTTTTACAGCATAACTTCGCCATAAAAATAATTTAAAGATATCGATATGCTAATTCAAGTCATTTTGTTTCAGAGTACCTGAAAATCTTCCGTTATATGACATATTGAATGAGTTTCAGAAAGGTCACAGTCACATGGCTGTTGTCGTTAGACAATGTAATAAGACTACTTTAGAACAGGCTGCCGCTAAGAGTCCAGCTTCTGGTAAGACTCCATGCTCGCTCAAAATTAGATGCAAATGTGATTGTGCGTCCTCTTCGTTTAGCTAGTACTAATATCTTGAAAAACTGTAGATGGGATGAAGGAAGTGCGAGTGGACATTGATGTTGATGGTAAGGGTTCACGAGAGAATAGTTTAAAGCCAAAACGGTCATTACAGAAATGGAAAAGTATTCCAAATGGGAACAATTCTAACATAGGAGGTAGCTTCAAGAGTAGGATGAGGGATAAAGATATGTACTCGGATATACTAGAGATAAATGGACAACCACTTCCCAAAGTTCCCGAAGAAGAGGAAGCGGTTGGCATTATAACAATGGAAGACGTTATTGAAGAGCTCCTTCAGGTAAAAACTTGTCTCTAAATTGTGATATAATTGATACGACTGGATAAAATAATGATTATGATTCTATTGATTTCACACAGGAGGAGATATTTGATGAAACTGATCACCAGTTTGAAGACTCATGACAGAGTAGTTATAAATATATCTAGACTTTTTCTGAGTTTCTCGTTCGGCCGAAACTCCAAGTTTTCTTTCACATGTAATGTAATTTTAATATGTTATAACAACCAAATGTAGATATTTTCATTTACCTAGTTTTGTTTTTTTTAATCTTATTTTATGTCTATGAGAGTCTGTTTCGTGTTTTTGAGTTCCGTCTTGTTGATAAACACAGAATCACAAAAACAAATACTGTATTGAGCTGTTTAATACTGGCAAACCCATTTTCCTGGGGAAACAAAGTGATTCTTGTTTCTTCAACGAGCCAACAAACTTTCGTATATGCCTTTTTAAGCAGGACTTGGAGGTTCTTAATAGAGCACAGTTAACGCATCAATGATGCAATAACCACCACAAATGGCAAATCGTCTTACATCTTGGTCTTTGAACTTAACGGCATGAATTTTCATTGATACCGCTGATCACAAAAGTCATTGCAGAAAAAATATATCAGAATAGGTTGAAAAAGCCTTGTTTTATTGATAAGATTTCTGCGTCAAACGCACAAATATCTCACAGTTACCAGCTTCGCCAAGAAACTTAACCAAAATCTTGACTCAACGACAGCAAAAGTATGCAAATACTTGTATTAGACATGACATTTGACAACTTTAATATGTAAAAATGTACACTAGTTTGATTTTAACAGATACAGCCTACAGAAGCACGTCTATTTGTTGGAATCATCCACCAACTGACTACACAGAACACACTTGAACGGTCCATGCATAGATGGTTACAATCAGATACAAACACTTAAAATTCTTACTTGTGATGTTTACTTCTTTTCTTCTCCCTTTCCTTTTTCTTCTTCTTGTCTTTAGACTTGTCTTTTGATCTGTGCTTTCTGCAGCGGTGCTTCTTTGAACTAGCTCTTTTAGCACTTTTCTCACTTTCATTTGAAGACGACTCTTCATCAGAAGATGAGTATGACTTATGATTACGAGGCTTTTCAGGACCAAGAACAACACGATTATCTTCTCTATATTCCAAGTCATCAGGGGTAACTAAGTGCTTCTCTTTCGAATCAGGGAGGTACGGACCTGGCTCATCCATTCTGGACCCAACCGCACCCCTACCACGCTTTGCCCTGCCATCATCATTATCAAACAGGTGAGACTGATGGTATACCATATCTGAAATGTATAACGAGCCATGTTAATATACAGATACAAAGTAAATCTGCAAGCTAGAGGTGGCATGATGGGCGGATCAGGTAACGGGTCATTTTAAGTCACAAATATTTTAATGAATTTATAAAACAGAAAAGATGTTATGGGCGACATTTGACCCTTTCCCCTTAGTTTTACATGTTCAAGATAAAACACAACCCAAATCGACCCATTCAGAAGTCAGAAGTAAATGGGTCAAGATTGCCAACTCTACTGCAAGCACTCACACGTGCAACAATAGAAGGACTGATTAATGTACCTTGAGTGCAAGAATTCTTCAATCTCGTTGTCCCTTAGTCCATCTTCACTTGCACTTTTGCTCGACGAGCACAGAGAACTATGGTTCCTTTCATAATCCTCATACCTATTATCATTATTCTTTCGGGAGTCACTATTACTTCTACCTCGTTTTCTGTCATCCAATTCTTTCTCCTTTTGCCGTGCTCGCCACATCTCATTTACTTCCACAGCTCGATTAGCTGGAAGAGAATCATTTACATTTTATAGTCAGAACAAATATCCACACATCAACACATGTTATCATGAAGATAAAGACCGTTCATACAACTATATCTACTAATACTCGTTCTAAGCCAAAAGTACCATACTTTTTTAATATTTAATTCAAGTTAAACATCTGTTAAACAAGTATAAAAAAGAAGGAGATGACATAGCTTTACTAGCTGTCCCAAAGTATGTGTTTCTTTCAGTCTTTGACCTAACTTCATGAGATATTCATATGAAACCAGCCATACTGTGGTCAGAGCTCTCTAGTGCAACTAACATGTGTATTATAGCACATCACAGTTTATTATTCACATAAATGACAATCAGCATCACATGTACTAAAAATGTCATCATGTGATGAACTAAGGAGCATAGTTACAGTAATAAGCTAGTGCCAGCGAATATCTTGGGGGATCATAAACAGAGGATGAAAGTGAAGAGTTTTATCAATTTTCTAGGTACAATCTAAAACAGGTTTCGAAGAGTTTTGAGATCATAAACAGAGGATGAAAGTGAAGAATTCCAATATGCATAGGTTACCTACCTGACTTCAAAGTTCAACTAGAAAAAGTAACATTAAAATTTCCCTATGGCCTCGTCTAGCAACACTTGTTACAATTGTGGCAATGTAAATAAAGTTGTATCTTCGTCTGACTAGATAATCAATACCCATTTGGCAAGACCGTCAACTAGAGCGCAAATTTACAATACCACATCCTTCTATTTTATTAGCTGAGTAAGATCTAATTTTATGTTGTTAAAGCCAAGTAGTGAACACGTGGTCTTTACAAAGCCAATTTTTTAAGCAGTGAAAATATCATAATCAAGTTTACAACTTATATATGTCTTCATAATTGGTTTACAACTCTATAAAGTTATGCCATGACAGTTCAAATTTCACGGGGGTGGCAGTTATGTCATAGACTTGTATCAAGCACGTTAAGTCTCGATAAATAGAACATCTACATTATGATCTGGAGGATCAGTAATTTTTCCATCAGTTGAAAATATGCTGTATACGGGACAGAAAATTACGGCAATCAGCTCAAACTTACATGCTCAGACACAACAACAACAACAAGATACCCAATCTTGCCGGAGCGGAGATAAACACGAAAGTAGAGAGACTACTTCCAGGGGACCTCCGGCCGGTCGGCTGGTGCAAGTGTGCAGGTGTGTGTTGCTCAAGATATATGTGCAATATCAAGGACAATGAATTTCTAGAAACATAGGACGAAAAACAAGCATACAAGAAGTAGACAAAAACAATCATTAAATCTTAAAGAATAAGGACATACAGACATAAAAGCATATGCCACATGAGAACACAGAATATAGACAAGCACATAAGAGGCAAAGGGGACATAAGCATAAACAAAAGAGCATAAAATCAAAAACGCAAACGGGCAAGGGCACAAAGGATAAACGCACGCAAAGAAAAGGGGCCTAAAGGCAAAACTAAAACCAAGACCTAAGAGAACAGCGAAGTTCTAAACATGGCAACGCTATGGGGATCTACACCTAAGGACAAAGCAAAAGGACAAAGGGAGGCTACTAAACGCCTAAAAAGCCTAAAGGGAACTAGCTAGGGAACTCAATACCTAAAAACGCAAGAGGCAAAGCTACTAAGAAGCTCCTAAAGCCTAAACGCAATAACTACCTCAAAACCTCAAACAACCTAGCCCTTCTACCCGCCTATTGTAATTCTATCTCTCCACGCGTTTATACCAGATTTCATGTCCTCGAATAAGAGAAGCACCTTCACATGCTCAGATGTGTAATATAATTAGGGTGGTAGAAATTGCTTACACTGTTGTACACCAAGCACGGTTGCAGTAAGAAAGCGTGAATTTGGGCGACCCCTCATATTAGGACGAAGATACGCGTCTATTCCATCTCTTGCAGATTGGCGCCGCAACTCTGCTGCCTCTTTCATAAGAATTGCAGCAATCCTATTTTCCGTCTCCAGATCCATCTCTAATCCTCCTGTATAAATTATAAACATCTTAAGCGCAGTCTGGGTAAACTTATTTACGGTTGTTATAAAAAAATCATAAAATGGGTATTGAATAACTTGAGTTATGTGATTTCGGCTTATTTTTCATGAGCTCAACTTTTCCGGCTTAGTCCGAGATTTTTGCCTTACATAAGTTTATTATGATACAATAAGCTTATATTAGCTCATACGTCTCAAAATAAGCCAAAACTTTGAATAAAAAAGCCAAAATCATATAAGCTCATAAGCCCACAAATAAGCTTATAACAAAAATCACAAAATGGGTATTGAATAACTTGAGTTAGAGACCAAAACCCATGAACAATTTCCCATAAAAACTAAATTTTGTCATGATTTAAGTAACATCAAGAATCAAGAATTTCATAACTAAACAAGAAACAAAAGATGGGTTTTGACTAGTTTGAGTTGAGGATCAAAACCCATAAACAGTTTCCTAAAAAGGTTAGTAATTTGACATAATCAAATCATAATCTTGAAACCCTAAAACGGTTACCTGATTTCAACGTTGACGGTGGCCGGAGACGGAGGTGGTTATCCGATGGCAATTAGGTCTTTTTGGATTCAAATAAATCCCTAATATTATTTCTTTACCAATAGTTATAAAACTAGTCCCTATGCTATGGTGGTGGCATGGTATTGATTAGGGCTGAGCGTCTCGGGTCCAATAAAAAAATAAAATCATAAAATCTAAAGAAAAACGGTTATGTGGGTTCGGTTGATAATTTCATCGGTTGGTTGGTTAATTACGTGTGTTTGTGCATGTTTTTGTGGTTTTTGACCGAACTCGACCGAAACCGAAACCAACCGAATTGTCTCGGTTCGGTTTTGTGTTCGGTCGGTTTTGTCGGTCCGGTTCGGTTTTGAACCTTCCATGCTCAACCCTAGTATTGATTGGTTCGGGTCTAAATAAGTTTCGGTTAGGGTGACAATAATTTTATTTTAGAGTTAATTACATAATTGGTCCTTAAGGTTTACCGGATATATAATGTCCTTGTATTTTTGGGTCATGTCGTGGTTTTGACCCATTACGGGTTTGGTCCTTTGACCAATAATTCTGTTAGTTGATCGTTAACTTGAAGGGTATTTTTGACTTTCCACATGTTATCCCAAGCCCTTTCCTGAAAATCTTGGTTTGATTAGATTCGGGCCTAGTTCGGCCCTATCATGAATATATAGGCCTACTTGAGTCCAAGTATTAATGTGAAGCCGGGGAAGCAGATCTATTGAGTCCTACAAATGAGACTCGGTAGAAATGAGAATAACCATATTTTGTTATAAAATAAATGTGTTTCTGATTTGTCAAAAGCTTTTATTGGAGAATGCATGCACGTTAGTGAAATTACGTAGTTTCATAAGTGCAAGTGGAGGTCAAGCAAGGTTTATCAAGCCCTCTAAACTCCTAAATGAAAGTTGGTTTTTAAGTTCGTTATCATGATTTCATGGAAACACAAACAAGTAACTAGTTACTTTACTTTGGAACCACATCAGCGAGGTAAAGTGTATTTTTGGGTGGTCTTTGACGTCCTTGAAGCTAGTTTCCGATAGAGCTTTACACAACACTCGTTGAGGAGTGAATTTAACTTAGTTTATTTTATGTTCAAATATTGTTGGAGACGATTGGCCAAATTCCTTGGCTCAACAGTATTCCCTCAAACTCTCTTTGACCGGTATACTGAACATTTTCAGTGAGAGAATGATGCTATTAAGGCTGAAAGAGGATGAATAGTTGACTCAAGTGTTTTGTAAGATACATTGGGAGTAAAGTCACATTTAGAATCATTAAATGAGAGATGTACTCTTAAACTAGATGTTTGACACAAAATCTACTACAAATATGTGAGTTCACTTTACCCACGTATATACAAGCAAGTCTGTATGAGAGAAAGACGAAGATTCTTTAAACACAAAAATACAATAATGCATGATTGTGAAATCATGCCCCTCTTTAAAGAACATCGTTAGCTAGCTAGCAAGTTTGTGGCTTCACTCATAAACTTAAGCTTTGGCTTTAGTTTAAGACTAGGAGAGTTGCTCATTTATCATCAATTAAGATAGTTTTGTGAAGGAGATTAAGAGAGATAAGTAATGGATTACACATGTCAAACTTTATGTGAAGTAGGAGGATAATTAAGAGGATATTGTAAGAATGTATAGCATTGCTCTTTGTGCTATTTACTTAACATGCTCAAATTGTCATATTTTGTTAGTTAAGTCATAAACGTTATTAGTCGTCAATTTTTATCGTGTAAAATGTATTTTTCAAACTATAAGTCTCAAGAGGTTCATTTACCGACTTCTAAGTAAAGGTTACTAGTACATATGTTTTATTTTATTTTATTTATTTTTATTTTTTTAGTAAAAGGGTTTATACCCGATGAAATAACTAGTACATATGCTAATTGCTTGGGATTAGGTTCTTGGAAATAAGTCACTTGACACGCAAAAAAAGTGTACAAATCATGGTTTCGCAACAATTTTAACATTTTCAGGAATTATGGAATAGTTTAATGACTCATTTAGACTAGATGTATATCTGAGCAAAACAACGGTGTATAGCGGCAAATAAATATACTAGCAAAATCTTGAATTCTGGTTCCACCTTTGATGCAAAGCGTGTGTTTTTTTGAAATACAAAGCGTGTATTTTTTGAAATACAAAACGTGTGTTTTTTCTTTTTTCTTAGATTATCAAGTTTAAAATTGATCAAGCTTAAGGTGTATTAAGAGATAATTATCTTTTATATAATAAAGGAATTACATCATTTCGGAGTGATTTTGTCAATTCATTCATATTGAAAAAACAATTGGTAGATAGGAGAGCTCGATTTTGCCACGTAAGCAAAATCGTGTGATGTGATTGGTTAATAAAAGTCAAAATTAATTGATTTTGGTCAAACTTTAATAAATTTGGTGGATAAATTTGGTTAATAAAAAAAGCACATAAAAATATAGGTGTCAAATTGTTGAAAACAAAAACTTAAAAAAAGAGAATGTAATTAATAAAACTTTAGTGGTTGAATTTTTAAAATTTATATAGAGTTAAGTGTAATATTATTAGCCTCCATATTTTTTAATAACTTTTGATTATAAACAAATACCCTTATACTTTTATACCCTTTATACTTTTTATCTTAAAAATACAATGTATATGTTGTTTTAAAATAACAACATATAAATTTGCATAAGATTATAAGTATCCATTTTTTTTACTATATACGTTCAATAATGACTCATTTATTTCATTTTTAAAAGTTTAACCTATGTGGATACGAGTTTACATTTTAAATCTGGCTAAATTAAAAAACGGAATATAATTATCAAATTGTAACAGGGTTAATTTAATATAAAACAAATATCTGTGATTATCTATATACAATGACTCATGTAATTTTTATTTATTTATATAAGGATATCAGAAAAACATTTTAAAAACTATAAAGAGTATATTTTAACTTTATCACGCTATTATTATGTGTACTAGCGGGTATGCATACGCAGGTTCTTGGTGGACGTAGCGGGTACTCTGAAATAAAAAATTTCGATGAATAATGTATTTTAGTTTATTATGTTTTTTTTTAACAATAAATTCTGGATATCGAAGAGTTAATTACATAAATGGTCACATTTGGTTTGGCCATTTTTTTCAACTTTCAGTCACTAAAGTTTTTTTGACTAGTTCGGTCACTGTGGTTTGTATATGTTCAGATCAGGTCCATATCGAATAAAATGACCAAAATGTCATTGTCATCTTCTTTTTAAAATCTTTTCACAATTAACTAACGACCGTTAGTATAAAGGACTAATGGTCGTTAGTTCTTTTACGTTTTCGATTCGTTATTTACGTTTTTCGTTTTTACTAGTTTTCGTCCGTTTTACGTTTTTAAGTCCGTTTTACCGCGTTTTCATCCGTATTTACACGCTTTTCATCCGTATTTACGCGTTTTCGTCCGTTTTTACACCTTTTAGTCTGTTTTACACGTTTTCGTGCATGTACCGCGTTTTGCGTCCATATTTACCGTTTTTTCGTTTTACCGTTTTTCATCGTATTTCGCGTTTTCACATCGTTTTACGTTTTCGTCCGTTTTTACACGCGTTTTCGTCGTGTTTGCACGTTTTCATCCATATTTACCGCGTTTTCATTTAGATGTTTTTACCACGTTTTGTCCGTCTATTTTTACCGCGTTTTCATCGTATTACGTTTTCGTTCATTTTACGTTTTTATACGTTTTCGCTCGTTTATTACACGGTTTAATGCTTTTTTTACGTTCATTGCGACAAGGTAATTACCGTTTACGTCCGGCGTCCGTTTTACACGCCATCCGTATTTACCGCGTTTCGTCCGTTTTACACGTTTTTCCATTTCCGTTTTTACATCACAGATGCATTTCATCCGTATTTACAAGTTCCATTCCATGCTCATTTTTTACCGTTTTCATTCGCATCCTGTTTTACACGTTTCCGTATGTTTTTCAGCACACGTTTTTTCCGTTTTACGTTTTTCGATGCTGATACGCGTTTTCGTCCACATTTTCGTTTTGATGGATGAAACGCAAAGTTTTACGTTTTCATTACATATTAAATACCGTTTTCGCCGGTTTTACGCGTTTTAAAAGGTTTTTACGGTTTTAGTGTTTTACACGTTTTCGGTAGTATTGACGATTTCGCATTTTGTCGCGGTTTTACACACGTTTTTCGTCGGTAATTCCACGTTTTAAGAGTGCGGTCAACATAGGATGAAAGCGTGTAAAACAATGTAAATACAGATGAAAAGCGTGTAAAACGGACTCCAACGTGTATTAACGCAGCGTCGCCAAAACAACGTCATAAAACGTGATAGCGATGAAATCGTGTAAGCAAACGAAGGCAACGATAAACGCATCGGTAAGTAGCGTAAGAACCATCGATCGAGAATACGGAAGAAAACGTGTAATGCTATGGAATGTAATGGGCAATGCGTAAAAATGCACGGCGAAGAGATGGTGAAAAACAAAAGCAAATAAAGCGGGAATTGAAAACGCGGTACCGAGCAGCGTGTAAAAACGGATGCGCGGTTTACATGCGAACAAAATGCGTAAAAAAGGTGAAGCGGTTTTTAACGTAAATACGCCGGAAAACGATGTAAGACGAAAACGGCTGAGGAACGAAAAATGTGTAAAAATGGGACGAAAACGGTATCACGGGCGCATATCATGGCGATGTAACTCGAATGAAAAGTAGGCAATAAATGAAAATGTAAAAAGCGGAGGCACGTGTAAATACAACGGGCAACGATGAAAATACGGACTAAAACGTAAATGCGGACGAACGGTATACGGAGCGAAAGCAGTGTAAAAATCACCGGATGAAATGTGTAAGGCAGCGTGTAAATACTGAAACGTGTAAATACGGATGAAAACGTGAAAAGAACTAACGACGTTAGTCATTAATACTAACGGTCGTTAGTTAATGTATAAAAATATTTTAAAAAGAAGGACATTTGGTCATTTTAGTCGGATATGGTGAAGCCGGTAACGTATGCAAACCACATTGGCAAATCGAAAAAACAGTGATAATGTGAAAAATGACCAAACCACAGTGACCATTTATGTAATTAACTCTATCAAGAATTTATGCCCATTCGGGCTCGAACCCGGCCGTTGGCAGAATTAATGCCGAACTCGAGCCAGTTTGGTCAGCGCCGGATCCGCTAGCTCAAGTCCATTTGGCCCGTTCGCTTGGATTGATGAATATCTTATAATGTCTTTATTATTTGTAATAGTGAAATTTAATCAGGGAATTTTTGTTTAATTTGGTTGTACTGATATGCTTGATAATTTGTATTTCTTATGTAAGGGTGTTTTAATAACTGTATTAATTGTATTTATTGACCAGTTAAATAATTGACTACATTAAATAGCATTAATGTGGTATTTTTTTGTACACTATGCTTCTTGTCTTGTACGCGTCGAGAATTATATGCATTAAAGTGTTGTACACTATATTTCTTTTCATGCAAGTAGTAATCATTATAGTCATTAATAACATTGACCACTTTAATAGCATTAATGTTGTAAGTCCGAAAATAAGTCTGAAAATTACATCATGCTTATTTTGTTGTACACTATGCTTATTTTGTTGTAAATCGAAAATTGGTTCGCTATTTATGCATTGTGTTTAAATGGTTGTAATTTTTTGTGAAAGGGTGTTTTTAATAGCATTAATGTTGTTTGATAGAATTTTGGCCTTAAAATGACACACGCTTTATTTTGTTGTACAATATGCTTACCTTGTTGTAATTCTGAAAATTGGGTGCATTAAAGTGGTGTACATTATGCTTATTGCCTTATACGTCTTAAAATTAAGAGTGATGATTCGATGGCATTATATGTAGTATATAGATATAGATTAAACTTGCATTATGTGTACAACATAATATCAGTAGTGAAACTAAAATAACAACGTCAGCATCAACATCTTTGTCAGCTAAATAAAATTAAATCTTGAGTTACCTAACAAAAATATTTACAAATATTTTACAAATTCAATGGATATTAATGCATAATGAAAAACTCGTGTATAAGTATTAGTTTTTTCATGAGAAAATTCTTATATGTGTATATACTGAATTAAAATATTAAAATTAATTTGATTTATGTGTAAGTTTCATGCGTACACGAAACTTATAACTATATAATTATATGCAATTACATTTAAAAACATAACATTCAGTATTAATACAAAATAAATTTTTTTGTCAAAACCCTGTGCGTACACAGGTATTATAACTAGTATGTAATTTAAGCAAACTACATTTAATTTAATTTTTCAAAATTCAATATTTCAACAATTAGTAGATAGTGATCTTTTCTCCCTTCAAATAAGCAAACTTTTGATAATCCAAAGACTAATGATAATTGGACAATATTTTAATGACAATGACAATATTTTAATGACAATGGCACCTTTTTTTTCTTCCTCTTGAAGAAGAGCCGCACCAAACTATAGACAGAAAACAAACATGATCCGTTTTTTAATGCAAAAATTGGCAGTCGGCAGATTTAAATAATTGAACACTTGTTGTTCTTAATTACAGTAATTATGTGTTGATCAATCACCATCATATATAGCTATGGATGACTCACTTTTTCTACCATGTTTATATCCAAACCTTTTGTTTCCTCTTCAATCTAGTCTTTTGCTTTCAATAAGAATGTCAGTGCTTCGGCATACTCATATCGCGCCTTCACTCTCATGCTTGACATCCAGTTTGTTATTATGCTACACCGGCTTTAATGTTACTACGTATTTACCTAAATCTCAACTTGTAGACGATTCAAATAATTTTTAGCACAATTTAATCACTTGTCTTGTCATGTTTTTTATTTTGCACAGAATATAACATTTCCTATTGTTGTGAAGCAAGTTTTATATTTTCTTTTTACTCTGTAGAACTCGGTCTATGAAACTTCATGCCTCAAAAAACGCCGCTACTTCCCCTGAACAAGAACGTGGTAAGTACGTACTTATCCCACTGTGGTCGTAAATTACATCAAATAAAAATTAAAGCTGATCATCATTTCTTCAATTGCTGTTTTCTGCACACAGCGTACAAGACTAGAGTCTCCCGCATTGGGAACATTTCTAAACTTCAAGCTGGTTACCTCTTTTCAGAGGTTTGTGCTGTCACTTTCGCACACTTTTAAATGTTTCCAAATGCAACTATAATCAACCTAACGGTGGTTGGCGGAACATTCGTTAGTTAATCATAGGTACCCTTATTTCAACATACTACATATTTTACGATTGGCATTTTTTATAAAATTTAGTAGTGTAACTAGTTTTGATGTATGTAAGTTATTACAAGGCAGCTGCATTTTTTTTTCACAATCATCATCATTTTGCAAAATATTCATAGAATCTTCATGTGGTGAATTAGATTGGGAATTGGTAATACCATTGAGCCTATTTCAGAGGTCATTACTTCTGCCATGGCCAAGGTATATATCATAGCTTGATGATATTTGTTTTACTTTGAAGGTTTACTAGAACTCACAGGGACGGAACCATGAGGGGTCTCTCGGTGTCACGGGACCCCAATAGAATGTTCTTCGTATCATGAAGAATACCGAATTTGCCAAAATGCACCCAGTCATAATGGATTTTGTTTCAAGCTATTGCTTAATTAGTCCATTAATAAGTAAATAGTGAACGTATTTTTTTTTACTAAACTCTGGTTTTTTTAATTGAAAATCGCACCTTTTTGTTAAATTTCCCTTTTTAGCGCAATTAAAAGGAATACATTATGACCCGGTCACTTTTAGCCCTGGTTCCGTCTCTGAAAACTCAAAAAGTTTTTACCTTTTTTTTTTAATATATAAGAATGAGGGTATATCAAGAATTTTTACTACTCTTACAAATAAAATTGTGTTAGTAAAATACAATATAGCGTCACTAAATACTCTGTTTCCTCTAACATTGTTCAAATAAGCACTCATGATATGCTAAACATGTCCTTATTTGTCTTATACTTATTTTGTGTTTGAGTTGTGTTTGTTTTATAGACTAAATATTTGGATAAAGAGTTAAGGGGCTAATACTGGACAATATAAAGTGAAGTTAAAGCTGGAAAGAAGTTATGCAGCATCTAGCAAAGTTTCAAAGATTGAAGGGCTAAAGATGAAATATATTTGGCTATATATTCACACTTATAACCCAATCTAGGGTTATCTCATAATATCATCATCTCTCTCTCTCTCAAATACTCACTCTCATAACTGTTTGGTTAGATCATCTTGATCTAACTTTATTTCTATGTAATCTTTTGGTTATTATCATTCTGATAATAATCTTGTATGTAATAAACATTGTGTATATCTTGTTGGTGAATCTTGCTGACTAGTTTGTTTTATTAGTGAAATCTGTTCTTGGTTTATGATTTGGATATAGTTTTGATACCATCGTTCATGGTATCTGTTGATCCCAGTTGAGCAAACGATCTAATATAGAAACTGACTTAGAATAACAACTTATTAAGTATTATGCGGAATTTAACATTTAACCTTAAGAAGAAATGCTTAACATTCAACACCTCAATATTATTTATTAATACTCTTACAAGATAGGGTTTTTGCAACCTTGAAGTGTATCGACCTTAGATATAAAACTTACGTATTTCTAATCTAACCTAGGACCTCCTTTTATAAGCCAAGGAGTCATACATTATACAATACGTAACCTACAAGATAAATATCTTTTCCATATTTATCTTAAACAATAAACTAACCGACTATACAAAACACTAGCAGTAGTTACAATATATCATCCGTGGTTTCACATTACTACTAGCAGCGTTATCTTCATCCGTGGTTACACTCTTCGTCCGTGGTTCTATCAAGCCCGTCCGTGGTTCCAAAGACTTAAAGTAATTCTTGATGCAAGGAACCTAAAACCCAACAATCCTCCCCTAAACTTGATACATTCCAACATAATTCTCAAGTTTCCTTTAAGCTCAAAACATCTGAAATGGAGGATGTAGCCAAACACTTACTAGCCTTAAGTATATTTTCATACTTCAAGAACAAATCGTAAGCTTGACCATCATAAGGTACTAACATCTTGATACAACCAGGCTTCAACATCCGAGCAATTATTCCTCGGATGCTTATTCACTGAGGATAATCACCTTCTACAAGCATATGAATAACCTTTCTAGAAACAGTCAAAACATGAACTCCACAAGTTTGATATAAAACCATCTAGTAACTTGACCATTGTAGAGTCCTTGCCATTCAAATTCATCATGAGTAGGTTCAAATAGAATCTTCAAATGATGATAAACCAACCTCTCATGATAATCATTTGGATGTACTTCACCAAACTTATTCTTGTAAAGTATCCAAAGATTCATCAAATAATCTCTATCAAAATATCAAGCATTTGTGAAAATTTATTATACTCATAAACTTCATTGTTGAGTCTTTTAATTTTCCAAACTCCTTCACTTCCATCATTAAGCTTAAACTCATAAGAAATGATTTGATTTTCATTTTCAACAACTTTCAATCTTTTAGAATCGATGACTCTCGAACCTCGATTTTCTCTTCCTTTTACTTAGCATCCACTCATCATGCTTCTTTATCCACTCTTCTTCCTTTTCGTAATTCATTGGACAGAAATCTACATTAATCCTCATACATCTCTATAAATTCCAAAATTCTTTCAAATGAACATTTACTAAGATTTCAGAAACATAAATGCTCAATTTAATAATTTTCATCAATATATTCCTCATCTGAGCCATAGTAGGAGGTTTCTTTCTTATAACCTGTTTCTTTGTTTTGCTAACCTTCCTTGCCCATTCATTCATCAATCTAGCTTTCTCCTCATCATCCTGCAATGCCCATTCTTGTGCAAGAAACTCATCAAGAATTTGTAAAGAAGCGTGAAGATAGTTTTCTGAGTTATACCATATAGCTAACCATTTCTCACTAGCTTCCTCCTCTTCTTCTTTCTTTCTTTTATCCAAAGTCTTGTTCTTCAAAGAACCATATTCTTTACAAACTCATCATCAAAAGCTTCTTGTTCTTCTCTAGTTTTAAACTTCAACTCGTATCGCAATACCTTTACCCTTTCCAACATCGATTGAATCACCTTCTTCTTCTGCTGGTTCACCAATAACTAAAGTTTTTCCTCGGGTTTGGGTTTAGCATGAGTTTGAATGATAAAGCAGTGCAATGATGGGTGTAGAAATAGATGATGTTTTGCTTGATTAATCAATGTACTTGCGTTTCTTTCTCTACTTCTTTAAGGCATGGTAATATAGAGAGTTGTTACAAATGTGGAAGTGGTTATAATAGGGGTATGATTGTGAAGGTATATAGTAGTATTTATAGTTGCTATGTCTTACTGGCGATCGGGTTTGCACATACCATCCGTGTTTGTGTTCAATACTACATCTTCTACAACCTTCTTCACATTTTCAAGAACTGCCTCATTCCCATCTTTATCCGATACCACAAATGTTTGATCTCCACTATCAACATCTTCTTCCATAGATATATTAACATCCTCCCCTCTAATTTTGCCTTCACTCCTCCCCTGCTTGGATACATCCTTCATATTCAGTCGAAAGGAGTTCAGCTTTTTCCTTAGCTTCCTCAGCAGAAGCCAGGCCTTTTATCTTCTCCAAAACCAAAACCCTGCTTCGCCGATATCCTTTTCATGAAACCCAACCAATTCCTTGAGATTAGAAATCGTCTCCTCCATCTTGGTACATTTGGCCGTCAATTCATTTAAGCATTCAAGAATATCCTCCCACTCGACTTGTGTGAACCTGGTCCAGAGGTGGTTCATTGAAAAGTCAGATAAAAACTCGAATCCGCCAATTCATGTTCAGTTCCAACCTATCCTCATCACTCGACGTGTTAACCGCCCGAGAGTGAATCTTTGGATATAGAAAACATAGCATCGCACCGAGCCCAACATCTATGCACCTATAATAGCCAAGTGGCTAGGGATTCCTCCACCTATGTTAAGTTCCAAGGAACTCTCCACATTAGGAGTTGCCAATGGTTGGGTCTTATTAATGTTTCCACTATCCCGACAAGATCTAAGCATGTATTTGGAAGCCCTTCCAATCATGTCACCTTCACCACTGTGGATGTACCTCATGACACAACTAGCACTAGCCTCGAGGAAGCTTAGTGCCCTTCTTTCTCCTAGTCCATACAATAGGTGAAATATTAGTGATTTGAGATGTAGTATCGGGTTGGAGGTGTACTGCTGATTTGAGTTGTAGTATCGTGACAAGCAAAGTGGAGTGTCAAGACCTTCATCAAAAATCGAGCAAGAGACAAAATAAGCATGTGAGGAAATAAAGGAACATTTCTAATTTGTACATTCTGTGGCTGATTCCTCATATGTGCAAAAACCTTAGGAAGCATATGATGTACTTCATACTCTCTAGAATGTTCAATAGGATCAACAATTTGATGTGCTACAATAAGCTGAACAAACCGAGGATACAAATAGTATTTACCCTTCTTCCTAATGTTTTGTACTAACCCTTCATAAATCATCCTAGACCAATTGAACTTCCTTCCCTCGGATAAACAAATAATAGCAAGAGCAATTTTGAAGGAAAGTCATTAAAACTCGTGGTCTTGTTACTCATACACATCAACAAGGTGTGAATCAAAAACTTCCATTGTTGTGAAAAGAAACTCTTAAAGAATTGTACCTTGTCACCTCTATGTGTATATTCTAATCTCTCTAAACCAAAGAACAATCTCAACATTTGAAAGATTGTCAACCCCATCAAAGATCATCAAATCGCAAAACTTCTAATGATATCCTCAAGAATGTAAATAACATGCTCATCTACTTTAACGAAACATCTCCACACCATCAACCGCTGTAGTGTAGCATTCTTCCGAATTGATGTATGTAGGCTTTAAGAATGGCGGGTGTAATGTTAAAGCATAATGAATGGGACTGTGAACTAAGAAATCAATCATTTGATGAAACCCTTGAGATCGATCATTCTTGGTGAGAATGGCAACTAAGTTATGAGAAGTGGAATACTTTTCAGCCATTTTGATTTAGGAAAATAATGATGTGAGTTGATGAATTATGCAAAGAAAGTGATTAGGTTAAGGTTGAGAGCCAATTGGAAGTGGTTTGAGAATCAAATAAATGATCCGTCCGTGATTTGGGGAAAGTGATATAGATTCGCCAATGTTACCAAACAGCCCAGACTATCCAAAACTAGACTCCATGCTATCCGCGGTTCCTTAACTACTATCCGTGGTTACAAATGCACCATCACAGAGATACATGAGATCAATTCTTCAAAATGACCAAGAGATATAGCAAGTAAATCAGCTCCTTATGCACCCAAAACCTTCATACCGATAAGACAAAAACACAAAACCAACACAGAGTATAAAGTTATTGTTGTCAAGTGGTTAGAAGAGCTAAAAGTGGTTCCAAAGACCTATCCGTGGTTTGAAACGGTAAGTCAATATGGTCAACTTCTAGAACTAATATTAGTCCAACTCCCAAAAATCTCATTAACTTCTCAACCACATTAAACTCGCCTGTATTTACTTCCATAACCCTAAACTCACTTATAAAAGAACCCAAATCTTTCATAACGCACACACCAATCAATATCAAAACCCTAATTTCTTCAAAGTCTCCAATCAACTGCAATCACAATGTGGAACCCTAGTTGGAATAAACCAAAAGTAGTCAATCTAACATCCTCCTCATCCTCATCATCATCTTCATCATCAAGTGAAGAAGAAACCCATGGCGCTTCTACCTCCCTCCACAAGAAACAAGACCAGTAAAATCTCCATTTCTTCCATCATCCGAAGATGATAGTGTGGTGAATCCAAGTAATGCATTTGAGGACTCTGATGATTCCTCAAAGAAGAGATCTTCATACTCCCAACCTTCAAGATCTTGACCCCAAACAAGACCACGAGCAAGAAACCCACCACTTCCAAAAGACAGAGCGGTGGTTCTTGGTCTTCAAGTACTAAGTTATGGTGCTTCTTCACACATCGTAAAGGGGAAGGGAAAAAGGAAAATGGAATGATGCTTTTTGGTGAAATGACTATGTCCTTCGTGCTTCATCTAATGTGGTCATCGTCATCATCAACGCTTTCATCAATCCATCCTTTCCATTTTGATCCTTAGCATCCTCGTCATAGTAGTCATGCATCTCCATCCATTGAGATAGAAGGAATGGGTGGTTATGCAAGACTTCACGAACGCATATCCAGATCTAGTGTGAAAGATGTGAGTTATCATGCATATCCAATGTCGTTAGATGTTGGAATAGATGAGATGAACTAGATTAGTAGATCATGTATAGCTTTGTAGTTGCATTTGATGTTGATTGTACTCTGTAGTCGTAAGTCGCTTCTAATGAATGAATGAACACTTTGCATCACTACTTCTTTTACTTCTATAATGATCATTCTTGTAACTACAAAATGGTTAGTGAAAAACAGGACAACTAGCAGTGGTTTGAACCAAACTATCGCTGGTTAGAAACAAACTATCAGTGGATAGAAACAAAAATAGCAAAACTAAGATTACATAATAATAGTGCGTACATATACAAACCGTACAAAACAATTTGAGAATTTAGAGATTAATCATTCCAATACTAACAACAAGATAATCAAACCTCCCCACATCAAAAGCTTTGGTGAGAAGATCGCAACATTGAAATCGCGATGGATTTTACCATTTGAATCAACCTTTTCTCATTACAATCTCTAATAAAATGATGTCTTATCTCAATATGTTTAGTTCTAGAATGTAAAACAGAATTTTTAATGATGCATATTGTAATGTTATTATCAATGTAAATCTTAGTATGCATAAAATTGTACCCAAAGTCCAGCAATTGATTCTCAATCCATAGAACTTGACCACAAGAACTAGCAAAGAATACTCAAATTTCAGCTTGTAGAATTTGCCACAATAGTTTGCTTTTTACACGCCATGAAATAAGTCTCTGCTTCCCCAAAACGACATCCTCCAGCCAGACTTCCTATCCAAACTAGCACCAAGATAGTCACTATCTGTAGGCCACCAAGTCAAAAGGAGAATCCTTTGAGTACCAAAGGCCCAATTTAGGATGACCTTTAAGATACCTAAAAATTTCTTAACAAAGATTCATGTGTGATGAATTAGGTGTGACTTGAAATCTTGCAACACACATACCGAGAACATTATATCCGCCTAGATGCAAGGAGATACATCAAAGATCCAATCATGGACTGCATAACTTCCGATCAACTCTTGTACTTCCATCATCAGGTAGCAAGGGTTTCTAAGTCTCCATTGGTGTACTAGCACTTTTCACATCCTGAAACCCAAACTTCTTCAAAACATCTGCTACATACTTGTCTTGACTAATGAAGATACCATCTGTCCTTTGTTGAACCTGTGAGTCTCCAAAAGAAAGTGAGTTCTCCCATAGAACTCATCTCAAACTTATCATGCATAAGCTTCTCAAAATCTTTGCATAGCTCTTTATTGGTTGAGCCAAAGATGATGCATCTACATAAACCTCGAACCAAAGAAATATCATCTTTGTGCTTCCTTATGAACAAAGTTTTATCAATTAGTCCTCTTTGAAACCCATTGTCCATCAAATAAGTGGACAGGCACTCATACCATGCCCTAGAGCTTGATGCAAACCATACATAGCCTTCCTCACCCTCAGACCTTGTCAGATGATCGATCTTCAAAACCGTGAGGTTGACAAACATAAACCTCCTCATCAATTGTGCCATACAAAAATGCACTTTTAACATCCATTTGATACACCACAAAGTTTTTAAATGAAGCATAAGCTAAAAACAATCTAATAGCCTCAATCTTGCAACTGGAGCAAATACTTCATCATAATCCAAGCCTTCAGCTTGGTGTATCCTTGAGCAACCAACCTTGACTTGTTCCTCACAACAATACCTCTTTCATCCCTTTTGTTTCTAAACACCCATTTTGTCCCAATGGCCCTCTTACCATTTGGAAGTTCTACCAATGTCCAAACCTCTTGAAGTTTGAACTGAAGAATCTCCTCTTGCATTGATTCTACCCAACCTTCTTCAGATAATGCTTCTTCAACTCTCTTTGTTCCTTTTGAGACAGTAAAACAAGCAAACGGCAATTTTTGCATCTTTATGATCGCTTTTGTGAAGAGATCTTGCAAAGAACCCATGTTCGTGAAAGGGTTCTGTTTTTAACCTTGCTTCTTGTTTGAACTTGAGTATTCAAATTTCCAAGTATTTGTTCCTTGGGATGAATCTTGTGTATCCATGTGGAGGTAACAGGATCTCATGAATGACATGTTCCAAATTAGTTAAATCAGCATTAAAGAAATCATCCATGTCTCCATCATCAGTAGGAGTATCAATTTCAATCAAAGCAAGCATATCGATCATGGATACTCCTCTTCACCATGTAATGGCTTTGCATGTGGTCCAAAGAAAGTACTACTATCGCGATTTCATGTACCGATTTCACTTGTAATGACAAAGGGTAGAAGTTGTTGGCTTAGTGGTTGTATTAACTCTATCCGTGCTTATGTTTGGCTATCCGCGTTTCAGATCGCTTTTTCTTCTTTCAATTTCTTCTACCAACACTCAATTATCTTTCAATAACTCATCCTTATCTTGATGATGATCACTATTGCCTCCAAAGATTCAAGACATCATCATCGCTGGGACCTTGCTTATCAATGATGGGTGAGATATAACTAGCTTTCCACTTTTCAAACAAATAGAACTCTTGAGGAGAATCACCTTCCTTAGAAATTGCTTCTTCACCGTATTCTTTTGAGTATACTGATCAACATTAGTGGAAGTTCCCGCAATGATAGGCTCATAATTCATAGATTTGGTTAGCATATCAATGTTAAATGTACCAGCCTCCGTCCTTTGGTCTCAACACTAGGAGTCTTTTCATTGAATTGAACATGTAGATTCTCTTCAACAATTCTAGTTCTCCTATTGTATACTCTAAAGGCTTTACTATTTGAAGAGTAGCCTAAAAAGTATCCATCATCACCTTTTTCTTGAAACTTGCCTAGGTAGTCTATGGTATTCAAGATAGTAACAAGACACCCAAAAGGTTTTAGAAATGCAATCATTGGCTTCCTATCATGTAACAACTCATAGGGGGTCTTGTTATGAGGCTTCACTACCTTACTCCTATTCTGCACATAACATGCAGCTTCTTACAAAATTTCCAAAAAGGTAGTTGGTAACTTAGACTGCACAACATAGTCCCAGCAGCCTCAATTAGTGTTCTATTTTTCCTTTCACCTACACCATTTTGTTGTGGTGTTCTAGCAACACTAAACTGTCTTTCTATACCTTTCTACACAAACTCGATTCATCACTACATTCTTAAACTCGGCCCATTATCACATCCGACATCTTGACTTTATGATTCACTAGATTTTCTATCTTAATAATGAAACTCTTGAGAACTTCACTAGTTTCACTCTTAGCAGCAAAAAGTAAAACCCAAGAAAATCTACTATAATCATCGTGATAACTAGGCACACGCTTATGGTTCAAACTCTTGACAAAAGTAGGTCCAAATAAGTCCATATGAAGCATAAACAAAGGGTTGTGAAATGGTGTTGACAGCTTGGACTTACAAGAAGCTCTATGTTGTTTTCCTTTTCTGACAAGCCACACACAGCCTCTTACACTCAAAACCTTAGAAGGTAACCCTCTCACTAAGTTCCCTTTAACCATTTTATTGATTGTTTTGAAATTGAGGTGACCTAATCTTCTATGCCATAACTTAGACTCATCCACAGATGCTTTAGCAAATAAACAAGTTAAGGACCTATTAGGAATTACATCTTTAAGATCAAAACAATATATATTTTCCTTCCTAGGTACCCTAATTTGTATAAACTTCTCATCGCATCTTAAACTCGTGAGACAACACCACACACCTCATTTTCACCAAAAGTACCCAGCTTTTTCTTATCACACATTTGAGAAACACCAATAAATTGTACTTAAGTCCTCGTATCAAGTAGACTTTTTCAAAGTCCAAATTTCCCGCTCGATTGCCCTCTTCCAAGTATCTTTCCTCCCTTTGGATCATTGCCAAATGCCACATATCCTCCATCAAAAGCTTCAAAATCTTCCGGGTTGCTCCCATCCTAAGTCATGTGCCCAGAGCAACCACTATCAAAAACTCCTTTGTCTTTTAGCTCATCTTGTAGATTGCCATGCACATGAAATTAAACAAGTTAGTTCCTTTTGTGGACCCAAGCCAATATCGACTGTGCACCAGGCATCAATATAATCAAATTTGGTTAGGTCCATTGATGCACAGTTGACATGATGTAAAACCTTGGTCTTAGGTTTCCATTGCCAACTAGCCGAGGCCTTAACAGCATAAAAATGATTCCAACCACTCAGACGGGCTTATCACTTTTGAATTTTAAAACTTCTTTGTTATCTGTGGTGATTTTTGGTTTATCGCTGGTTTGATTTTGCTTAGCCGTGTTTACACTTCTTGCTTTAGCAGCTGGTTGGAACCCATTTGGGGAGAAGCAATGACAATTGATTTTGTATTCCCATTCCTTATTAACACCGCTTAGAATCATACTTCGTTAGATGAGGGTTTGTTTTCTGGAAAGTTTTGGTGATTTACCCTCCAATCGATTTCCAAACTTGTGGTACTCATTATTACAATTTCTCCAGAAATGCTCAAAACTACCACATATAAAACAAGCCTTTTTAACACATT
>OU343223.1:316116220-316216278 GCA_910596185.1 Chrysanthemum makinoi
TAGGTTTTCTGACACTTTTATCAGAAATTGGGGTTTTTGTTTCTGATTGTTATGGTGGTTAATTAGAGTAATTTTGGTGATCCTGTGGTGGTTAATTGAGTTTTGGAGGCTAATTTGGTCAGATCTGGTTTATAGGGTTTGGATTTTAAAACCTTATAATTTGGGGGTTTTTGATTACTGGTATTCTTTGGGCTATTCTCATTCAAATAATCCTTTGACTAAGTGAATCAAATGTTATTGTGGGTTTCTTGCTGCTGATTCTTTGCGTGCTTTGTAACACCTCTCACACCTTTATTTTCTTTGTATTTTATTTTTCTGTCTAAACTGCTGGATGATAGGTTGAGGATTATTTGTGAAGTTGTGGAATTGAATAATTGGTGGTTATTTGTGTTTGAAGGAGTTTCCAAATTTCTTGACCCTGCTTTACAAATTGATTAGTTATCTAAATTTATACCCTAATTATTTTTTTTATTATACTTGACATACTTCTAAAGAGAAGTAAGGAATCATGTCTCTGATCATTAATTGATATAAGTTTAGTACCTCTTTGTGATTAGATATACTTAAGTTCCATCTAGTGATATTTGTTTGTCCGCTTATTTGTTTTCTTATTTGTTCTGTTTATTATCTTGTTTATCATGGCTGGTGATAATAACTCTTGTAAAAATGGTGATAATTCTAACGAGCATGTTGGTTCTTCATCTGATCTTAATCTATTTTGGGGATCCACTGTATTTACATCCTAATGATACTAGTGGATCTCCTATTGTGACCATAGAGTTAACTTGAAGTGAAAATTTTAAAATGTGGAATATTGCTGTCTTTTTCTTTGAGAAAACCATAATAAGCTTGGTTTTATTGATGGTACTTGTCAAAGAGATTCTGATAATCATGCTCTTGCTAATCAATGGGATATGTTTAGTTCTGTTGTGGTTAGTTAAATTTTGAATTCTTTGAGTTTTGGTTTGCTTGTTGTTGCTATCTATTCTTAAACTAGTTTTGAAATGTAGAATGATCTTAAAGATAATTATGATAAGGTTGATGGGTCTGGTGTGTTTAATTTGCATAAAAACATTAATTCTTCGAGTCAAAATGGGTTCTCTTTCGCTGATTATTATAATAATATGAACTCTCTTTGGAAACAATTTGATGCAATGTCAGTTTGCCTCCTTGTACTTATGATGCTACAAAACATTTTGACAAACATAATCAATTAATAAAACTAATGCAGTTTCTTATGGGCCTTGATGAAAGCTATTTAGCTATTAAGAGTAACATCCTTAATAGGGATCCTCTTCCTTCTATGAAGACTGCTTTTGTAGTGGTTTCGAGAGGGGAATCTCATAGGAATCTTACTTTTTTTAATCCTTCTTCAAACAGACCCACTGCAACTGCATTAATAGGGGTTCAAATTCCAACTCTAATTTTAATAATAGAGGACCTAATCTTAATCTGAAGTGTACTAATTGCAATAAAATTGGTCATACTGTTAATAGATATTTTAAACTTGTTGGTTATCCTGCTGGTTATGTTAAAAGGAATTTTAATGCTTCTACTAAACCTGTTGCCAGTAACAATACTTCTAATAATAGTATTGTTACTGATAATAGAACTAGCAACTCTCTTGTCTCTCTATCTAATGAACAGCTTGCAAGACTCATGAGTTTGCTTAATGATGTCTCTTCTGCTAATGCCAATTATATGGCAAGTAAAAGTTTTGAAGGAACTTTTTTTAATGGAGGTGTAAAATTTAATCTGAATTTTGAAAAATATTTAAAGGGAATACAAATTTCTTAATTGGAAATATCAGTCTTGGTTGGATTGTGGACTCAGGAATCAACACTTGACTGTTTCTGCAAAAAAATTTAATAAATGTTGTTGACATTTTAAACCTTGGTCTTAATGTTGTCATCTTAATGGTACTCAGGATTTAATCACTAAAATTGGAGATTTGAAAATTAATAATGAGATCAATTTATATGATGGTTTGGTTGTGCTTGAGTACACTGTTAGTCTTTTATATGTTCATAAGATTGTCAGAGACAGTAAGTTGTTTGTTGGTTTTGATGACAATAATTGCTATATACACGATTTAAAATCAAAGAAGACTGTCGAGATTGGTAATCAATGCAATGGTATGCTTGTTTGATGTAGCTAATACATGCAAGATTAGTTCTAATAATTGCATTGCTACCTGTTATGTGTCTAAAACGCGTATCAAGCACGTTAAGTCTCGATAAATAGAACATCTACATTATGATCAGGAATATCAATAATTTTTCCATAAGTTAAAAATATGATGTCTTACGAGACAGGAAATAATGGTAATCAGCTAAAAGTCACATACTGACATGTATTATATAATAGCTTACATTGTTGTACATCAAACATGGTTGCAGTAAGAAAGCGTGAATTTGGGCGACCCCTTATATTAGGATGAAGATACGTGTCTATCCCATCTCTTGCAGATTGGCGCGTAGCAACTTTGCTACCTCTTTCATAAGAATTGCATCAATCCTAATTTCCGTCTCCAGATCCATCTCTAATCTTATCCTCTTGTATAAATAAATTATAAACCACTACACTTTTCAAACAATCATATATCCATCTCTAATATTACTTCATACGTCCTAAAATTATTGTCCTCAAACAAAAAACACAGTTTACGATTGTTATCAATAAGCTTATAATAAGCATACATCAAACAATCACTTAAAATTTATAAAATATGGGTTTTGAGTAGTTTGAGTTGAGGATCAAAACCCATAAACAGTTTTCTAAAAAGGTTAGTAATTTGACATAGTCAAATCATAAACTTGAAACCCTAAACTACAATAATAAAATTTTTATAAAAATCATAAACTAAGAAAGAAATGGGTTACCTTATTTTTACTTTGACGGTGGCCAGAGATGGCGGTGGTTTTCTAATGGCAATTAGGTCCTTTTGGATGCAAATAAATCCCAAATACCATTTCTTTACAAATAGTTATAAAACTAGTCCCTACACTATTAAGGAATGCACGTATTAGTAGTCTTTTTGTTAAGGGGGAAGTTTGATCCCGACCTGGCCTAAAGGCCATTCGTAAGAATCTTGGCCTGATTAGGGCCGTATGTAATTCGACCTTGGCATGAATATATAGGTTTGGTTCAGCCCAAGTATCAATATGAAGACCGACTTAGAAGCACTTCAAGTCTAGCTCTATCAAAACTTACGAAGAAGTATCGGTAGAAAATGAGGATAACCATATTTTGTTATAAATAAACGTGTTTCTGATTTGTCAAAAGTTTTATTGGAAAATGCAAGGATGTGAGTGATGTCTCGCCTTTTTGTAAGAGTTGGTGTAGTTCAATCAAGGTTTATCAAGCCTCTCAAGATCCTAAATGAAAGTTGGTTTTTAAGTTGGTTATCATGATTTCATGGAAACACAAACAAGTAACTAGTTATCTGTTTTTTGTGTCCGTTGTCAACCAAGGATGGCCGAGTTCGCACTATCATCATTAAGATGTAAAGATTTTAAGTTCACACCATGAACGAATTTGGGATCTTCTTTATCTTTTAACTTCGTAAATGTAATTTTTTTTGTTATGTCGTTTGCTCAGGAAGAGCCTTTAAAAATGATTTTATTGATCATTGGCATTTTTTGCAGTGCCAATCATTAAATGGCATTTATCTTTTAGTGGCCTAGCATTTATCCTTAATAGTATCACTCTCTCATCGAGAACGTTCAATACGATGGCTAAAGAGATTTTGAGGAAATAATGTTGGGCCAAAGAATTTTCCCAATTGCCTCCGATAATATTTGAACATAAAATAACCTAAGTTAAAATCAATCTCTGGGTGTTGTGTAAAGCTCTATCAACAAATAGCTTCAAGGACACCAAAGATCATCCGAAGATACACTTTACCTCGTTGATGCGGTTTAGCATGTCAGTGAGATCCGACAAAGTTTCATTGACTCATAATACTCTTTCTTAGTCAAATACACAAAAAAAAAGCTTAGTATAAGGTTGGTACTATTGAAAGCATAAATAGAATGAGATAAAGCATTTGTATTTAATATTACAAAACAAGAACAAAAGTAATTGAAAATGATGTATAGTTGACTTAATTGTTTACTAAAGTACATTGGAAGTAAAGTCAAATTTATAATCATTAAATGGAAGATGTACTCTTCCACTAGATGTTTCACACATAACTTATTGCGTATATGTGACTTCACTTTACCTACTTATATATGAGCAAGTTTGTATGAGAGAAAGGTAGATATTCTCTAAACACAAAAATACAATAATGTATGAATGTGTAATCATCTCTCTCTTCAAAGAACATCATTAGCTAGCTAGCAATTTTGTGTTGTTCACTCGTAAACCTCAACCTTGGCTTTAGTTTAAGACTAGGAGAGTTACTCAATTGTCATTCAATTAGGATAGTTTTGTGTTATTTACTAAACATGCTCAAACTGTCACATTTTGTTTTTGTGAGTAAAGGGCTTCTCCGGTAAATATTATTACTCCAAAATACAATTAAGTACAAAGGATGTGGGTGAAATCTCACATCTGAGCCCTATTCATGCGAAACAAACGCACCTACTCTGTATCAAACCTAAATTAGCATAATAATGACATGTCAAACTTATGAGACCCAAACTATGCTATCTAAGTTGACCACGAAGATCAATGTAATAAGAATTAGCAAATGACATTTGAGATTTATTCAAGCCGCAATCATCAAAATCATCATCATCATATGGGTTTTTAGCATAATTATCCTTCCATTGTTCATACAAGCTCTTCTTTCCCACTCCACTACTACTTTTAGATGCTTTGTTAACCTTAAAAATCGTAGATGCCATAAAACTGGCAATTTCATCACAGACCTCCTCTACCTCATCATCACTATAATCATTTACCTCATGATTAACCTCCTTCCCTTCAATAAAAGTGTCTACTACCTTGAGCAACATATTTTCATTGTTCAAAGCCTCAAACGAGTTTTTAAGAGAAAAGAGATTGATTTTATACGCCTTACCAATACCACTTTTGCTTGCTGATCTCAGGACATCAATGGAGTTTTTAGAAGTCGATGCCACATTTGTAGCATTATTATGGTTCAACTTTGGAGAAACATTCGGCACTTTAGTCGATTGTACAACTTTCGGATGAAAAACAAGTTAAGACTTCACAGAATCCGGTTTAGTATTTTTGTTGCCTCCATTTTAACCACCCGAGTTCTTCTTTTTAACTTCAATAAAACCCTCACTACCAGCTCCTGAAGTATGAACCTTATCTTTATCCATCCCATTCACCACCCGTTTAGGAGAACTTTGGGACAATCATTAAGCGAGTGACCATATCTCAAGCATGTACCACAACGAGGGGGTTCCCACTCATATTCAATACAAATAGTCTCTTTCGTATATCCTTCTCCCTCAAGCGTTGGAACAACCACCACCAGATTATCTCTAAAGTCATTACACACATTTATTTCAATCAAAGTTCTTGCATAGCTACTTCGCCCCCATGAATCCAACCACATGGTATTCGTATACGAGTCTAACATTATAGGAGTACCAAATTTCGTGGCCATCAAGTTTAATCCATCGGAAGTGTATGTAACCAATGACACATCATGAAAATTCACCCAAATCAGAACTAGAGACTATTGTTCTTTTAAGAGGCTCACCAATGGCGACCACTTATTAAGAAAGATGGGAATTCCACGTATCATCCATGGACCATCACGAAGAATAGAATTAGCACCCTGAATTGATGAGAACTTAAAAAAGAAAAAACCATTCACGTTCATAGTTACTTTCATAATACCATACTTTTTCCAATTATTACTCACCAACCATTCAACAATGGGAATGCAAGCCTTTTACCGATAAAGTATCCGTATAGTGAATTATTTAATCTATCATTAACCTCATGAACCGAAGCTATAGGTAGATCAAAATCATAATCAGCATCATCCGACACACTAGCTTCAATTTTTTGAAAGTTAGCCTTTTTCGCAAAGTTAGGCGCAGGGCTAAGCTTAGTAGCACAAGTAATTGGGTCCTCACTATTAGGCGTACTAGAGGCTTCTTACCGACATTCGCAGTATCAGTACACTTGACATTCAGGTAATGAGAGACCTAGAACAGTAGCATTAATGGTAGTACTCGGCTCAGTAGACACCTTGGTTGAGATTAAGTTTTTCCTACAGATTTTAGCTTACAAACTTTCGGGGTCATCCAAAGAGACATTGGTGTCTTCCTCACTGTTATTGATAGCATTCAAAGTTACCACAGAAACATGGTCCTTTGTACCAACCTACCCCTCGCTAACAGTAGCATGCACATTACTTTTCATGGCCAAACCATCCGTATTTGATAACATCAAATAGTCCTAACTTTTTAGTGTCAATTTCCCCCGATTATGCTCATATTTTATGTCATTTATATGGATTTATGTTTGTATTCCTTTATATTTCACTTCCAGGTAAAATATGGGCATTGGAGTTTAGAGACGCAGATTTGGAGATTTTCCTAATGGTTTTGTGTTAGTATGCTATTTATGAAGAAGCTACAGCGTAACTCATGTTCTCAATTACGCCGTAACTAGTGTTTTGTCACAGAAGACCAACTCAATTGCAATTACGGCGTAACTCTCAACTAAGGTTACGCCGTAATCATCTAGGTCAAGAAGTATTTCGCGCCTCCATCAACTACGCCATAATATCCTTACAATAATTATGACGTAACAACCTTTTGTTAACAGGATGTATTAGTTACAGCGTAACTCACATCAATACTATGGCAGAGCTGCAAACTACAGCATAACTATTCCTTATGTTACGCCGTAGTCTCCTTAACGAGGCTTCTGTTTTGAAGATAATTAAGTACGGGATAACTCGCAACTTAAGTTACACCGTAACTATGATCGGGCCAATAAATACAAGCCCTAAAATATGCATTTCACATCATTCACTCACAACTCAAAGGCAGAGAATGTCAAGAGGGTTCTAAAGGTAGATCACATGGAGCATACGGAGCCATCTCTAAGAGAGGATTCACACCATATCGATAAGCTTTAGCGATCATTTCTATCTTTTACTTTAATTCATGTCTTTCATTATGTTAAACATTGAATTTATTGTATCTTTTAATATGATCGGCTAAGCACCTTTGGTTCTAGCATAGTTATGGTTCCTTGATTGTATTGTTTGTGTTTTCATGCTTCCGTAAATTGTTTCTAGTGTATGCATGCATAGTTCGATGGTAGTTACCCTAGCTTTGGTAGTTTTTAAGTACGGTTGTATCTAGTTGTTTAGGAGAATTGACCAACTGACTCTAAGTAAGTAGGTAGAGAAGGGACTGGTAAGAATTGACTAACTGACTACCTTTCCCTCTTGTGCGAATTGACCAAAAGATCACCGTTCAGATAGACGAACTTAAGAAGTTAGAGATGAGTGTCTAAGATGCTAGCTCCCGGGCACTCATTATTTCGAATCTTGCATGTAGGGTACTTAATGACTTGGCTTAGGTTGCTTAAGACCCTCGACTCCCCAAAGGGTAGGCCTTTGACGTCGGGTAAGAACCTTTGTTGATAGGTTAGGGCAAATTGACCAAATGCTGTCCTAGCGACTTAAACCCCCACTTGAATCAATTGGAAGTAATTTAGAAAACATAGACATTACATGATAGGATGGTTAATTAGGTTAGCACACTTTCTCACCATTGTTCACAACCTTAATTTACTTTTTGTTATTTATTTCTTGTCTTTAGTTTAATCAATCATTTCAACCTTAAAACCAGTTAACACAAGTGACACTTAGACTTAATAGGATCCTCATCTACATAGCTCTTGGGAACGACCTCGGCTTTACGACTCTCTATACTACGCATAATCGGGTTCAGTGCTCGTTAGTGCATTAGGTAGACCTTAGGTAGACGAGAATTATAATATTAAATCCTGGTCGGAATACCTGCATCAAAATTTTGGCGTCGCTGTCGGGGAGCTATATTAGGATTAATTGTTAATTCTTTTATTTTAGTATTTGATTATTTCACTTTTGTTCTCTCACGATCTTCTTTAAGTTTCAGGTACCATGGCAGTTGTAGACATTGATAACCTCACTCTTGAGGAATACCTTGCTATGACTCGGGATGAACAAGGGCCGGGGCTCGTTAGGCCTACCATTGGAGCAGATATTGATTTCAAGATAAAACCACAATTCATGAAGGAATTAAGAACAAATCCTTTTTTTGGAAATATTACAAATGATGCTCACGAGCATATTGAGAATGTGGAATACATTATCAGCCTTTTTAATATACCAGGAGCCTCAAACGATGCGGTTATGCTCCAAGTGTTTCCTATCACACTCACTGGAGCCACAAAAAGATGGATTGATAGATTGCCCGTCGGGGTAGTTGATACATGGGCTCTCCTAAAGAGATACTTCATTCAAAGATATTGTCCGCCTTCAAAAATATCAAATCAACTCATGAAGATCCATAACATTAAACAAGAAGGCAATGAAACATTGTATCAAGCTTGGGATAGATACAATGATCTCCTTTACAAGTGCCCCACTCATGACCTAAATAGCCAACAAAAAGTCAATATTTTTTGCATGGGTATCAACATTGCTACAAGACTATCAGGGGCCGATTCCAGGGATGACCCCCACTCTAGCGATTGAAGCTATTCAAAAAAATGCCGACTACTCTCAAAAGTGGCACGAAGAGGGAAGTAATAGAGGCAGGGAAAGTGATTTGGATAGCATTGCGGCCATTACGAATAAAATTAAAAACCTCGGCAGGGACATGAAGAAACTATAGGTAAATGTGCATGCTATTCGAATAGGATGCAACACATGTAGAGGTGCTCACTTAGCCAATGATTTCCCTTTAAAGAACGGCTACCCTCAAATCGAAAAGGTTCAGTACAGAGATGGTAGTCCCTTCCAAAGAAATGACGACAAGAGTAAATTCCGGTATGGAGGAAGCAGAACTCCTTTTAAGGAAAGGAGGTCTACACTTGAAGAATCAATAAATATATATTTGGAAGAAGACGCCAAGCGGCAGACAAACAGGGATAATTTGCTTAAAAGTTTTCAGGTGGGAACAAAAGAAAAAATCTTAGCTCATGATGAGACTTTGAAGAACCTCAAAATAAAGCTTGGGTTTTTGGCAAATGACATTCAAGAGGGCAACTTGAAAAAAGACGATGGTGCCTACAAAGCAATATTCTCCGATGACGGAAGACCTCTTTATACCCCTTTTAGGTACTCGGAAGAGGAAATTGCCTGTTTCTCCAAACAATCAAAAAGGGAAGAAGACGATATGAATGCTTGGGAAGTTGAGCACCATGCCAATAAAGAACATGGTGCAATCGTGGGGAATGAAGTAAAGTTAAATGCCCGATGTTCAACTGTTGTCCTAAATCAAATACCTCTGAAGAAGAAGGATCCAGGGAGTTTTATTCTACCTTTTTCTATTAATAACTTCTATAATATTAATGCTTTGGCCGACTTAGGAGCTAGTATAAGCATCATGCCATTTTCTATGTGCAATAGACTAAATCTTGGACCTATCAAACCCCTTTGCATGACTATTGAAATGGCAGATAAGACAGTTAGCATACCTCGGGGGGTTGTGGAAAATGTGCTAATTAAGATTGATAATTTTACTCTTCCTGTTGATTTTGTAATATTAGTCATTGAAGAAGATCTCGACATTCCATTAATCCTAGGTAGACCACTTCTTGCTACAGCACGAGCAAAAATAGATGTTTTAAAAAAAGTTACAACTTTGAAAATCAACGATAGAAAGCTTACTCTCAACATGGATGAATTAGGAAAATGTCATCCAATTGAAACTGTTTGTGTTGTCAAAAAAGGGAAGAATAAAATCGTTCCTAACACCATCACACACGAGCACTGCGTTACTAATGATCACCATGTGCAGGAAATTAAAGTTGAGACACGCAACAGTGGGGGGTTATGCCGTAACTACCCCACCAAGTTACGGCGTAGCTATAGTGCAGCACATAAGCCTGAACCTAAAAACGATTGGCCCAAAATTCAGAACATGGATCTGAAGTCCTCATCTAAAAAGAATACCATTGGTGCAGAGCAATACCAGTGGACAATGATAAGTGGTATGACCTTTGGGCTTCATGTAACCTTAATGATGACATTTGCGATGGTAGAGATGACAAGGAAAGGGTAAAAAATAATAAGTACATGTGATCTTCGACAAATGTTAAGAAAGGAAGAACCTTGAATGGAAAAGAATTATTACATTCGATGCATGGGTACAGATTATTTATGGCAAGATGTATAATGACACTAACGGGAGAATTTGGGCGGATCTAAACCGCTATGATAATTGTAAAACTCCCAGTGTTGATGATATTCATAAAGCAACAAACAAGCCACTCTCGAATTATGGAGTTGTTGATGACTACTCAAGCGATGCCAACGATAAGGTAAAAGCTGCACGAAAGCATTGGTGTGAAAAGATAAAAACCGAAGGCGAAATATTTTGGGCTTCTTGTAACCCGTTTGACAAAGATTGTAACGGGGGAAGTAGCATGGCTAGAGTTGGGGATGACGATTTTTTATGGACCTCAACTAACGACAATGAAAGAACAGATTTGCCTTGGTTAGATAAGTTAGGATTTGATTGGGTCAAAATAAAGTATGGAAAAGTGGACGCTTCCACTAAAGAAAAAATTTGGAAGGGTTGCATGAGTAAAGAAGACCCAAGTGAAGAAGAGATTCCTAACAACACTAGTGATGAGATGAAAGATGATCACAAGGGTAAATGCGAAGATGAAAAAGAGCATTGTAAGCGTGAGCTTGTGGAGGATTTGCTTGATGACGAGTGGTTTAAAGGAACAGAGTCCGACGAGGATGATATTGAAGGAATTATGGACTACCTTGAATTACAAGGTCATGACGGGTTCACTGACCCGGATTATGAAGCATACGAGCAGCGGAGATGTAAACTTCTTGGCATTCCCTACAAGAGACCCCCACCCATTATAGCTGAAAAGTTTGAAGTTACAAAATATCACTTGAGGTCGGATGAAAAATTTTCCAAGGTTCGGAGAATTGAAAGGAAGGGGTTTCTTCGCACCACTCTTAATGTCGCATGGGTCAAACACAACTTAATGAGGGAGATGGACAAAGTTGACCAAGTCCGAAGACCCCCAAAAAGATCCATGGCTTTGAGTCTAACTTAAAGAGTCGGTAATAAAGAAAAGTTCTCTTTCGGGAGACAGCCCAAATTATCCTTTTCGTTTCTGTTTCTTTTCATCTTTATTGTTGGGTTTTGTGCTTTTAACATTTTTGTAGGAATTGGAGATGAATTCATGACAATTTAAATGGGGACCTGATTCTATCTTGTTTTCAAGTTACGGCGTAACTCTCTCTCTGGTTACGCTGTAACCGTTCTTCAATAGCTGATTCACTCTAGGTTTTCCACCATTACGGCGTAATCTCCATCCATTATTATGCCGTAACAGTCTTCTGTAGACGAATTCCAGGTTTAACCAAAATTACGACGTAACTCATCCTTAAGGTTACGTCGTAGTTCATCCTGCAGTTTTAAAAATTTTCCAATATTAGCACGATTACCTTGTATTAGTTTTAAATGAACTTTGTGGGTATGTTCTCTGTAAGCCCTTACGGGACTACACTCGTCCACTTGGGACACCAAGTGGTTTAAAAGGCTTGTTGCATATGCTAAATGCAATTGTGATTCCTACGAAAGTGAGTTAGGTGCGTTTTGTTTTTGTTTTATTTTTTAGAATTATGCTTGCTGGTTATTTTTTATTTCAGGGATCAAAGTTTACTCATGATGCTTAATGAAGGCACAATTGTCTTCGTGTGCCTTCTCTCTTTTTAGGAGCGAATTTCAAGGAAGTTCTAGCTCTAATTCTACTTTCTCTTCACATTTATTTAACGTTTAGTACAAAAGAGACTTTGTACATCTCAAGTGGGGGGATGGGAGTAGAATTATTACTTGAACTTAATTGCCCTCATTTTTCTAGTTTATTTTGAAAAATTATGCCATTTTTAAAATTTTAACATATTTTTCTAAACCTAACTAGAGTAGACCTTAGCCGAGCACATTATAACCTTTGATATTCTATGGTGAGATTAGCCTTATCCGTTTAAACTTATTTACCCAAATCCACCAAATTATGAGTGTTCCGGTAGCTTGTAAAATTTAGAACTTGACATTGCATCATTTCGAGACCGTAAACGAGGTATGTTGAGTTAGCTTGATATATATGGAATAATCAGTTTGAGAAAGCAATATTTTTAGGTTTATCACCCAAATAGCCTATTTTTGTGTGTCTATCGATTAGTCACATCGACTCTTCGACCCCCATGTTAAACCCTTTTGTTGCACTCTTCTTTAGTACAAGATACACCTAGATACACTCTTCAGAGCATTTCCTTTAATTCCATACCCTATATGTTTGTTTCATTACACCCATTCACCTTAGCCTACCGTGTAGTCTTAATTTGTGATCGGGAAGTCACTTTTTTCCCAAGTTCAAGGATCAAGTAGAGAGGTTCGGAAATCACGCTTTCGTCAAAGACTTACATCTGATGATAATCAAAGACTCCGCATATTCTCATTATATGTTCATCTCAATTGGGGGGATGTTTATGTTTTTATTTAGTTATGATTGAAAAAGAAAAAAAAAAGAAAAAATGATGATTCGAAAAAAAAATATTGTTTAAGTTTTTTAGTGCAATATTATAGGCACTATGTTAGGAGCTCATCGAAAATTAAGAATCGAGGAGGCCACCTCGGTCACATTTGAAGAATTGAGTTGGTGATAATATTACACCAACAGTTTGAAGAACGGGTAATGTGCCCATCATGACGTTCGCTAATGGTACATCTACTTGATATATCATGATCCAGTTTCTTCATCTCAAAGCTTGAACTTTGGATGGACGGTGGGCGGTGACAACTTGGTTATTGGTTAAGACTATTTGTTTTGTTATTTTTATTTTACACTAATTATTTCCCATGTTTTATCCTACCTTTTAGTCATGAAGCGTGTCTAGGTGATGAAGCGAGCACTCTTTGGTGTCTTGGCCATGGATTTGGTCATGTATCATTGATTTTGTCCACTTTTTCGTGACACGTTAGCAATGACATTTCACCCTTAACCTCATTTTGTGTCTACCCATATTGCCTTCAAACATTGTTTAGTCCTTAACACTAGTGGTGGAGATTTGTGTAACCGCCAAGCTTATGATAGAATATATGCTATGATTGTGCTTTGAGTGATCACCCCGAAATTGACACTTAGACTAGATGAGAGAATATGAGTGTTTGTTCCCATTTCGTGAGGTGTTCGACTTTGATTTATTCTAGCATAAGGAATTTTTAATCATATCTTCCAGGTATTGGGGGATATCTTTTTAGAAAATTTTCTAATAAGGTGTACTTGAGGGCAAATAGAGTTCAAGTGGGGGGATATTTGATAACATCAAATAGTCTTGACTTTTTAGTGTCAATTTCTCCCAGTTATGCTCATATTTTATGTCATTTATATGGATTTATGCTTGTATTCCTTTATATTTCACTTCCAGGTAAAATATGGGCATTGGAGCTTAGAGACGCGGATTTGGAGATTTTCCTTACGGTTTTATGTTAGTATGCTATTTATGAAGAAGCTACGGCGTAACTCATGTTCTCAATTACACCGTAGCTAGTGTTATGTCACAGAAGACAAACTCAACTGCAGTTACGGCGTAACTCTCAACTAAGGTTACGCTGTAATCATCTAGGTCATGAAGTATTTTGCGCCTCCATCAACTACGCCGTAATATCCTTACAAGCATTACGATGTAACAACCTTCTGTTAAGAGGACATATTAGTTACGGCGTACCTCACATCAACACTACGGCGGAGTTGCAAACTACGGCGTAACTATTCTTTATGTTACGTCGTAGTCTCCTTAACGAGGCTTCTGTTTTGAAGATAATTAAGTTACGGTGTAACTTGCAACTTAAGTTACGCCGTAACTATGATCGGGACTATAAATACAAGCCCTAAAATCTGCATTTCACATCATTCACTCACAACTCAAAGGCAGAGAACGTGAAGAGAGTTCCAAAGGCAGATCACACGGAGCATACGGAGCCATCTCCAACGGAGGAATCACACCATATCGATAAGAACCTTTGGTGCTAGCCTAGTTATGATTCCTTGATTGTATTGTTTGTGTTTTCATGCTTCCGTAAATTGTTTCTAGTGTATGCATGCATAGTTCGATGGTAGTTACCATAGCTTCGGTATTTTTTAAGTACGGTTGTATCTAGTTTCTTAGGAGAATTGACTAACTGACCCTAAGTAAGTAGGTAGAGAAGGGACTGGTAAGAATTGACCAATTGACTGCCTTTCCCTCTTATGCGAATTGACCAAAAGATCACCATTCGGATGGACGGACTTAAGAAGTTAGGGATGAGTGTCTAAGATGCTAGCGCCCGGGCACTAATTATTTCGAATCTTGCATGTAGGGTACTTAATGACTTGGCTTAGGTTGCTTAAGACCCTCGACTCCCCAAAGGTTAGTCCTTTGATGTCGGGTAGGAACCTTTGTTGATAGGTTAGGACGAATTGACCAAATGATGTCCTAGCGACTTAAACCCCCACTTGAATCAATTGAAAGTAATTTAGAAAACATAGACATTACATGGTAGGATGATTAATTAGGTTAGCACACTTTCTCACCATTGCTCACAACCTTAATTTACTTTTCGTTGTTTATTTCTTGTCTTTAGTTTAATCAATCATTTCAACCTTAAAACCAGTTAAAACAAGTGAGACTTAGACTTAATAGGATCCTCATCTACATAGCTCTTAGGAACGACCTCGGCTTTACCACTCTCTATACTACGCACGAACGGGTTCACTACTCGTTAGTGCATTAGGTAGACCTTAGGTAGACGAGAATTATAAATATTAAATCCTGGTCGGAATACGTGCATCGGTATTCGACTAATTACTCTCCTTATTCTTATCAATCATGCGTCAACCCCCTTTTCTACCTGAATCCAAAAACCCTAGCTTCATAATCACACCATGCAGAATACCATGCAATACACCGCAATAACTGTTACCTGATTAATTCCAAGAAACCCAAAGACAGTTCCACGCACAACAACACCTTGCAAACCCTAGTTCAACTTATATTTTATATCATCTATAATAAAGATGCTTAGAATAAATAAACAAACAAATAATAATTGATAAGGGTAAACAAACAGGAACCCAGCAACCACAACACCAACGATTACGAAAACCTAATCAATAACCAAACTCTAAGCGAAAGCCAAACCCTAACCAGCGAGCGATTAATCCAAAGAATTAATCACAACCAGGAAATGGAATAAAAATGGAATAGGAACAGATTAGCAGGTTAGGAGTGAAGGAAAAATGATTCAGTTTTAGAGTTTAGGGTTTTTCGCCAATGTCGCCACACAAAGGAGAGAAAACGGATTTTTTAACAACACTGTCACATTTTGTTAGTTAAGTCATATATGAATTGGGTCTTGTGTAAAATATGGATTTTAAACTTTAAATCTATTTTAAATTTTACATAAATTTCGAGACCAACAGATTCATTTACCAACATCTAACTAAAGGTTACTAGAACATATGCTAATTGCTTGAGATTAAGGAGGTGTTTGATAACTACTTATTGAGATGATTCAATGTGATTCACTTAGTCAGTCATAAGGAAGTTTGTTTCACTACAAAAACAGAGGGCTTTTAGGACCTTTTTTCTGTGACACTTTTCAAGTAGTGTCCTAATATCTAATGTGACGGGTTAGTATATGGGTCCTATCATCATGAAACTTAATAGGACATTTCATGTGTAGGTCTTATTAGATGAATTTTATATGACACTTACTCATTTTAGTCTCATTACGGTATAACATAATACAACATTTGATATTTAGGCGTCACTAAAAACGCAAAAAACCCTAACTTTCTCTCCCCTAGGAGGCGAAATCCGGCCACCCTATCCCCTATTTTCCGATCAAAAAACTGCCTTTAATTCCGCCTCTCTATTGTTCTTGTGAATGATATGCAATCGGATTAAAGGTAGTTATCTTCTGGGACGGGGTGTGTCATTATTATTAATTCACTACATCTTCTGATTTCGTCTCTTTTCTTTTAAACCCTAATCGATCTTGGGTTCAATCGTATGGTATTCTACAAGGTTATATCTTTAATGTACGATCTGGGTTTTTTGATGCCGAAACCCTAAAATTCTTTCTTGCAATCGATTTTCCTATTTGTTAGGATTGTCGTTATTCTGTTTGGGATTTTGGTATGTTTATGGTTCGGTTTTGTGCCTCATCAAGCTTATCATAATATATGTGAGGCGGTTTGCTCTGTTTATCAGATAGATGAAGTGTGTACGTGGGTTAAGGGAGAGATGGAAGTTATGTTGTTGCAGGTGTAGGGATTCGATATACCTACTGATGGATCTTTAGGGTTGAGGCACCCTATGTTTATGTTCTTGCTCGGTATCACACTTATAATGCTGCTGTCGATTTGCTATGGATTCCACTCTTATCTGGTTATTAGATTATGCTTCATGCATAATACTAATAGAAATCGCAAATGGATTTGGTTTGGAATATACACTTGGAAGTTGGGGAAACTTGGTTATGGGTTTCTTCATGTACAAGATCTGGATCGCTAAGATGACGAAGAAGACTCAAGTGTTTACTTGAGTTGTGACGTATTGTATTTTTATTTTTAGTCATTGTTAGTTATTTGGATTTGTAAGTTATAAGAATGGACTGTCATTCTTATTTAGTGGTTTGGTCGTGTCCTAAGGGACTGAGATGAGGGACTCACTCTCATCCATTGTACTTCATTGTTTTTTTGGTTAATATACTTTACCAGGGTGCAGGATTACTCCCCTTTACTCAAAAAAAACATTTGATATTTAGGTCCTATTATCTTAATTTTTATAGGACTCTTAGCCATGAGGGTCATATTATATATAGTCTAATAAGACACATGTATATGCGTCCTATTAAATTCGATTTTATAGGACACTTATATGGTATGGTCCTATAATGATGGAATTTAATAGGACACTCCATTTATAGGTCTTATCAAATAAGTTTTATAAGACACTTATTTATTTGGGTTTTATTATAAAAGAAAACATAATATGACACTTGATACCTTGGACCTGTTATCACTATTTTTACAGACCCTTATTTATTTGTGTGTTACAATACTTGGCTTTATAGACGTATTGGTCAAACAACATGAAATGATAAGATATTTCGATTAGTGCATACAATATAACAATGATCCGTATATATAAATATGGGAATCAAGCGTCGAACTCGATTTACAGACGTGTAAAAATTGTATGTCGGTGGAATTTTTATTTACATTTTTAAATGTCGAACAATTTTTGTTTCGTACAGTATTTATGTGTATGTATGTTTTATATAATTATCAAATTATGTGTATACAACCCTACAAACTCTACGTAAAATATGTGAAAAAAATTATATATACTTACTACTCAAATCATATAAAATGACATGTTAAAAAAAGTCATATAAAATGACAATGTTAATGTACTAAAATCATTCTCTCTTACAAACAACTATCAAACAATAATTTTCAATAAGAATAACAATCATTTAGGAGCTTTGAATCATTCAATATCTTGATTCATTCAACGTTAAATTATAATATTTCCTTTGTAAAAAGTTTACAAAGTTTTCGACACGAAGAAAAAAAAAAAAAAAAAAAACGCACCGATCATTCCAAGAATTTTTAATTTTCGAGGAATTATTGAATAGTTTAATGCATTATTTAAATAGGAATCTTTTCTCCTTTCAAATAAGCAAACTTTTGATAATCCATAGACTAATGATAATTGGACAATATTTTAAGGGATAATTACATATTTACCAAATCTAAATATGAAATTGTCATATATACCCAAAATATAACTTTTGAATGCATGATGTACAATGCATTTAAAACATGTTTTGGGTAATATATGGCATTATCATGTTTAAGTTTAATTACTATATCGTGTTGACTTATCCATTCTAAAGTGTCTTTAAAACGTATAAACAAGGCAATGTTTTTTTTTATTTCTTTTCAAGAAGGGTCATATGCAGATGCACCTAACTATCTATAGACAGGAAAGAAACATGATCAGTTTTTGATGCAAAAACAGGCAGGATGCTGATTTAAATAATTGAACACTTGTTGTTCTTAATTATGTGCATGCAATCACCATCGTATATCCAAACCTTTTATTTCCTCGATCTTCAATCTAATCTATCATTTTCGATAAGAATGTCAGTGCTTCGGCATACTCATATCGCTGCTTCACTCTCATGCTTGACATCCAGTTTGTTAGTATGCTATACCGGCTTTAAAGTTGCAACGTATTTACCTAAATCTCAACTTGTAGACAATTCAAAGATTTTGAAGCACAATTTAATCACCTATCCTGTCATGTTTTGATTTTGCACAGAATATAACATTTCCTACAGTTGTGAATCTAGTTTTACATTTTCTTTTTACTCTGCAGAACTAGGTCTATGAAACTTCATGCCTCAAAAAACGCGGCTACTTCCCCCGAACAAGAACGTGGTAAGTACTTATTTAGGGACAGAGTCAAGATATAATTTATCTCACTGTGGTCATAAATTACATCTAATAAAAAAAGGTGATTTTGGTATGATCATCATTTTTTCAACTGCTGTTTTCTGCACACAGCGTACAAGACTAAAGTCTCCCTAATGGGAACATGGCTAAACTTCAAGCTGGTTATCTCTTTCAGAGGTTTGTGCTGTTTCTTTCGCACACTTTTAAATGTTTCCAAATGCAACTATAATATTAGTAGAATCTTCATGTGGTGAATTAGATTGGTAGGAGGAAGGCTGCACATATGTTGAAGTATCCTGATGCACATGTTATAAGTCTCGGAATTGGTAATACCACTGAGCCTATTTCAGAGGTCATTACTTCTGCCATGGCCAAGGTGATGATCAAAGTTGACGATTTTGTTTTTCTTTTCTCTTTTCTGAATCTGTTTAATTTTTTACCTGCACTTTTACTACTCTTACAAATAAAAATGTTTCAGTAAAATACAATAAAGTGTCTCACTAAATATTTTGTTTCCAAAACAATGTGACTCAATTTCTTGGAACTTCTTCGCGAATTGGCTACTCTTATAATTATTTTGAGTAGTTGTGGTGTCTACCATTTGAGCTAACTAGTCTACAGTTAACTGCAAGGTGCCCACTAGCATGGGTCGTCTGATTTTTTTAAAGTTCTGCGGGCATGATATTTTGTACCAGTCCGCTTTTTTTACTTGGTTCTTATGATTCTGTTGCTCTTCTTGCTAGAGAGCACTCGAGTTATCAACGGTTGAGGGCTACAACGTAGATGGAGCGGAACAAGGTGAAAAAGTACGTGAAATTTTGTCTCTGTGTTCTCGAGTATGACTTAAGGAAGAAATGGAAAGAAAATGAAAAGAAACAGATAGAGTTGTGTTCTCGAGTACTACTTAGGGAGGAAAAGAAAAGGAAAAGAATTGAAAAACAAGTGTTATTTGATTGATTTTAAAGTTATTCGTTATTTAGTTGAGTATCGTCGATGAAGTCCATCTTCTAACGTGTTACGTTTTTAAAGTCATGATTTTGGCATTGACAAAATTCACCTCATAATGTGTAGATATAAAAAATGTACACTTGTAATGATCATTTTACTTTTCATGTCTCTTTTGGAGATTTTGAATGATGTATTAATATCGAAATGCTATATGTCCAGAAACTGAGAGGTCTCCTTGCTTCAATGTTTTATGCAAATCTTGGCGTAGAGGAAGACGATATATTTGTATCTGATGGTACAAAATCTGATATTTCTCGACTTCAGGTATGTGTTGGGTTACTTATATTGGAAAGGAGACTTTATCATTTCTCTTTTCTTTCTCAATAGCCAAGTAATTTTATTAAGGGTTTTGTTAACCACAACCCATCCACAACCCAAAGGGTTGTGTTTAAACATACCTTAATTAAATTTTTTGCATTAAATAAACATTAAACATTCTATATTTAACATCACATTCCATGTTTAAAATGAAAAAAATATGTATAATTATGGAATATACTAGTTCATTTAATGCAAAATTTTTAATTAAGGTATGTTAACAAAATCCTTTTATTAATTATTGTGGTAGGTTTTGTTTGGTTCTAATGTTACAATGGCGGTGCAAGATCCATCATATCCGGTAAGGCGGTAACCAACATTTAGATTCAAGTGTGATTATAGGTCAAACCGGGCAGTTCCAAAAGGATGTCGAGAAATTCTCAAATATCGAATACATGAAATGCACACCGGAAAATGATTTATTTCCTGATTTATCTAAAGTTTCTCGAACAGATATAATTTATTTCTGTTTACCTAACAATCCAGCCGGTTCTGCTGCATCAAGGGAGCAATTGATTGAATTAGTCAAATTTGCCAAGAAAAATGGGTCCATCATCATTTACGATTCAGCATATTCCATGTATAATTCAGGCAACACCCCCAAATCGATCTTTGAAATCCCTGAAGCCAAAGAGGTTGCAATTGAAATGTCTTCTTTCTCCAAATATTCTGGATTTGGAGTTCGTCTAGGTTGGACTGTAGTCCCAAAAGAGCTCAAGTATTCAGATGGGTTCCCAGTAGCCAAGGACTTCCACCGTGTTGTTAGTACTGGCTTTAATGGTGCATCAAATATCGACCAAGCTGGTGGTATTGCATGCCTTTCCCCTCGAGGTCTTGAGGTTAGTATGCAATGGTTGGCTTAAGAAAGATAATACTCTACTATTTTGACGTATGATGTGTTTATAATTCATGGCTTCTGGTACTTAGGCTATGCGGGAAGTGGTAGGATTCTACAAAGAAAACGCTAGAATAATAGTGGATACGTTTACTTTGCTTGGTTTTACTGTATATGGAGGAATACATGCACCATATTTGTGGGTCCATTTCCCGGGCCGAAGCTCATGGGAAGTTTTCAATGAGATTCTTGAGAAGACCAACGTTGTAACCATACCTGGTATTGGGTTTGGACCTGCAGGTGAAGGTTTTATTAGGATTAGCGCATTTGGTCACCGGGCCAATGTGTTGGAGGCTTGCAGAAGGTTCAAGGAACTGTACCAGTGAGTTCAGCCTTTGAAAAAACTTGGGAGATGACAATGCAGAAAAAGCTGAAGGTATAGCTCCAAATGTTCGGATCTAATAAGATTCTATGAATTGTAATCTACCTTCTTTCAAACTCGATAACAAGAATATTATTGGTCTTATTGTATTAAGTAGTGTCAATATAAATAATGATGAGTCACAACGACTATTAGAAAACCCAACCCGAGTGATATAAGATGCAAATCGCTGAAACCATGCTCTAGGGGCCGGCTTGAGCCCGTACAGAGACCGATGTAATAAACGCACATAATCAGGATGCACAGGATCCCGAAACCCCGGAGGCTGATGCATATAAACTGTCTCAAATAAATCACCATGCAATAAAGCATTCTTGACATCAAGCTGATGAATCGGCCAAAGTCGAGAAGTAGCTAAACTTAAAACAGCCCGAATAGAACCCGGTTTTACCACCGGACTAAATGTCTCAACTATGTCTACCCCCTCTAATTGATTACTACCATTTGCCACAAGACGAGCCTTGTAGCGACTAATGGTGCCATCAGCCAAATATTTATGATGAAAAAGCCACATACATCGAATAATGTTGGTGTCTGTGGGCCGGGGCACGAGAGTCCAAGTACCGTTTTTAATAAATGTAGTATACTCATCACGCATAGCATTTTGCCAATTTACATCAGTAAACGCATCACGATAAGATTTTGGTAATGGTGAAACTGAAGACACATGCATGTTGAGACGCTCAGTAGGACGGTTATTCCTGACACGATAACGTGTGACCATGGGATGAATCGAGACAGTGTTTGGGTTTTGTGGAGGATCTGGAATGATGTGTTGGTGTTGGGCCGTGGGTGGTGATGGATTTGGTATATCATGTTGGGCGGCGGGTGGTGATGGTGATGGATCATGGGTGTCCTCATGTTGGGGCCGTATTGGGACGGGTGGGAATTGGTGGTGTTGGTTCGTTTGTAGGTTGAAGCACAACAGGTTGCACAATGGGAGCTGATGGAATGAAAGGTGGATTTATATCGGGTGAGTCATCTAAGAAATTGTAGTTGGGTGCCAATGTTGGGTTAGATGTGCCAAAGGGAAAAACAGTTTCATCAAATGTGACATGTCGAGAAAGTATAATTTTATTGGTGTTGAGGTCGAGGCAACGATATCCATGGTGATTTGAGGCTTGTCCCAAGTAAATGGAGGGTGTGGCGTGTGGTTCAAGTTTGTGACTTGGATATAGGTGGGGGTAAGATAAGCAGCCAAACGTGCGTAAAAGGCTATAATCCGGGTTTTGGCCAAACAGTCGGGTATAAGGGATTTCATTCGCAATAGTAGTGGAGGGCAATATATTTAGTAAGTGAATAGCCATATTCAGAGCTTCAACCCAAAATGTTGGTGGGAGGTTGGCTTGAAAAAGCAAGGTCCGAATAAGATTATTGATGGTGCGAACCATCCGTTCAGACTTGCCATTTTTTGTGATGTTTTGGGCATGAAAAGCGAAAGTGAATGCCATTGTCGGCAAAAAGTTTATGCAAGTTACGGTTGTCAAATTCACCGCCATGATCACATTGAAAGGACCTGATTTCAGACTTAAATTTAGTGTGAACATAATTGCGAAATAGTACAAATTTAGACAAAACATCGAATTTGTTAATTAACGGATAAACCCAAACAAAATGCGAATAATGATCCAATAACAATAAATAATATTTAGGGTTAATTCCATATATATACCCAATTAAAACAATGAAATGTCATATTTACCCAACTAAATTTTATAATGTCATATATATCCAAACAAAAGATCAAATTTGTCATATTTACCCATTTTGATTATAAAACCAATTTGAAATAATTTTATATTACTAAATTCCCATTATATCCTTTAACAACTCACATTTATGGTTGTCATCCATCTTCTCCTTCACTCTTATACCTTAAACTTTAATCAACTTGATCATTAAATGTTTGGCACATATTCTTTTAGCTGAATACAACCTTACATACGTATTAATATAATACCCTCACTTGGATTAAAACAGTGTGATAAGCTTTTGTAGTGTTACATGATGACATCTATCACACTAAATTTCAAAAATGCATGGTATTCTTGTAGTTTATAATCAATTAATCAAACATGAAACATGAAAGAAAACAAAAGGTGTGATTTCTCAATATTAAAGACGAAAGATACCTTTTGTGTTGCTGTCTTTTGCATATTATATGAATAGAAATGTGAAAGACACATAAAATTCAATCAACCCGCGTGCTCCTTGCGTATTAACTTTCCTTTTTATAGATAACCATTCGAACTTAGCACAAACGGTTGTCATTTATACAAAAATCATATCAAACAAAGCAGTAACAAACAACTTAGAACATTTACAAACTAAAAGTCTAGAACACTAAGCAAAGTTCATACTATTGTTGAAGGGTATAATGGGAACTTAATGATGTAGATTCATTTCTAATTGATTTTATAGATAAATGGGTATATATGAAAATTTTGATGTTTTAATTAGGTATATATGACATTATAAAATTTAGTTGGGTAAATATGGCATTTTATTGTTTAAATTGAGGATATATGGAATTAACCCTAATATTTAAAACCCGAAAGACTCGGAACAGGTGAAGTCCACACATCCGAGTGAATAATGTCAAAAAAAGCATTAACGACAGTATTGGAACTAGTAAATGGAAGTCTAACGTGTTTGCCAAGCTGGCAGGCATGGCAAAGCACGGGGGGCTTCTCTTTATTACATGAAATGAAATTATTTGAAACTAGACGACGTAACACTTCGCTTCCTGGATGTCCAAGACGCTGATGCTACATATGTTGACTGACAAGGAGAACTTGAGGAATTGGAGACGGAGCCGTGACAGGATAAAGGTCCCCGGTGCTATCACATCGGAGAAGCACCCGACGCGTCATGAAATCCTTAACAGAAAAACCAAAAGGATCAAATTCAATAGTACAGTTATTATCGCGTACAAATTGTCGAATGGAATCATGGATACTAAATTTTGACAATATGAGGGGTAATAAGCACATTATTTAAGTGAAGTGGTCGAGTGGGAGTCGGCAAGATGCCCCGTATTGATGACAGGAATAGAATACCCGTCACCAACCGAGACGGATGGATACATGCACGTATTAAGACATTACTAAGATTATTAACAGAAGCATTTAAATGTAAGCTCGCACTTGTATCCTTGTTCCAGGCGCCCGTTTTTGGATCATGAAATGTCCCGGCGGTGAAAGCTTGTGGTAAAATTGTCTCTTGACCCGGGGTTGTCGTGTGTCCCATATGTTGTAATGGTGGGCATGTTGGAGCATGTGTGGGCAGAGGAACAGTAACCAAATTATGAGGGGGGGGGGGGCTGTTAGGCCGACTTGTGTCTAATGAATAGTAGCAGGGTGGTATTGGGCTTGAGGGATGTAATCTATTGGGCTAACTGATGGGTGTTGGGCCTGAGTGAAGTAACCAGGTGTAGTAATGGGGTATGTAGGTGTTGGACTTGAAAGGGACCAAAACCTGGTGGTGCTCTAAGTGAGCTTATTGGGCTCGTATGTGGTGTAGTGTAGGTGGTCATGTAAGCCGAAGGTCCACCAGTAGGATTTTTAGGAGTACTAAAAGTTCCATTAGGTGTATTATTATTCCCCATTAGACCAAGTTTACCCAAAAATTCTATCACAATATCCTCAGTATTATTAGGCGCCTTAGGATCAACAGTTCGTGCATTAGTTTTAGCATTTGAATCATGAACAAATTTGCAACCCACTCTATAGCGACACGCACCCCTAGCATAGTTAATACAAGGTTTCAATGACTTCACTTTAAGGGTTCGATGGATTTCTAGACATACCTTTGTCGGTCATGAGCACCAATGGAGATGAAGACGAGGTGTCCACGGGAAGAGATAAAGACTTGGATTTCAACCGCATCTCTTCGGTGATGAGCATGGAGCGTGCCGTTTTGAAGTCGGGAAAGGTATGTTTGTGGTGCATGATGCCACAAACTTTTGATCGTATTTATCAGTTAGGCCTTCAAGAGCATAGTGTACCAAGTCTTCATCCGGAATAGGAGAGTCGAGGCTAGCAAGAATGGTGGCAATCGACTCAAGTTTCCCAAAATATGCTTCCATGCTTAGGTCTCCATGACGAATAGATCGCAATTCCGCTTTCAAGGCATGTGCACGTGACCGCTTGTTGTCTTTGACAATATCTGTGACTATGTCCCATGCTTCTTTGGCCGTTTAGGACGAGCCACCACCAACCTCCTTTGAAGAGAATCAGAAAGAGTCGTGAAAATTCATGATAGGACGATTTTGTCCACTTTAAGCTCGTCTTGAGTGAGAGTAGGGCTCGAACTAGACAAGGCATCTGTGGAAACTGATAGCCCATATAGCTTGTATCTTTATAACGGGCCCAAGCCCGAGCTCATATTTAGAATTCTCTATAGCCGTATATATTAATGTACATTGTATCTTGTAAAATCAATCAGTCAAATCAGTTTATGCTTACATGGTATCAGGCCTGTAAACACATCCAATCACTCCCAAAATTAAACCCCGCTCCTCATTCTCCCTCCCCAAACACATATCCTGTAAAAACAATCCCTAAAAAATTATCAAGCATCGTATTTGTTCCAATATTGTTAATCTCTTATCGCGTGTTGATGATTGTGCTAGGTCATTAATCCACACGTTGTTATTGGTATTCGTGCTAAGGTCACGAATAAATCATTCCTTGTTTTTCCCTTATCCCTTGTTATTGTGGTAACCCTTTTGCAGTTTGTTTTTCTCAATACCTAGGTTTACTGTTTGTTATTTTTCAAACACCTACTGTGCTTAATATTGAAACAATGGAGAGTGGTCACATTGAGGAGATTGTTATTAAACTGTTAAGCAAACTTGGTATCACTGGGAAAAATAATAATGGGATTACTGGCTCTAGTAATACAGCTCCATTGGCTTATCTTACTCAGGCCCAAATACCTACCCGTAGTCCACCAAACCAGCCCCATCTAACCTCCTACATTATGCCATCACTAACCTACCCAACCTATACAGCCCCGTCACAGTTCTACCAAACAGCCCACTCGCCATATCAATACCCGTCTTAACTCCATCAACCAGGCCTCCACCACCTCCGGTCACTGTTCATCAGAACCAACCCACTTCAGCAGGTCCATCAAATCAACCTCTGGGACAACAAACCAATTTACCTCATGCTTTCGCCGCGGGGACTCTTCATGACCCTACAACCGGCTCTTGGAATATGGACACACGTGCAAGCTCACATCTTAATGCTTCAGTTAATAGTCTTAGTAATGTTTTTAATACGTGCATGTATCCGTCCATCTCGGTTGGTGACGGGCATTCTATTCCTGTCACCAATACGGGTCGTAGCATTTTACCAACTCCCTCTCGACCACTTTTCTTAAATATCGTCCTTATTACCCCTCATATTGTAAAAAATCTAATATCAGTTCATCAGTTTGTTTGTGACAACAATTGTAGTGTTGAATTTGATCCTTTTGGATTTTCTGTTAAAGATTTCATGACACGTCGGGTGCTTCTCCGATGTGATAGCACGGGGGACCTTTATCCTGTCACACCTCCGTCTCCCATCCCTCAAGCTCTCCTAGTCAGTCAACATACGTAGCATCAGCGTCTTGGACATCCAGGAGGCGAAGTGTTACGTCGTTTAGTTTTAAATAATCTCATTTCATGTAATAAAGAGAAGCCTCCCGTGCTTTGTCATGCCTGCCAGCTTGGCAAACACGTTAGACTTCCATTCGCTAGTTCCAATACTATTGTTAATGCTTTTTTTGACATCGTTCACTAAGATGTATGGACTTTACCAATTCCGAGTCTTTCGGGTTTCAAGTATTATGTATTATTCTTGGATCATTATTCGCATTTTGTTTGGGTTTATCCTTTAGTTAACAAATCTGATGTTTTTGTCTAAATTTGTGATATTTCATAATTATGTTCACACTCAATTTAAGTGTGAAATTCGGTCCTTTCAGTGTGATCATGGTGGTGAATTCGACAACCGTAACCTACATACACTTTTTGCCGACAAGGGCATTCAGTTTCGCTTTTCATGCCCCAAAACATCACAACAAAACGGCAAGTCTGAACGGATGATTCGCACCATCAATAATTTCATTCGAACATTGCTTTTTCAAGCCAACCTTCCACTAACATTTTGGGTTGAAGCTCTCAATATGGCTGTTCACTTACTCAATTTCTTTCCCTCAACTACTATTACCAACGAAATCCCTTACACCAGACTGTTTGGCCAGAACCCGGATTATAGCCTTATACGCACATTTGGATGCTTATGTTACCCCCACTTATATCCTAATCACAAACTTGAACCACGCGCCACACCCTCCATCTATTTTGGTCAAGCTTCAAATCATCGTGGTATCGTTGCCTCGAATTAAACACCAATAAAATAATCATTTCTCGCCATGTAACCTTTGATGAAACTGTTTTTCCATATGGAACTTCTAAACCAACATCGACACCCAAATACAATTTCTTGGATGACTCACCCGATATAAATCCTCCATTCACTCCATCCACCCCAATTGTGCAACCCAGTGTACCTCAACCTACAAATGAGCCAACAACACCAATTCCCACCAGTCCCAACGCAGCCCAACATGACGCAACCCATGACCCATCACCATCCCCATCACCACCCGAGAACCAACACATTATCCCAGATCCTCCTCACAACCCAAACCCTGTCTCAATTCATCCCAAGGTCACACGATATCGTGTCGGGACTAATCTTCCTACTAAGCGTCTCAATATCCACGTGTCTTCAATTTCACCATTACCAAAATCTTATCGAGATGCGTTTTCTGTTCCAAATTGGCAAAATGCTATGCGGGATGAATAAATTGCACTTATTAAGAATGGAACTTGGACCCTTGTGCCCCGAACTACGGACTGCAACATTATTCGCTGTATGTGGCTTTTTTGCCACAAGTATTTGGCTGATGGTACTCTTAGTCACTACAAGGCCCGTCTAGTGGCAAATGGTAGTAATCAATTGGAGGGGGTTGATGTAGACGAGACATTTAGTCTAGTGGTTAAACCGGGTACTATTCGGACTGTTCTGAGTTTAGCTACTTCTCGACGTTGGCCGATTCATCAGCTTGATGTTAAAAATGCTTTCTGTTAGGAATTAGAAATTCCAGGTATTAAAGAGTCGGTCACCTCAAGTATATGTAATCGTTAGAAAGCTCGTAGTCATAGTACTTTTATGTTTAGTAACACCGTGGAGGACGGACGGGTCTTTACCCACTGTATGCCTGATCCACAGCCCGTTGTGTGGCATTTTATGTAAGACTATAAATACTCTCTACCTCCCAAGGTAGAGAGTTGGAGCTCATAATAAGATTTTTCTTTCTCTCACTAAGTTCCCTAAACCTCTAACTTTCTCTCTCTAAAAACCTCCTTGTACGCCTCTTGTGATTATGGTTTAGTATGTTTGTGAAATCCAATATCCTACAATTGGTATCAAGAGCCATGGTTTGATCATCTCTTACATATCTTTGGATTTCTAGTGGTTTTTTAGGTGGTTTTTGAGTTTGAAAAAGTTTAGTGGTTTTTGCATCATTTGGTTGATTTCTAGTGTTAAAGTTTCGATTTTGGTTGTACTTTTGTGTTTAGAATCATCACAAGTGTTTAAGTTTTGATTTAGAAGGTTTGAATCATAGTGGTTGGGTTATTTTTGGATTGAAAAGTGGTGTTTATGTGTTTTTCATGCTAGCGACTTGAGCCACGGAAAAGTTTTCTTGGTAGCGACTTGCTTTACAATTTGGTAGCGAGTTGTAGTTGAAAGTCTTAGCGAGTTGGGTTAGCGACTTGTCTAGTGAGACAAGCCGACAAAAAGTACAAGTAGTGGATTCTCCACTACACGTAGCGACTTGGTGTAAGTTAGCGACTTGTACTTTATATTGTTAGCGACTTGGTGTTAGCGAGTTGGTACCTAGCGAGTTGCTATTTAGCGACTTGAATATTTAGCGACTTGGTGCTTAGCTAATTCTGCCAAAATTTTGCTAGCGACTTGGATTGTAGCGAGTTGTTATATAGCGACTTGAGACTAAAGCGAGTTGGCTATCTAGCGACTTGATTAATTTAGCGAGTTGAGTGTGTTGCGAGTTGACGGCTTATGCGAGTTGTGTGTTTAGCGACTTGTTCATTTAGACCTTTTTCTTCTTCGTGTTACATTCTTACGGTTGTTCTTTTGGTTTAGTAAAATCCCGTGAAAGAATCAATTTCCCGGTTTAATCAAAGAATTGCAAAATTCCGTAGAGCTTGAAACTTGAAACATGTCTACAAACGTTCCTACTATCATCTCCACTATTGCCGAGGATGTTCAAGCAGCTGGTTCAGATACTCATCCACCCATGCTTGACAGAATCGACTACGATTCTTGGGCTCAACGAATCATATTGTACTGCCTTGGAAAGGAAAATGGTGTCAACATTCTCAAATCCATTGATGAAGGACCGTGTCGAGTTGAGACGACTAGAGATGTACTTGATACTGCGAAGATGGAACTCGATTTACGGAATGGACGGACCAAAGATGTATGATGAGCTTGACGATAAGGAGAAAAAGAGATTCGATCTTGATATCGGGCTTCTAACATTGTTCTTCAAGGTCTTCCTAAAGACATCTACAAGCTGATCAATCACAACACTGAAGCAAAGGCAGTATGGGATAATGTCAAGATGCTTCTCTCGGGTTCGAATTAACTATGGAAGACAGAGAATCACAACTCTATGACGAATTTGAACACTTCAAGATGAAACCAGATGAGAGTGTCTATGAGTACTATGTGAGATTTCATAAGTTGGTGAATGACATGAGGAACATCAGAATGACTATGCCTAACATTCAATTGAACTCAAAATTTGTGAACAACATGAATCCCGAATGGCACAAGTTTGTCACCTCTGTGAAGCTCACTAAAGGATTGAAGAATACAAACTATGAGCAACTCTATGCCTTCCTCCTTCAGAATGAGAGACATGCTATGTTTGAAAAATTGGTTCTTAATTAGTTCAAAACCAACCGGAGAGACAAGCTCATCTAATGACTCAACCGCCTTCTACTCAAACATCGGAATCACAACCAAAGCCTCACAAGTCATACCCATGGGAAATGGTAATCACAAACTAATTCCCGATCCTATGTTCAAACAAGCTGATGCTGATGCACACGTGGGTAATTTCATTAATCAACTAGCTCTTCGGATTAGTCAAAACATGAATTCTCTCCCACAAACCAATAACAACCTCGAGCAGCATCTAACCCACACAATCAAGCTTTGTCAAGTAAAGATGGTGAGGACACATTGCAAGGAATTGCACATCTCCAAAGCGTCACTGGATTACTTGAGAGATAAGATCTTTGCTTGTGCAAGCTCGGATAATGGTGTGCTTTGGATGAAGAGGAATTGTTGTTTCTAGCTGAGGGCAATGCCAAGACCTATGATGCGATGTGGATGAGCAGCCTATTCAGGAGATAGGTCACAATCATCAGAATGCCTTTCAAGTCGCGATTGTGATGCATACGACTTCGATGTGGATGATGGACCTCTGCACACACAATCTTTATGGCTAGCATTTCTCCAATGGTTTCTCCCAAGGTCTCCTCTTCACCACAAGCTGGTCCATCCAAAGACAAACTCATCTCAGAGGTACTAAAACTATACGATGAGTCTGATGTGCAAAAGATGCATGACAAAGTACTATCAACTGAAACTTTTGTATCAAATATTGAAAATATGGGTAATATCAATGTTGTCCCATATGATCAATATGTGAAACAAAGTGAAAGTGAAGTTGTATCAAGTGATGCATCTCCGCAGATCAACAATGACTATATTTTTGATGAATACACTGCCTGCCCTGATGAGTCTCAGTAATCTGAACTAAATGCCTATAAAGAGCGTGTTGCTATTTATGAACAACGTGCAAAATTTGAGTTGACCACCCGTGAGCAGGAAATGGATGACCAAATGCGTACAACTATTAGAAAAGTAGGTTTAGAGAAGAAGTATTAAAACAAGAGTTAAACTCCTTGCAAGAAAAGCTTTCAAAACTGCTAAGCAAAAACAAGAACTTCAAGAAAATGTTAAAATGCTTAAGCAAGAATTTAATGCTAAGGAATCAAAACTTTTGAATGATTTTTCTAATCTAAAAACCTTGAAAAACAAGCTTGAAAATAAGTTGTACATACAAGGAAACACCATTCAGACTGCTCACATGATCACTAAGCATAGAGTCCTAAGCGATAAGCATAGCATTCCCCTTGTTGAGGAACCAAATCCAGAGGTCATTAAAAAGGCTAGAAATGCTCATAAGGTTCTTTATGATGGCAATGAAATCCTTAAACCTAGACAGAAACCTAGTTGCGTTGATTGCACAGAGGAAGATAAGAAATCGATGAAATCACTAGGAAAAGTTAAACAAGAAACTAGATGATCCAAAATGTAAAGAAAAGAAAGTAATCATCACACCCCATGATTACAAAAAGGAGAATTGGATTGCCTTAAACAAGTTTAAGCCTCAGACATTGTTAACTCCCGAACAAGTGTTTGGAAAATGGATTTAGATAAGCAGTAAAGTCGAAAATATTGTTGAAACCAACCCCCTTTAGAAAATGCCTAGAGCGACCGTGTATCCTCCTAATACACCAATGCATCTTGTTCCTAGAACAATTGCCACTAAAAGCAAGACCTTAATCAGCCAATATGTTATTTTTCAACTATTTGTTGATTTTGAGAAAACTTGCAAGAAAAGGATCACACCCATTGGTATAATCGAAGGAGAAAGAGGTTTTGAGCAAACTAAAGAATGTTATTTAACCGAAGTCATGCCTTTCTTTAAACAACTAAAAGATCACTTTGAGAGTCTTAAAAAGGGAATGAATTCAGATATTAAAGAAATGGAAAAGGAATTTGATGCAATGATAGTTGAGGTTAGTGACTATGAGCGAGCACTAAAATATAATGAGATTGAAAGGAAGAACTTGCATACACTGAATGAGAATATGATTTCTGAATGTGTTGCTCAAGATGTGTTTTTCACTGCTACAAATTGTTCCATTAATGCTTCCAAATTTCATGAATTATCTGTTGCCCTGAAAGTCTCCCATGATCGTGTCATTGAGCTTGAAAAATCTAATTCTAAACTATCTCCGAGAAAATTGAACTGGATGATCACGACAATTTGGTTAAACATTTGTCTAAACTAGAAGTTGAGCATTTTAATTTACAACTAAAATATCAACATCTTAAAGAAAATGTCAAAACCTCATATATCAAGACATCCTCGATGCTCCGAGTTTGATGCGCTTTTCAAATTAACAAACGTGATGAACAGATTCAAGCTCATTGCAACACGATCAGAAAGTTGAAAGCCCAAATCTCTCAATTAAAGGGTCAAAAGAACAATATGACAGGCTCCCAAATGCCTCCTCCTTTAGATTCTCAGAATTCTCAAACTTTTCATCTTCAAAACTTAGTTAATGCCTTACAAAAGGAAAACGAGAGTTTTCTAGAAGAAAATGAAAAAGTTAAACGACATTTTAAAGAGTTATATGATTCAATAAAAGTCACCCGTGACCAAAACAACGAAAAAATAACGCCTTTACAAAAGGAAATTGAGAATCTGAGAAGTTCGGGAAATGGGAAACTACCACTTGTTTTCAATAAGAATGTTGTCTCAAAGTCACCCTTTGACTGCAAATACACTTTGTGCTTAAATATATTCCTCCTCATCTTAGGAATAATGAACATGCTTTTCATGACTACCGTGCTCACCTTAAGGATAGTCTAGAATGTCTCCGTGAGATTGTCGAAGAGGATTTCATTAACAAACCTCTTGATAGTGAAATGAGGTTTGCTTGCCTCCGTGCCAAACGATCTCAAGAGCTGCTTGAATGTGTAATTGCAACATGTCCAAAATCCTTAGGTGAAAAGGCAAAGCTGTGAAGCCTTGTTCTATGCCTAGTGCCAAGCAGGAAATCCGCTCTATGCCCAGTCTTAAGAAGTAAACACTAATGTGCCTTCAAGTAGTTCAGATTCCGGATATGTTAGTGCTAAGAAAGTGAACTTTAGTGTGCCTGCAAATAGCTCAAATCACAGTCTTAAGAAAGTATACACTAATGTGCCTTCTAGTAGTTCAGATCCTTGCACATCAAGTTCGGGAATGCAAAAATTAGATCAACCAACTAATGTTCCCATTCCCTCTACAGGAGTAATCAATGACTTTAAAAGCAGGTCAAAGTCTCAAGACAATACAAGGAATGATAGGACCTTGCAAGCTAAGAATGTGCATTGGAAGAGAGTAGAAGACCAATCTAGGAACTTTAAGCTTGAGTTGAATAAAACGAATCGTGTTGAGTCTAGTATTAGCCTTAAGCGCATCAGTAATTAATTCAATTCGATACTATTTGCAAACCTTGTAATGATGTTTGCTTGAATTCTGTTGCTAATCATGAATGTGGTGTGAATGCTTTGTCTAAAACTGTCAAATGCCCAGCTTAAAATTGTTAATGCTAATAATCGTGCAAAGAAGGCAAAAGGCAAAACGAAAGATTGTTAGAAAACAGTGGAAACCCACAAGAAGAACTTTTATAAAGATAGGTTATTATTGGATACCTTTTGGCCATAAGAATAATCAGTTTTACTCTCAAACTGCTAAGATTATGCCCACTAGAAAATGGATGCCTAATGGTAGAACTATTCCCTTAAGAAGTGAACATACTTTGAATAGGTCAAATACAGACACCAGGATTGCATCTATTCCCAATGATTCCATTGCTTCTACTTCTGATATGGATGTTTCTATTTCTGATGTGGGTGTTCCAATTCCTGTTACTAACCAAGTGGAACCCATTCTTGCATGGGGATCCCAATTATCCGCTTATCCATTCTTGTCTGTGTTCAACTGCAGATCGTTCAAATCGCTTACGTGGTACCGGACTCAGTGTTCCAAGCATATGACCGGAGACCGGTCACGGCTCATGAACTTCGTGAGCAAATTCATCGGACAGCTTAGATTCGGTAATGATCATTTCGTGCAATTATGGGTTATGGTGATTATGTTGTTGGTGATAGTGTTATCTCTAGAGTATACTATGTGGAAGGTCTTGGTCATAATCTGTTCTCTCTCGGTCAATTCGTGATTCGATCTAGAAGTAGCCTTCCGAAAACATACTTGTTTTGTTAGAGAACTTGATGGTAAGGAACTTTTAAGAGGAACTCGTGGTTCAAATCTTTACACCATCTCTATAGAAGATATGATGAAGTCTTCTCCAATTTGCTTGTTGTCAAAGGCTTCAAAAACAAAGTCATGGTTATGGCATCGACGCCTCAATCACTTGAACTTCGGCACCATCAATGATCTCTCCGAGTAAAGGACTTAGTTGTAGGTTTACCTCGACTAAAGTATGAAAAGGATCATCTTTGTTCAGCATGTCAATTGGGAAAAAGCAAGAAGTATGCCCATAAACCCAAACCTACTAACTCTGTCATCGAAGTTCTTCATACAATTCATATGGATTTATGTGGACCAATGAGAGTGCAGAATATCTTTGGGAAGAAATATGTGTTAGTTATAGTTGATGATTACTCTAGATTCACCTGGGTCAAGTTCTTAAGGACAAAGGATGAAACTCCGAATATCATCATCAAACTCATCAAACAGCTGCAGGTTCGACTTAACAAAACCGCCGTAATTATCCGGACAGACAATGGAACTGAGTTTGTTAACAAACAACTTAGTGAATTCTATGAAGGCATTGGAATCAGCCATCAAAGAAGTGTTCCACGAACTCCTCAACAGAACGGTGTAGTTGAAAGACTAAATCGAACTCTTGTAGAAGCCGCTAGAACAATGTTGATTTACTCAAAAGTTCCAATGTTTCTCTGGGCTGAAGCTATTGCCACTGCATGCTACACACAAAATCGTTCCCTGATTTACACTGTTCATGGAAAAACTCCATATGAACTTGTCCACAACTGAAAACCTAATCTCTCTTTCCTTCGTGTGTTTGGAGCATTGTGCTATCCAACTAATGAGGGTCAAGACTTAGGCAAACTTAGAGCTAAAGCGGACATTGGAGTATTTGTAGGGTATGCACCAAACAAAAAGGGATACCGAATCTACAACAAAAGAAACATCATGGAAACAATTCACGCTTACGCTTGATGAGTCGACGGTCAAATGGCTCCTGAACAATTCAGCTTCGGACCGCACTTCAAATCAGTCCAATTGGTTCATCCCTTGTTCCAAACTCTTCTCAAGAAACTCCATATGTACCTCCATCTGAAGATGATTTAAAGAAATTGTTTGATCCTATGTTTGATGAACTTTATGATCCGAGTACTGATGAGGTGTTGATCCCCTACAACAGAAGCCTTCACTGATCCTTCCGTCTCATCAACAAATCATCATTCTTCAAATGTACATCATGGAACTGTTTCTTGCATCAATGATGAAGTTAATCCCTTTGCTAATCCTGAAGATGCTCCATTTGAAAACATAGTTGCTCCTGAATCTTTTCGAACCATCTTCTTCAGGAGACATCGACTCTGCTACTTCAGCCCCTCAACAACTACCACATGAACACCTCAGAAAATGGACTCACGATCATCCATTAGACAACATCATTGGAAATCCCTCTCGTCCAGTATCAACCCGGAAACAACTTGCAACCGATGCCTTATGGTGTTTCTTCAACTCCGTACTATCTAAGATCGAACCAAAAGATGTTAAAACCGCCATGAATGAAGATAGCTGGTTCAATGCTATGCAAGAAGAAATTCATGAGTTTGATCGACTTGATGTATGGGAGTTAGTACCGCTCCAGATGTGCTATGATTATTGCTCTAAAATGGATCTTCAAAGTGAAACTTGATGAGCATGGTGATGTGTTGAAGAACAAGGCTCGATTAGTTGCTAAAGGATACCGCCAAGAGGAGGGTATTGACTTTGAAGAATCTTTTGCTCCAGTTGCTCGAATCGAGGCAATCAGAATCTTTTGGCTAATGCTGCTAGTAAGAACATGGTAGTCTATCAGATGGATGTGAAGACGGCATTTCTGAACGGAGATCTTAAAGAAGTCGCCTACGCCGGCCAACCTGAAGGATTTGTAAATCAAGAGCATCCTACTCACGCTTATCGCTTTGAAGAAGGCCCTTTACGGTTTAAAGCAAGCTCCAAGGGCATGGTATGATACACTGTCAAAGTTTCTTCTATCAACCGGATTTAGCAAAGGAGCGGTTGATCCAACATTGTTCACCGAAGTCGCAAACATTTAATTCATGTTCAAATTTATGTTGATGATATTATTTTTGCCTCTACTGACCCAATGGAATGTGATCGTTTTCTAATGAAATGAGTTCAAAATTTCAAATGTCAATGATGGGACAAATGTCATTTTTCTTGGGATTACAAATTTCACAAAGTCCCGGAGGCATTTTCATAAATCAATCTAAATATGCTAGTGAGATCTTAAAGAAATTTGGATTTGATTCAAGTGACCCTGTTGACACTCCCATGATTGATCGAACCAAACTAGATGAGGACCACTCATGGATCATGATTGACCAAACAAAATATCGTAGTATGATTGGATCCCTGATGTACCACACAGCTAGTAGACCGCACATCTTGTTATTTCGCCGTTTGCATGTGTGCTAGATACCGTGCTAAGCCTACTAAAAGCACCTTGAAGCGGTTAAACGGGTCTTTCGGTATCTCCAAGGAACCATCAATATGGGACTTTGGTACCCGAAGGACACCGGTATGTCACTAACAGCCTATGCAGATGCCGATCATGCAGGATGTCAAGATACTCGTCGAAGTACATCCGAGGTGCTCGGTTTTTGGGTGATAAGCTTGTGATCTGGTCTTCAAAGAAGCAAATGAGTACTTCTATTTCCTCTACAGAGGCTGAATACATAGCCATGTCATCTTGTTGTGCTCAAGTCTTATGGATGAGATCTCAATTATCTGACTATGGCTTTGTATTTAACAAAATCCCTCAGTGATAATAAAAGTGCTATTGCTCTCTCATGCAACAACGTTCAACACTCAAGAGCAAAGCATATCGACATTCGACATCATTTCATCAGGGAACAAGTGGAAAAAGGTGTGGTGGAACTCTATTTTGTCTTCATCTATCTCTTGTATATATCTATTCGAAAAACAAAATACAAAATTATAAAACCTTCCAAAACCATAAAAATCTGAAAAATTCGAAAAATCTTCAAAAATATTGTCAATTTGTCATGCTTTTTCTCGGTTCGTCAATATCTATGGTCTTTGTGCTGTCATTCAAAGAATGACACGGGACTTTAGATGCTGTTCGAACTCTTATAAAAAAAAAAAAAAAAAAAAATTTAAAAATTTCAAAAAATTTTAAAAAAAAAGAGAGAAAGAGAAAAAATGGTTTATTGTCATTTCAGGCAGTAACCCGCTTTTTCAAAGAAAGAACAGAGCCATACTTTATCATGTTTTCAAAATTCCATGCTCTGATTCTTTAAACATTTATCTTCTGAAAACTAATTGCTTTGAAAAATAACTCAGTCTCTATTTTTGATAATCATCTGGACTTATTTGTCAAAATATCAATCTCTCAATCAACAACCTATGTCATTGATTGAGGGGAGAATGATTTCAATTAAATTAAAAAGTTATTTGGCATTCAATTGTTTTCAAAAGATATTCATGCATGTTTTATCAATGGAGTTTAAAGTCTTAAAATCCGATCATTATCAGCTAAAACGCTTTCATAATCAAGTCACAATTCTCCTTAAAAGCTTTCAAAATCAATTTAAATCTATAAGAGATCACAAATCTCAAATGATTTGATAATTGTGATCGGGGAGAATGTGTGATTTAAATTGGATTTAAACTGATAATTCGGTAAATGGTTTTATAAGGATGTACAAGCTCTCCTTCCCACATGTGACAAACGATTTCAAATTTTCCATGCACATGTTGAGGGGAGCATCTATCTTAAACCTATGATTTGAAACGTGATAACTTATCTCAAGGTGCAGGTTCCCTCTAGTATGTGCAAAACTCTTTTCAAATCTCGAGGCACATATTGAGGGGAGCAAAATCATGAAAACCTCATCCTTCCCCAAAATGCTTTATCTACTTGATTCGATTAGGGAAGTGATGTTGATATTTTTGAAAATGGTAATCAAAGAAGTTAATTCTTTCTCTTGCCTCCGTGTGGAAAACTATTTCAAATACTTGATTCACATGTTGAGGGGGAGTTCTTCTTCTAAAAATATCAAAACAATTCAGGTACAAAATGCTTTGATAAAATATCATAAGTATCCGGATTGATTTTCAAATGGTTTTCAATTGGTTCCTATGGCGGATGAACAATACCAAAAAGACCGACCAACTTTACATTATGTATGGTGATATAAGGACGATAAGGTTAGGTATGTGTTCCCATGATCCGCCAGAACCGGAGGGATCTACCCAGGACTATCCACTAGTTAGTGTAGAGTTCTTAGGTATGATGATAAAAGGAGAAAATGAGATATGGGAAGAGTGCGGACTAAGACCTGAGCTAGTAACGAATAAACCCAACAAGGTTCTTGCTATGAAGTCTCGGTAAGCACTGAAGGGGTTGAAGAATGAAAAAGAATTGAATGAGAAAAGGGTGAAAACAAATAGCCCTCCATTTATTCAACCTTAGGGCAGAAACCGGGTTCAATTCATATGCTACCGATGGTAACATCGGTATTGAAGACAAGACGTCATGGACCCAGTGACACACTGCACTTCAACTTTCCAAACCACTCAAGTTCCTCTTAAAAGGACTTGTTTCATTCTCACGGGAACCGACATTATCTATCGACTTTCTCTTAGAGATTGTTGATATTGAAGAAGGAGACCCTCTCCCTAGTCTCCGATATAGGATCCAAATATGCACAAATTGAGTCTAGAGCCACGAGATCATCAATAAATCTCATTAGGACACTTTCAATGAAGACTCTCTGTTTCACACAATGTGGAAAGAGAGATTATATCTTGAGTCCTACGCATTATCCTTGTGGTATTTCCCGAACATCCGAGTGATGTGTTTACATATTCACTGTGAAGATGGAAAGCCTTCTGGAGCCAACATCTAACAAGCCCCTGGTAGGTGGCATGTGAGATCTATTATACAGATCAACCATGTGACAACTGAACGGAAACAATGGGGCGATTCATTCTTTTGAATCAATCCGGTTCAGTTATGGATTGACGGATACCTTTGAAAAACCGGTCTTTGTGCTTTAAAACTCTTTTCATTAGCACGTCGACCGTGTACTAATTTTCAAATCAAAAGGTGTTTTATGATTGATAATTGATTTTCATTAAAACCTTCGTTATATTGCAAAAACAATTTCTATTGAGCAATACACGATTGTTTTTCAAATCTCTTTTCATCAATTAGTGGACGTAAATTCGGGTTCACTCACTCGTGTTGTCTTCTTTGAGACGTTCGGTTTGAGAACGAGCTAAGCGCTAAACCCTGTCAAGGAAATTCTTCGAATTATACCGATCACAGGCATTTGTACTACCGATCAACGGGAACCGTGGGCCGTGTACTCAATTCACGAAAGTGATCAAAGACACTTTCGGCGCTTATATTGCTAATCGTCTTATGCAGGTACACCCGACGCTTGCTGATCGTAATGGAGCGGTCAATCCATAGCCGCATGCTCACACAACACATTCATCTCAAAAGAAATCATGATTAGTGCATCAATGACTCTGATATTATCACTCCATGCTTCGCTACGCCGCCAATATCATGAATCAACGAATGCTTCCGCTAATCTGATGAGAAGATATCATGATCCAGAATGTGAGCATGTCGGTCCGAAAGTCACAACATCACATAATACCTATACCACAATGGATGTATCGAGATTTTCTATTAGCTGATGATCTCAAAAGCTGGCTCAACATTATTATCACGTGGATCAGGAAAAGACCTCCACTTGGATTAACCAAACATGCAATGAGTGGAATCAATGACTACGAGCTTCGGAGCAAAGTACTACATCAAGAATGCAAGATCAATTGTTAATGTAATATCCGATTGTATTCAATGTCATTTTAGTATATGTTTGAGGTGACCTCCCTTAGGGGAGATTGTTAGGAATTAGAAATTCCGGTATTAAAGAGTCGGTCACCTCAAGTATATGTAATCGTTAGAAAGCTCGTAGTCATAGTACTTTTATGTTAAGTAGTATTTAGTTTAGTAACACCGTGGAGGACGGACGTCTTTACCCACTGTATGCCTGATCCACGACCCGTTGTGTGGCGTTTTATGTAAGACTATAAATACTCTCTACCTCCCAAGGTAGAGAGTTGGAGCTCATAATAAGATTTTTCTTTCTCTCACTAAGTTCCCTAAACCTCTAACTTTCTCTCTCTAAAAACCTCCTTGTACGCCTCTTGTGATTATGGTTTAGTGTGTTTGTGAAATCCAATATCCTACACTTTCTTTCATGGTGACCTATCTGAGATAGTTTATATGCATCAGCCTTCGGGATCCTGTGCATCCAGATTATGTGTGTTTATTGCAGCGGTCTCTGTATGGGCTTAAACAGGCCCCTAAAGCATGGTTTCAGCGATTTGCTTCCTATATCACTCGGGTTGGGTTTTCTCATAGTCGATGTGACTCCTCATTATTTATATACAGACAAGGGATGGGCACTGCTTATCTGTTATTATATATTGATGATATTGTTCTGACAGCTTCTTCTGAGAACTTATTGCAGCGGATTATAAGTTCCTTACATAAGGAGTTTGCTATGACAGATCTGGGACCACTTAACTATTTTCTAGGCATATCTGTTACACGTGATTCTTCAGGGTTGTTTTTATCTCAGAAGAAATATGCTATTGATGTTTTGGAGAGAGCTCATATGGTTAATTGTAATCCCAGTCGGACTCCTGTTGACACTGAGTCCAAATTGGGGGATGATGGTGATCTAGTATCTGACCCTACTTTATATCAGAGTCTTGCTGGTTCTCTTCAATATCTCACATTCACTCGCCCAGATATATCATATGCAGTTCAGCATGTGTGTCTTCATATGCATGATCCTCGAGAACCCCATCTATCAGCTCTTAAACGGATTTTACGGTATGTCCGAGCTACATTACACTATGGGTTACAGTTGTTTGCTTCTTCTACTTCATCCTTGGTAGCATATTCTGATGCGGATTGTAAAACCTGAAAATCTAAAACATGAATAAAGACTAAAATACCATTGGAATCAAAATTTATAAAATACGTAAAAGACATTTATATTCATTTAACGAAATTAAAACTTAACTTATCAATAATTAAAACTTAACTAATATGTGTACGTGATCGACGTTTGTACGACGAAGATTTAAACGTTTCGCTAAAGTGTTGGGCCGATTAGTTGAGCCTTGTCATTCGTTATTTGGTGAACCATGTTGGTCCGCGTTTGTTTTGTTCGTGTGGATCAAGAGCCGAAGGCCACTTGGGCCGTGGGTTTGTTTTGTTTCGGTTGGACCCAAGCCGAAGCCATACCCCCCTCAAAGCCCTAAACCAAAAATGTTACCACCTATAAATATAACTCGTTAACTCTAATTTGGAACCCTAGTTTTGGTTGCCTCTTCTTTTCTTTTTGTTCAATTCGGCCGAGTAACAAACACCCTTGGTGTCGCGAGTTCTTGTTCAACGAGCTAAGGTATAACGTGTTTCCTCGTCTTATTTTGATAACACCTAACGTATAATATGTTGTAACTTGTTGTTTAGTCGAATTGTGTTTTTCTTTTGTGGCCGAACCGTATGAAACCAACAAGAACAAACCATAATGACTTGAACCTTATAATTATTAAAGAGCATGTTATTTGATACGTATTATTTGAATCGGATCATAGTTAGGTCGAGCCATATAAACCGAACCACATATATATATAACCGAACCATGTGAGAGTTTTGAATGTGTATTAAACGAGTAAGGGATCATGTAAACCTAAACCCTAGATTGAGATGTGAACCGAACCATGCATGCCGAACCCTAAATGGTTTGTGAACCGTGTATCATGCGTGTGTTTTATAAGTCAAGTGAGTTTGTGGATATGTAAACGTAGTACGTGGTCGTATCTAGTCTAAACTATTGTGCATGTGTGGGTAGATGTGTAATTAATCCGGATAATAAGTAACTTTGGTTGTCACATGAAATCATAAACGTGCATGGATATAAAAGTTGACGTATAACATGAATATGAGTAACATATGGTAAAGTCATGAATGTGTTAAGTAAATAAACAAGAGTAATGAGTCATTAAATGACGTGAAATATAAAGTAAATGCACATTGATGTGATATTAAAAGAATGAGAAAACCCTAGAACATAAATGAGAGTCGATTAAGGTTTGAAACTAAGTATAATAATTCGTTATTTCATGTGTGAGTTATGACGTTTAAACTATTTTCACATTTAACCCTAAACTTTAATAAATGACATAATGAACCCTAATCTACGATATTAATTATAAAACACTTAAGTCTCATTTAATCATAAAACCCTAAAGTATGAAGATCACTGAATACACTAAGTATAAACACCAAATGTTAAAAGATCATTTCGACGATTATGGAATCATAAATAACATGGACGACCGTTAATGTGTATAGGTTCTGAGAAGAAGGAGTAATCCTTTGCTTTCCGTATTTTTGCTTTTCGATCATTTGCTTTGGAATAAGGTACAGATATTCTGACCTTTTCAGTAAAGGTTCCTTATAACGTTTTCTTTCGTTAGATTTTCTATTAGGTTTCCTAAGCCTTTGCTATGAACCCCATTCCGTTTTGTTTGAGCCGTTGCTTATCTGAACTCTCGATTTGAATTATGAAACATCTGATTTTGAACTATATGATATGAAAACTCTGATTTTGAAAATATGAATAACCTTCTGATAAAATATGATCTGTGTCTGTTATGACATTCTGATTTGACCTAAGATAGTTTGACACACGAGCCAAATATTTCACTAGTCATGGGGTTCCATGTCCGTATCAGTGATGCACCTCTGATATGACTCTAGGGCAGTAGAGTGATGTTCTGCCACGTTCCTGGATGGTGGAGCATATTTTGTATATGTAGGAAGGGGCGTATGGATGCATCCTAGATCTGTTATCTGTTATCTGTTATATGTTATCTGATGATTGATGCTGCGTGCATGCACGTCCTTCATAACTCTGGTAGGTCTCCCCTACAAATGTTGCCTTACGAGAAATGTTGCCTTACGAGAAATGTTGCCTTATGAGAATATGATTATGATCTGATATTTGTTTCTGGGCTCGTGGTAGTTAACTATAAACTTTATTTGAAAATTCTGATTTATACTTTGAAAATGATTATGATTTTGCTATCTTTCGTTTATTATATTTCATATTCGATATCGTTTAGTATTCGCTTTGCTTTCATATCTGTTCACTGGGCTTTTGAAGCTCAGCCGCATTTCTTTCTTCCGCGGCAGGTATCTAAGCATTGGAGCTGGTTTTTGCTTTGGGATGAGTGCATGAGTGGACTTACCTTAGAGATTTATTTAGCTTTGATCTTATGATGCCATTTAAGACTTATTATTTCAGATATTTTGTTGGAGTTTATTTTCCGCTGGGACCTATGTATTGAAGTCGTTTTGACTTGAATTATTTCCGCATTTATGTTAAGATTTCTTTTGGATGTTTATGTTTGCTTTGATATGACACCATTACTTGTGATTCCTTTACCCTTATCGGGTTGGGGCGTTACACGGATTGGGCTGGTTGCCCCACTTCTGGCTACTGTGTTTTCCTTGGAAACAACCTTCTATCTTGGTCATCTAAGAGACAACCAACTCTATCTCGTTCTAGTGCCGAAGCAGAATACCGTGGTGTTGCAAATGTTGTTGCTGAAATTTGTTGGTTACGGAATTTACTTCGTGAGCTGCACACACCTTTATCTTCCGCTACGCTAGTCTACTGTGACAATGTTAGTGCAGTATACTTATCATGTAATCCGGTTCAGCATCAGCGAACGAAACACATAGAGATTGATATCCATTTTATTCGTGACTTGGTTGCCACTGGTCAAGTTCGGGTTCTCCATGTTCCCTCACGTTACCAGTATGCAGATATTTTCACGAAAGGCTTACCGTCTGCTCTCTTTGAAGAATTTCGCTCCTGCGGGGGAGTGTTAGCCCGTATAGCTTGTATCTTTATAACGGGCCCAAGCCCGAGCTCATATCTAGAATTCTCTATAAATGTATATATTAATGTACATTGTATCTTGTAAAATCAATCAATCAAATCAGTTTACGCTTGCAGAAACCCCATGTATAAACTTGTCTACTTCATAGCTATACCAAAGTTGCTCAAAGAAAAATTCACACGAGCCATAGTTCCAGTTGTCTAGGTCAAGTTTTACGGGTACCCGTGTGAGAAGATGATGGTGAGTGACCGCCGAAAGTTTTTCGGAGAGAGGGACAGTTGGAGGAGTTGTAGGTCCTATCATCGGGAGTATTAGGGTTTAGGTATTTGAATGGGAAGATGTAGGTTAAAGAATACAAAAATGATATAATAAATGTTTATAATGAATGGATTCAATGATCATGCACGAATCACGAAACAAATCGTGACCTAAGCACGAACAGAAACAATTTGTGACCTAAGCACAAATACCAAAACACAAAAAGAATAAAAAAAAAATGAAGCTTTGTACAGGGATCTAGGGTTTTGAATGAAGACAATAGAAGTTAGGGTTTTGCCACTGATTTGTGGCTTGATACCATGTCAATGTATTGAATTGTGATTGATTGATTACATAATAATATCGTACACATATATAACAAACTATAAAAGATTCTAGTTACGGGCTTGAGCCCGATACAATCACCTAACATATTACGGGCTAACAAGTAGTAACATTTGCTTCGACATACAATTTACAATAAAATTCTGATACAATGACAAATCACAATATATAAATCACAACTCTCTAACTGTACATACACGGAAGAAAAAAGAAAAAAACCAAACGAATATATTTGATGACACCGCTTTGCGTGGGTATAATGCTAGTTACCAATAACTAGTTCTAGATATAGTTATTGATTTAATCTAGCAAGAATATGATATTTAACTTCATCCCCAGTAGCACCAGTGACCCTAGCGACTACATCTTGAAGCATTACGTCATCGATACAGGACATGCTCGCTTGGTGCACTTTAGCTTCCATTTCTCGTAACGCATCCATCAGTTTCGCAGAGGGCCAATCCCCGTTACCAGACTGTACTCTAATCATTGCATTATCACCCACCATTCTCACCTCCACTTGCAAAGTTTCGTTCATTTTGGTTCGATTCCCGTTCTTATACATATTTGCACCTTGTGAATTTGGAACAACTTTTATTTTCTTCAACTTGGGCTGATTGTTCATGGCTTGGAGTTGAGCTTCGAGTTCCTTAACTTTATTTTTTAATTCATTGATGTAACAAACGGCGTCCCCAAGTAAGGACGTTTTGTCCATCTTTGAAACATACGGGACCACTGAGCGCAACGCGTAGAAGCGTTGGTTAAGGTTCTCACGTCTTTGACGCTCCGCCTCTACGTGGTTTAGATGCAGATCACGTCCTTTCTTTTTTTGACTCCTTTTTTTCCTAGCTTTAAGGACTAATTGGCAATCAGAATCCGAATGGTCAGATCCTGTTTTTGAAACTTCGTTACGTTTATTGTTTGTGTTTCCAACCACTTTTCCAAGTTTTTTGGATTCTTGGCCGAACGTGGTTGCTCCTAAATCGAATATGTACTTACTTTCTTCATCTTGTGGCAACCTAGAGACCATTTCTCCGAATGAGATCAAATAGTTATTGGGTTGCTTAACCAGATTGTTAGATGGTGACGAAAATGATGACAAAGAGGAAGAACTAGCACCGAAGAGTGATTTAGCTCGATGAGCTAAATCAGATTCGGTATGATTAATCACATGATAAGACCCCATTTCCACAACCCCATTAGTTGTAGGGATATACACAAGCGTCTCAAGGCCATGAATGTAAGCTTCTTTAGCTCTTTCACAATTATATGATATAAGACTATGAGCGCCCGCTAACCAAATGACACTATTAGTAGTGAAGGAGTTTGATGGGGCAGACTCGTCCCCAATACCGAAGGATCGGGCCAATGAGACGACATAGAACCACTCTGTGCCGTCGGTGTTGTCAAAGTCGGGTTTGTTTGGGTTTTGAAGAAAGTAACCATCACCCCATGTTAAGGTCCATGGTCGACCATGGTCATGGTTATACGCGGTTTTCCAAAAAATGGCGAAGGCCCATGGGTGGTTCGGTTGTGTTTGTAATAGGCATTGTAGTTTATGGTATGAATTGTGTGTGTTTTGGTGGATGATTGAAGAACAAGAAGAAGGTGAAAGAATTAAGAATTCATCATCCATAGTAATGCGTATGGTTTGGTTATGAAAACAAAAAGTGTCTGAGGTAAAGATAATAGAAATAAGGGAGTGATATATAGTAGTACTAGATTTTGGTAAATTTTCCTCTTTAAACATTTAATAACATTATTCATACAATCAATGGTTGTTTCAATGATTTAGTCCCTACCGCCATTTGCTCAAAATATAAAATTGTATAACATCTAAAATCATGGGCTCATGACCATTATTCTAATTTCTATAACATCAATGATGTCGATAATAAAGACATCATACTGTTTGACAAAACTCTTTTCATGAAAAACGAAAATCGTTTGTAATTATTAGGGGTGTAAATGAGTCCAATCGAGTCGAACTTTGACATGACTCAAATTGACTAAGCAATATTATGTTCGACTTGATCTCGACGAGCCTTTATGAAAGAAGCTCAAACTCAACTTGAAAATTTGATTTATTTTGTAATAATTATGTTTTTTATACAACCAAAATTGAAATATACCAAAAGTTTGAATTCGACTCAAATTCAGCTCGAAAAACTCGATACATTTTTAGTGTAATTCATATAATTCCTTATAATATGCATAACATACATACAATATATATATGTTAGCTTTACTATTTTGTGAAGATAATGTCTTACTCGTGAATTAAAATAGATATGTAAGATAGTTACACTCACAAGGACTTATTATGTATACAGGGCAAACTTATGTTGTCATGAGCCTATAAATATCTTTCACAACTTTCCATGAGGGGGTATGGGAAAGCATTAGTATATGTTCATTCTTTGATTTCATTTTTCTTTCTTTCTTTCACCTTTCTCTCTCTAGAATTCATCATGTTTCACACCTACTTTTATCATCCTAGACCTCCCGAATAGTGATCTTGATCCGCGTAACAAGTGGCATCAGAGCTTAATCATGAGTGTGTGATGTTTGTTGGGTCAAAATCAAAACAAAAATGAGTTTTTTTTTTTTTTTTTTTTTAATGGTTTTCGAATGTTTCATGGGTTTTTGGTCCCTTTGATTCGATTTCTTGGTGCTTTGATGTTATAAAGTTGTTAAAAATCGACAAAAACATGTTCCTAAAACATTTATATGCTCAAATCCATCATAGGCTTACGTTTCAAAGCATTTTTTAGTGTTTTTATATGTTTTTTTGGGTTAACATCTGGTATTTTGGTGGTATGGTTGTTTTTGACACCGAATTTGGAGCCAAGAAAACACTAAATTTGGTGAGTTTAATAAGAAAAAGAATTAGGAAACCAAGTTTGTTGGGGAAGCCGAGTTTGGTGGGTAAGGCCGAGATTTAATAGAAGCCGAGATAGGAGCCAAGCACAAATAGCTCACCGAAATACCACACCGAGTACCCTCACCGAAATATCCCCAAACCGAAATTTGGTTCAAGCCGAAATTGTGTTGAGACCGAGATTCCATATAGCCGAGATAGGGCACCGAAATATGGCACCAAAATTGTGAAGCCGAAGTTTTGTGAAACCAATTTGTCAAGCCGAAATTCACAAGCCGAGATTGTAAAGCCGAAATTGCAAGTACAAAGACGCAATACAAAACCTTTGAAGCCGATCTTTTATCTTCTAAAGCCGAAATTCAACTTATTCAAAGCCAAAGTTTGACTTTTTGCGGCAAAACTTCAAATCATCATAAATTTTGAAACGTGGCTTCGTTTTCCGCTATCCACTTATCAAAACGGCCATCGAAACGTGTAAAACAGGGGGTTAAGAGCACTTTCAAGGCCCAAAAACGCTACAAAAAGAAGTTATGGACGTTTTATGATCAAACACCAAATCGTTTCACTATAATCACCGCTTAAACCTTAGCCCCAACTAAAATTGAAAATCATTATAAACAGACATTCATCATACATCAATCTCTTGAAACGATCCTTATCAAGATTCACGTCAAATGACAATGGCAAGTGTCGGTTTTTTTGTGACTATGGAGTTTTTGTACGATATTGCTTATTTGGGATTGAAGTGACATTTCACGGGTGTACTTATTTATCTTAGAGTCAAGCTGGTTGGTTGGTTGTATATCTCAAAATAACTTGTCTGTTCGTTTATCTACTGTGCACCTGATACTTTAAGGAGTTACGTTTTAGTGCTTAGTATAGGTTTTAAGTCACAAATTCATTAGTATAAGCACGAAGTCACACATCTGTAGATATTACTTCATTTTCAGATTGGTTCTATTGGGTTATTTTCATACGTGGTCATTTACTAGCGGATTAGATTTTGAAGAGGTTACTTATAGGTTGAAGAGAAGAGATGAGATTATAAAGAGAGTCATAGATCGACATATAACTCATGGAGTATTGTATACAACAGTGTTGCATCAAAATTGATTTTACGGCATATACACAACATTATGATGATTCTGATAACTCGCAACTATCAGGAGGGAGAAGTAGTGTACATAGAGATTTATCGGGTCATGAAGAAGGGCTATATGCATATACACCATTGATTTTTCTGGTAGGTTATTCGGATTATTGTTTCATCTTTCGTGATTTTGTTGATTGAGGGAACTCTACTTAATCTGGAACTGAAGAGGTACCAATCATGTGTCCATCGGGGTTTATTTACCAACTTGGATGCATTCTATGTGTTGACTGATGCTCCCCAAACAAACAACCATGGTGCTACAATTTATAATTTACTTTCTCTGCTGTGTGTTTGAAGACTAAAGAGACTTTATGAAGGGTTGTCGGTTTGGGAGAGATCAAATTAAAGAAGAAGGGCACTAGTTAGGAGGGAGTAATAACCTAACTAAATCATTGAAACACAAGAGTTCAAAGCTCCAAGGATCAGTGCCGTCAGTGTTAAAGATCGATGTCGAAGTATTCGGAAGAAGGAACTTCAAACATTATGCATAAGGAGTTCAGAGCTGGAAACGATCAGAGATGTCAGTGCCAAATATCAAAGCCGCGATCGTCGGAAGAAACAACCCCAAGTCATCCTCAGTATCTTGATTACAGAGACTCTGCGCTTCAACAACATTGTTATTATTATAATTATTATTTTTATTTATTTATTTTTTTTTTATTATTTTTTTTTATAAACATCACTTTTATTAGAAACAAAACCAGTTGATTACAAGAAATTAGTGGGGAGCCTCAAAACAATCTGGGCTCCCACACCTTTAGCAATGGCAAAACTAATCCTACTGAAGATATGAGCAGCCGCGCGCGCTCCAATGTCTTGAGTTATAGAGAACTTCCGGATCCGCTTAAGTAAGGTCACCGCGTCAGCCTCAAGTTCTCCTAAGGAGGAAAATGAGAAAGGGGTGAACCCATATCCAATGTCTGTACATTTGGCTTCGTATTTGATGCGCTACGCTTTTGCGGCGTCAATCACTGCACGACCTGGCACAAAATCCATCATACCAGTTTGTGTGAGGGGGGACGACCCCGTCAAATCGACACATACGTCCTGCCCTCCATTCAACTTTGATTATTATTATTATTATTATTATTATTATTATTATTATTATTATTATTATTATTATTATTATTATTATTATTATTATTATTATTATTATTATTATTATTATTTAACTTTGATTATATACTTATAGGTCTCATTGTAACCATTCACGTGTGTCGCCATCTTGGAGGGATATTGTTAGCTATGATATTTTGTGAAGATAACGTCTTACACGTGAATTAGACTAGATACGTAATATAGTTGCACTCGCATGGACTAATAATGTACACGGGGCAAATTAGTGATGTTAGGAGCCTATAATTACCCCTCATGACTCTTCATGATGGGTGTGGGGAAGCGTTGTATTCATTTCATTCATTCATATTTTAATAAACATCTTTTTTTCACCTTTCTCTCTCTAAATGCTTTGTGTTTTTCATCAATCTCAACCTCCCGACCTCATGTTCTCATTGTGAATCTTTGATGTTTACAATATATATTATTTAAAAGCTCGAAAGTTGGACAATAACTCGAGTTCAACTCATTAAACATTTCAAACACAATTGCTCGAGGCTCGATAAAGTTCGGCTCAAACGAGCTCGAGTCAGTGGCGGAGCCAGGAAATGCGATCATGAGGGGCATCAAGTGGAAGGTTTAATATATGTCGGAAATTGCCAATTTTCAAAGATATTTTGAAACAAAATCGGGTCGGGTCAACTATAAGGCAATTAACACTAGTTATAAATTTAGGTGCCAAAATATATATATATATCAAGTCGGTGATTTCAAGTACTCATTTAGACTTTATAATCTATATTAACAGATCATATATGAAAATTTAAGCAAAAATTTAAGAAACCAAGTGTAGTAAAAGTTGGTCACGGTTTTTATGAATAATTTGACGACACGGATATGAATATAGTAACATTTTGAATGTACTAGCACCAAATTTTTTAAGATTACCATTAATCACAAAAACCAACTTTTTCTAGTATTACGGTATTCACATGTTGTACGGTGTATATTATGTTTAGAAAGAGAAAAAAAAAATATTTAAATATTATGTATTCCCTTATTAACCCATCCTCTCCCAACTATCCTTTCACACTTCTCTACATATCCTCCATTGTTTCCGGTAAAAAAACCCACCGGAAAGCTCCAATATTTTACATTAAAGCACTCTTTAATTGTTGTCCAGCTGAAGAGACGAGGGCACTTAGATTCTATGGGCGAAGGCACTAGACATTTTTCCAATAAATTTTACTTTTTTTCTTATATATTTTGTGTATCCACAAAAACTTCGTTGGGGGCGGTTCCCCCCACTACTTCTACCATGGCTCCGCCCCTGGCTCGAGTCAAGTTCAAACTCAAGTTACTCGACTAAAGCTCGAACCTTTTACACCCATAGTAACTACTCTATTACACAGTAAAACAAAATATTTAAATTTGTCTTGTTGATAGCTATTTGCTTGGGACAATCATCTTATTAGTGTCGCGGATGTAGTGAGAAGTTTCCTGCGCCATATCAGCTCTACGCAAATTGATAATCTTGATTTAACCCTTTGCAACGGGTCCAAATCGATAAAATTATGTTCCTTAATACTCGAATATAGACTATAGGAATTTTTTTTTTTTTTTTTTTTTTTTACCAAAAGCCAAATACTGATATTTGACTCACATACTTTTTTTTTTTTTTTTTGAACAGAGACTTCATTTCACACCTCACAAATGGAGGAAATTTGAACACAACAAGTTACATCGAACATAATGGGCAAAATCGAAACCGACTTGCCAAACAAAATACACGAGGTAACAAGTTAAGCCAAAACAAGACATACACCATAATAGTTGTGACAGACTACAGCAACACCATACAAGGGTGGGGGGAATCACCAAAGTGAGCTTTTGGTAGACACAACCATATAAAGATGTAGCTTGACAAAAGTACATAAAATACATAAAACTTACATAGAAGATAAAACTAAGCATCCTTAAAGGAGCCAGACCTAAACCAAACAGATCTAAAGTCAAAACCCAAGGTAGCAGCGAGCTATCGATGACGGACCACAACAGATCTGAGCAGAAGAGACCGGATGGTAACAGATCTGAGCAGAAGACAGCGGTTGCGGCAACGACACAGCGGCAGCGATGAAGATGAGAGATGACGGATCTGTGAGTAAGGCTTTTATTGTGGGAAAAGAAAAGTACAAAAGATGGAAGAAGGAGGTCCAGGCGGCCGGCCAAAACCGACCGCCGGAAAAAGATGTTCGGTTGGGTTAAAAAGTTTAGAGAGAGGTTGGAGAAAAAATTTTTAGAGAGAGAGAATACATTTGACTCACATACTTAAATATGAGATAACAAAACTTTTCTCGTACTACGAGTTTATACAGTCAACACAATTTGTTGTTACAGGGACTATTTTTAGGGTAATGAGTTGCACCAATTAAGTTGCAAGTCATTAAACTAAGATGATTTTTATTTACTATAGGAAAGCTTGTTGTAATATTTGTATTGGTACTTCTTAATTGAAATAATCACACTTCTTTTTTAAGTAAGCATTATGGTTGGCACCGAATTCTTTATAGGAAAGATAATATTTGCTAATCATGCGGTTTATTTAAAACTGAAAAAAACCACGTGTATTTTTATTTTAAAAGGTTATATGATCTGAGATGGTAAGCAAGGCTACTAACATTACGACATGGCATGTAAAATATAATGAAAATCGATGGATGCTAATGACGTTTCGCATATCAATTATACAAAATCTACACAATATCTTTATTGTTTATGCATATCAATTATACAAAATCTACACAATATCTTTATTTTTTATGCCACTGAATAAAAGAATGCGTTGGTATTAGGGTGTGATCATAAAATTATATAGATAAATTCTTGAATCGTGGTATCATTTTCCTAATTCAATGTTCGCTTTGGGTTACACGAAATTTGTATTGAGATAAAACAAGAACACACTCAAATTCTAGACACAAAAATTAGAGCAAAAATATGGATAATTTGTTGTTGATATCAATATATTCAAATGAAAGACCAAAATATGTATATATAATAACTCTATGGTGGTTGTATTGGAAAGTTGTGACTCCTGGTAAAGAGTCACACATTTTCATGAATAGTCACACTCTTTTGATGAATAATCATTGTTGGGATAAAGTCTGACCGAGCCTATGGACAGTCAAAACAGTTTCCAAGCATATGAAAGTTTACAATTCTAGTCTAATTAGGACTCCTTATTTGTTAAGGACTATCTTGCTTTATTAGAATTGTAGTAGGATTAGAAAGCAAATTCTAACACCTATATATACAAACCGAGCTGTGGTTTGTTATTAGTGCATTCAATATCAGTTTTTGTAAGCAAGTAATTTTCTGATTAATTGGAGAGCTTATTCCAAGTTACTGTGTTATTGTTTTTTCTGTTTGTGAACTGCGATCAGTTGTGGGTCTTGAATTGGTATCAAGAGCTAGGTTTGAGCCAAGTAGATCACAAAGAAGGTTCAAGTTAGTCGATCACTGAAGGTAAGGGTAGCAAGCAGTCGACAAAGGGTTACAAGATCAGTAGCAAGCAGTCGACAAAGGGTTACAAGATCAGTAGCAAGCAGTCGACAAAGGGTTCCAGAAGTCGATCACTAAAGGGTTCCAGAAGTCGATCACTGAAGGTGTTCCAAGTAGTCCATCACTAAAGGTTTCCAAGACAGTCGAACATAAAGGGTTTCCAAGAAGTTAATAAAGTTTCAAACTTTAACTTGGTTTACTTAGGCAAGAAGTAAAACAAGCGTGTTCTAGGGCTGGAAGATAATCCAACTACACCGGTAACTTACAAAAGGCGTTCAAGAAGGATGGTGCAAGGCGAGTCGAGTCAACCACCAATTGAACATTCTAAAACGGCTCTTCAATGTCCAATGTTAACAAGCACGAACTATAACATATGGGCAATAAGAGTTAAAGCGGTATTCCGAGTCCATGGAATACTCGATGCACTGGAACCAAGGGAAGGAACACAAGTTGTTGCTAAGCAAGATCACATGGCAGTGGCGTTACTCTTCCAGGCGATTCCAGAAGAACTTGTTTTTCAAGTTTCACAATTCAACACAGCCAAAGAAATCTGGGGAGCTTTGAAGACTAGGTATGTGGGTGTTGATCGGGTTCGAGACGCAAGGTTGCAAACCTTGGAGACGGAATTCAAATCTTTAAAGATGAAAGTAATCAATCGATGACTTTGCGGCTAGGTTGGGCAAAATTGTAATCAAGTAAATAGCTTGGGAACACATTTATGAAGACAAGAAACTTGTGAAGAAGCTACTTGCATCCGTTCCGGATAGGTATGTTGCAATTGTTGCCTCAATAGAACAATTTGTGACAATTTGAATACTATGTCTTTTCAAGAAGCAATTGGAAGGTTGAAAGCTTTTGAAGGAAGAATGAAGGGTGTTGACACCACTTCTAAAGATCAAGGCAAGTTGATGTTCGGAAGGGCTGAAAGATATGATAAGAAAGGTCAAGGAAGGAATTCCTCCGTGGCAACGGTAAAGGTCAAAACTTTTCTTCTCAAAACAAATCTCGAGGTAGTGGTCAAGCTAATAACCACAACCGTGGAAACCAAAACAACTCCGGGAGCAATACGGATAAAAAGAAGAACAAAAGTCGAGACCTTTCAAAGATTCAATGCTTCAGATGTGATGAATATGGTCACTTTGCTTCTAACTGTCCTGAACGACGTGAATGTAAGCAAAAGCATGAATCAAACCTTTTGAAAATGAAGATGATGATGACCCAACACTTTTTATGATGAAAAGCGTTCAAGAAGTAGTTTTCTTGAATGAAGAAAAGATTATCCCAAACCAATTGAATACTAAGCCAAACGAGGAAGACACTTGGTATTTGGATAATGGAGCAAGTAATCACATGACAGGGATTCGAGAATACTTTTCGGAGTTGAATGAGAATATCTCCGGCAGAGTGAAGTTTGGTGATAACTCCTACATCGAGATAAAAGGAAAGGGTTTGGTAATCATTGAAGGGAAAACGGGAGAGCAACGGTTAATCACTGGAGTCTATTACCTACCCGAGCTAAAAAGCAACATAATTAGTCTTGGGCAAGCTACCGAAGGCGGATGTGACATTCATATGAAAGGTAACCTTCTTACTATGCGTGACTCAGATGGCAAGCTTTTGATGAAGGTTCCTAGAACAAGTAATAGACTTTACAAGATTAAGCTCCAAGTTGGAAGTCCGGTGTGTCTCAAAGCAAAGATGGAAGATGATGCTTGGTTATGGCATGCTAGGATGGGTCACATTAATTTCGAGACGATGGAATTAATGGCAAGGAAGGGCATGGTTGAAAAGTTGCCAATAATTCATCAAGAGAACAAGTTGTGTGAATCTTGTTTGGTAGGAAAACAAACCAAGAAGGCGTTTCCTAAAGCTGCAAAATTTAAGGCAACACATCCTCTTCAACTTATACATGCCGACCTATGTGGACCAATTTCTCCACCATCCATAGCGGGCAACAGGTACATATTTGTTCTTATTGATGACTTCTCACGGTTTATGTGGACTTTTACCTTGAAAGAAAAAGGTGAGGCATTTGAATACTTCAAAAAGTTCAAAGCTTTAGTTGAGAAGAAGTCGGGAAAGAAGATTATAACCCTAAGGACCGATAGAGGAGGTGAGTTCACTTCAAAAGAATTTACCAACTTTTGTGAAAACGAGGGTATAACAAGACATCTAACCACTCCCTACACACCGCAACAAAATGGAGTCGTGGAAAGGCGAAACCGCACTCTTATGGGAATGACTAGAAGCATCTTGAAAGCACGAGACGTACCAAACTACATGTGGTCTGAAGGAGTTAGACACGCTACATTCTTGATTAATAGAGTTTCAACTCGAGCTCTAGTTAATCAAACTCCATACGAGGCTTTCAAAGGAAAAAAGCCTAACTTGGAGGGTTTGTGGGTATTTGGATGTGTGGCTTATGCAACGGGAACAAGGCCATATTTACATAAGTTAGACGACAGGTCAACATGACTCATTTACATCGAAACGAGCCGTACAAAAGGTTTTCGACTGCTCAATCCAAAACTAAAGAAGATAGTGGTATGTCGTGATGCGGAGTTTAATGAGGAACTTGGCTGGAAGTATGTTGCCGGAAGCGAAACACACGAGCTAAACCCATGTATGTTTATTATAGAATGGCACGGTTCTATTGATACGGGTTGTGGATTTGTTAACCCAGATGTGACCGATGAAGTTGAGGCGTAAGATCAAGAGGTCGAAAATCATCATGATGTTGATGAAAATCAACCGGTCAATACCGAACAAGAAGTTCAATTCGAGGCGGATAATGACCCTAATCTTGTGACGGAAACTCAACCAATTATGAGGCATTCTTCAAGGGTTTCAACTAAGCCAACTAGATTTAATGACTTTATTATGGGGTCTAGTTCAAGAACCTCGATTGCTAATGAAGATCAAAATCTACTTTTGATTGAAGATGATGAACCAAGAACGCTCCAAGAAGCAAAAAGTCTCAAGCAAGTGGATGGTTGCTATGAAGCAAGAGATTGAGTCTATCGAGAAGAATGATTCATGGGAATTAGTTGAAGCTCCGGTTAATGTTAATCCCATTGGATTAAAGTGGGTGTTCAAAATTAAGAGAAATCCGGATGGTTCAATTAATAAGTTTAAAGCTCGTTTAGTAGTAAAGGGTTATGCTCAAAAGGAAGGAATTGACCATGACGAGGTATTTGCCCGTAGTGGATTGAAACGATACGCTTATTAATCTCATTGGCCGCAAAAGAAGCATGGGAGCTACATCATCCGGATGTAAAGTCAGCGCTTTTACATGGAGAACTAAAGAGCAAGTGTTTGTTACACAACCGAGGGGTTCGTGAAAAAGGAGAAGAAAGGAAGATCTACAAGTTGAAAAGGCGCTTTATGGATTCTAAACAAGCCCCAAGGGCGTGGAATACAAAACTTGATAGTGAACTCAAGCAAATGTCTTTCAAAAGATGCCAACACCTAACAAGCCGTGTATGTGAAGAAGACAAACAAGTCAATCTTGATTATTGCGGTCTATGTAGATGATCTCTTAGTAACCGGTTCAAAGCTTGTCGAAATTGGTGAATTTAAGAGACAAATGCAAGAAAGGTTCCATATGAGTGACTTGGGAAAGTTAAGCTATTATCTTGGCATTGAAGTAAAGCAAGAGGATTCGAGTATCTCAATAAGTCAAGAAAGCTATGCAAAGAAGATCTTGAAAGATGCCGGATGCATGAAGTTTAATTCTACTCAATGTCCATTAGAACCCGAATGAAGTTAAGCATGGACAAGGAAGGAAAACCGGTTGATGCAACTTTGTATAGACGACGAGTTGGCTGTCTAAGGTATTTACTACACACTCGACCTGATTTATCTTATTCGGTTGGTTTGGTTAGTCGTTACATGCAAGAACCAGAAGAATCACATATGGCGTACCGTGAAACAAATACTAAGGTATATCCAAGGTAGTTTGAATTTTGGAATACGATACAACCAAGAGAAGACCAAGGAGTTAGTGTTTAGTGATAGTAGTTTTGCTATGGACCAAGATGATGGTCAAGCACAACCGGGCATGTATTTTATCTAGGTAAATCACCTATCACTTGGTGCTCACAAAAGCAAAACATGGTGGCTCTATCGCCTTGTGAAGCCGAGTTCATGGCTGCAACTTCAGCCGCGTGTCAAGGGATATGGTTACGTGGGTTGTTGAGTGAAATAACCGAAATGGAGGAGAAAGTGGTGGTCTTATTTGTTGACAACAAATCGCTATTGCACTTATGAAAAATCCAGTCTTTCACGGGAGAAGCAAGCATATAAACACACGCTATCATTTTATCCGAGAATGTGTTGAAAGAGGCCAAGTACAAGTTGAGTTTGTAGGAGGTGATTTGCAACGGGTCGATATTCTCACGAAAGCTCTCGCAAGGATTAAGTTCAAGGAAATGCAAGAGTTACTCGGAGTTGAATACCTCCCTATCTCGAAGTCGAAATTAGTGGGGTGAATGTTGGGATAAAGTCTGACCGAGCCTATGGACCAAAACAGCTTCCAAGCATATGGAAGTTTACAATTCTAGTCTAATTAGGACTCCTTATTTGTTAAGGACTATCTTGCTTTATTAGAATTGTAGTAGGATTAGAAAGCAAATTCTAACACCTATATATACAAACCGAAATGTGGTTTGTTATTAGTGCATTCAATATCAGTTTTTGTAAGCAAGTAATTTTCTGATTAATTGGAGAGCTTATTCCAAGTTACTGTGTTATTGTTTTTTCTGTTTGTGAACTGCGATCAGTTGTGGGTCTTGAATCATCATATGTGTCGGTTATTTTGTTTGTATGGATCAACTTACCTAATAGGGTGAAGATAATCAATGTAGCCAGATATCACTTAGAATCGTTTAATCACTTTCCTAAGGAAAATATTCGACCGTAACGCCTGGGTTACACGAATATGTCCTTGGGATAAGACCAAATGTTTATTCTTGATTTAGGCACAAATCGAAGAACCGTTTCGCTTCAAAGTGTTTAGGTTTTTCTGTGTATTTTTCATGCATATGTGTGTTCTTATTTATAGTAAACTCAAAGCCCAATGAAGTTATGATAATTAATGCTCCCATTAATCACATCATAATATTACTCCATTATAGGGATTAGTGGTTACACGACCAATTAAACATGGCCATTAGGTCGCAACTATAACTGCACTTGAATAGGTCAAAACCGTCACAAGTTAGTTTGAATTCAGTACAGTGTGATTTCTCGCTGATGAGCTTACTCCTTGAAAGGGTTGCCCCTTTAGAAGTTTACTCATTGATGAGACTACTTCCTAATGAGATCCTTCAGCGTGCTACTCAATGAAGAGTATGACACTAAACTCATCAGCCTGATGAATACCGTTCAGAGTGTTACTCATTGTAGAGTACACTCACTGATCTTCATCGGCTACCTGAATTCCACTATACCACTATTAGAGTCAGGGAGATTCAGTGACCTGAAGGATGTACACTCCGTACCTCCAAACATATTACTAGGTGTGACCTGAGACCTTCAACTGCATTAAATTTCCAATAATCTTCCCTAATTTAGTACAATTCCTTTTTGCATAAAAATTAAACATTAGAACAAAATCGGTGCATAAATGAAAATATCTTGAAGATTAATATTCGAGAATAAGTGTTTTCTAAGAATTGAACCCTTTAACCCATTTGAATAACTGAAGATAATATACACATAAGTTTTTAAACAATTAAATGCTCCTAACACTATACAAGCCATGTGTCCATATCCATTTATTAATATTTCAAGAGTAAAAAGCCCAAAGCTCTCTGAAGCGGCAAAACTTCACATTCACATAGGTAGTTCCTTTATTCATGCACCTACTCTTGCACTTTTTCAAATGAACTATTAAGAAGTAATCCTTCATCATATCCTACAGCGGGACTGAGCACAAACCTTGCGATGATTTGTAAAATATGTTCTCCAGCCTCTGAACATTAAGCTTTACACATTTAATTCAGCTCCCAAGTTTCCTTAGGAGGGAATTGGCTGTCTTAATACTCAACGACCAAGGTGGACTTTAAACCCATCTCCTTAGCACACTTTATAGCAAAGTCTCTAGCCAAAATCTTCGTCAAGTGATCATCTAAATTTTGTTGAGATCTTACGAACTCTATAGAAATCGCCCCATTCATGATAACTTCACGAATCATACTCTGTCGGACATCTAAATGTCTAGACTTTCCATTGTACATCTGGCTATAAGCCTTTGCCAATGTAGCTTTATTATCACAACAAATAAAGATGGGTTCTATATGTAGAAAACTATAAGCGGGTTGAATAGTTTTACCGATTAAAACTTTGTTTTAAACTATTTAGATCAACTTATGTTAATCTATTTGTTATGCGTGTTGGATAATGATAGATAAGCATATAAGTAAGTAATGCAAATATAAAGAGTAAGAAAACACAAAACCACGACATGAGTATTTATAGTGGTTCGGCTACAAGGACACCTTCATTGCCCTACTCCACTCTCCGAGTACCCCACTCGAGAGTTCGTAAGCACTACACAACACAAGCTCCTTAATGTGGCGGAGAAGCCTTCACAACGTCGCCTACTCTATATCCGGTACTAGGCTAGACACCGACTTCTTCCACGAGGTAGAACCACACCTATCACAAAGTCGCATACACTTTATCCGGTACAAGGCTAGATACCGAGTTCCATTATAAAGGAGGAACTACTACCCAACACTACACAACAACACAACTATCCCAACGGAGACCCACTCCTTGTTACAACACTAGAAGGATATCAATATCCTTTAACCCAAAACTATCTATCTTGTATATCGAATGTACACCCTTGGCACCTTTCACTAATGCCTTCGACACGACCCTTCGGCACCTTTCACTAATGCCTTCAACATAACACTTCTATGGAGGGAGAAAAGAACTATCAACAAGATACACTTCAGTGGTCTTGATGATGACGAAGCTTAGCAACTCATGACCTTGAGCTTGCACGTCTTCAAGAGGTGGTGATCTCGCCTTTAAGAGAAACCTAGAGAATCACACAAACATAAAACTACATAAAATGATCATTTGGATTAGAGGTTAGAGATGTTACAATACTAAGAGAGAGTATGTGTAAAAGTGGCAGTGAGCAAGAGAGAAATGGCTCACTATTTATAAACAAAATTTTCTACTGTCCCACGGATCCCTCCCCAAAAGGAGCCGGCTAGTGCAATCCTTGGGATCCGGATACTGGGTTAGCTAAGTCTGGATTTCGGGTTTTAAACCAGGTTATGGGTTATAGGTTATGAACCATGGGTTATGGGTAATGGATTATGGATACCCAACAAGATGCAATGTACCTAGACATTGGGTTATGGATCTTGGGTCATGGGTCATGGATTATGGATAATACCCAACATGACTTAATGCATGATGTCATGCAATGGGTCGTGGGTTATGGATCAAGCTCCATGGGTATGGGTTATGGACTTTGGTTTTTACCCAACAACATTCATTGTACATAGTCAATGGATCATGGGTTATGGGTCATGGGTCATGGACTTTGGTTTTTACCCATTACATTACCCATTACAATATATACAAAGTATATTTGCACATTTTCATATTATGTAAACACTAGTTGTTATACATATGCATTTCTATAAGATGTAAACAATATTACTTGTTTGAAAATGTCTTTGGTTTTATATAACTTATTTACTAAACATGTTTAGATATGGTTTTAATATGTTTAGTATAAGTGTGTTAGTAAACTATTGGCTCAAACCTTTTACGTATTTTATTTGCTTCGTTAAAATGATTTTACGTTTGTTATCGACAAAACATTAGAAGATCGTAAAATATAAATAAACGTTTTTATTGTTTATTTGTATTAACAATCTCTCCCTTTTTGTTGATGAAAAAACATAAGATTATTTTAAGAAGAAAATAAAATTCGTAAAAATTTGAATTGGAGTTTTTACTCTCTTCTCCCCCTTTTTGTCGAAACAAAAAGAGCGTCGAAAGAGAAACACATGTGAAAAGTAATAATATGAAGAATAGAGAGTAAGAGGATAGAAGGATTCTCGTCTTAGCTCCCCCTTGACGGATGCTTCCCTTTTTTGAGGGCGTCAAGTAATTAGGAAGTCTAAGCGAGTGTGTTGCAATTATGTTTGCAAATGGTTTCGTCTTTGACGAAATGCTCCCTTTTGACGAGTGCTCCTTTGAGGAGGACGCCAAGTAGTAAAGAAATCCTAAGTGAAAGTATTGCAAGTGTTTTGCAATTGCTTTGCTTTGACTAAAAGCTCTCCCTTGTTGAGGGTGTCAAAGTCTTCATGTGTATTTTGAAAATCTACAAAACAAATGTTAGAAAGCAAGTATATGGTGCATAATTTCCTGCAAATGAGATTTATATTAGTGATAAATGAGCTTCTTTGCATCGGATCCCATGGATCCTCCCCGTGAGGGATCCGCTCTAGGCAAAAATGAGGGAACCGTGTACCTGTACTTTACTAGCAAAGAATGTAGACGTGAAAAGTGAGGTAAGCATTAAAATGAGTTATGTATTATAGCACCTAACATATTCTCATAACCATATAGCACACATCATGTAATTTCATTCAATAAAACATGAGAAATATTATACATATGTCTAAAACTAAGAGAATGACATAAGCATTTATTACATTTTCTATTAATTCTAAGTTGTGCCGAAAACTAACAAAGAGCACCTTTGTGCTTGTATTCCTAAGTTCTAAGGACGAGTAGATTTGTTGATTTGGTCAAATTGTTCAAGGAGATGATTAAACATGAAATGCAACTCTTTTCGTACTTCTTGAATTAACCCTTGGGTATGTTGACAATTAGAGCTATTATTGTCATGAGTAGGAGAAGGAGGCATTGGAGATGGTATGTTTTGAGGTGAAATGTCGGGTTAGCGGGAAGGAGGTTCCACAAAGGATGGAGGGATTTGTGGAGGTGAGTTGAGTGACGTAGGATGGGGTTCAACTAAAAATGAAGGTGATGATGTATGGGTTGGTGGTGAAGATAAGAAGGTATCCACATTGTTAGGTCTTTAGGATTGATGATTCCTTGTTCCTAAAGATGGGCTATTTGATGGTGAAGGTGAGTAAAATACGGGTGTTGGTGATGTTTCATCATTAATGTTTTAGTGTGAAGGTGGTTCCCTATTTAATGAGAAGGATGGTGAGTGAGAGGTCCTCGGTGGTGAGTCTTATAAAGAGTAAAGGTTCGGATGTGAAAGAGGTGTGGTGAAGGAGTGTAGTCTAGGTTCTAGAAATGATGACTTAGGTGTTTTAGTCGAGCTAGGTGTGTTTGGTTTAGAGGATATGGTAGTGTTTGGTGAAGGTCTTTCTGTCCAAAAAGGTCGAATACTAATTCTAGCGGTTCTTCTAGCTTTGGTTGGTTAAGTTTGTTGAGGAGGGATTCTAGTATTTGAAGTCTTGACGGGTGATGACTCGGTTGAAGAAATCTCATGAACAACTTGAGCATTTTTCTTGGAGGAACATTTGGTTGATGAGGTTGTGCTAGATGCTTTATTTATAGTGAAAAGTAGGATGTAAGGGGTGTCTTAGCTACTGATTTTTAATGATGGTTTGAGAGCATAAGCACACATGGTTTATAAAGGATGAGATTAGGTTAGTGAATTAAATTTTAGACCACTAAGGTTTTTGGCATGCACTAAGGTCAACTATAGTGTTATTCTATCCTAGGGAGTCATTTAAGGCAAGGTAAAGTGTTTAGATTACCGAAGAGAGTTTAAAATTGACGAGTAAAGTGAATTTTAGCTGTTCTGTAGACCCTGTTCCCACGGATCCCTAACTTTGGGGATCCGTCTACTTAAAAACTGGGGATCCGTCCTCAGGCAGTAATGAAATGGAGTGATGATGTTCTATCAAGGTCTAGTACCTATATATCTTGAGTGTTTAAGTTCCCTAAGATGTCTTAAATGGTATAGGACTTAAATGTTCAACCATAAGGAGTGAGGATATCTAATGATGGTTTTTTGATAAAAAAAATGGAGTTTTCATGTATGCACATAAGTGCTCAAGCATGATACTAAGATTTTGAGGGTGTCAAATGATCCTAGAGATCAGATGGTAACTCAAAGGAAATTTGAAAAATTCCTTAAAAATCATAAGAAAGGAAAAATTAGTTTTTAGCCTATTTTTGAGATAAAACTAAAAGCAATTTGCTAAAATTGAGAGAAATATCAAACTAGGTGTTTTGAGATGAGATAAATAATGTGTAAGAATTGGAGCGGAAGAATGGTGAGTTATGAAGAAATGATAAATTAAAAACATCTTGAATGTGATCTTAAGTCATTCATGAGTGAATGTGAGATCAACTGAGCTTAAGGAAGACTTAAGTTATGTTTAAATAGTATAATAAGGTCTGGAAGATTTGATTGATGTGAAAATGTAAGATTTCCATAACTGTCCACCCGGATCCCACGGATCCTTCATTTCGAGGATCTGGCTAGTTATAGCCCAGGGATCCGGCAACTGGGACCAATTCCTTCATAGAACGCGTGCAAATTTTTGCACCGCGCATCAAATTTCAAACCTATTCATTTTTACATCAAGCATTCATGTATGTAAGTAAAGCATAGCAAGCATGGCATGTAAAAGTGACATATAGGCATGCAATTAGGAGGAAGACCGACTTTTTGATATTATATCAAATAGTCGTAAAATTCCTATTAGGATTTCCTAGGTTAAGGTGTCTTTGTTTTTCGCCATACCATCGACTACTACTAAGTTCTAAGATAAAGAAATATTGTTTAAAATGTTTACAACACATTGTTCAAATTAAGGTCCTTGACCTTACCTCCCATTTCTCTCAAACTTCTCTTTCAAAACCCCCCCAAACTTTTACCTTCAAACCATTCAAGCTTCCATCTCATTTCTTCTTATTCCCCATTAGAAAGTTGGCAAGACATTTAAACATCCCCTTCGTTTTTTGGAACTCTTGAGATGGGCTTGGGATGTCCGGCAATTGCTCAATGTAAGCCATGGGGTCGAGATGGTAGTTGCCTATAGGGTTACTTCCTTCTCCCTCCATTTCTTCAAATGAGTCCGTCGGTGGATGAGGTCTTTTACCTTCAACCATGAACGTCGTCGTCTTCTCATCGGATAGGGGTACCATAACTTTGTTGAGAAAGGATGGTTCGACTAGACGACCTTCATGAAACAACCTCTTTTGTAGCATTTTGAAAGTCTTTCGGTCTCCGGGGCTAAGACCTCCCTTTCGATGGTACATTGGTATTTAGTGAGCCGTATCTTGGTAGTCTTGTTGCCTAGAGCTTGGCATGATTGATCCTAAACACCAAAACCACAATGTGGTGTTAATTATGTGAATAGTTCCTTTTTGAGGTTCATCACAATTTTTGCTCAACACATCTCTTTTGAATTCATTATGAGTTCTAATTTGTATTAACAATGTTTATTCTTTGATTAATTATCTTAGAAAACAATGTGATAGCAAATTGTGACAAACCCACTTGAATCAAAGTTCTCAAGATGAAAAATTGTGCTACTAGAAACTAGAGAATGTAAATTACAATGTAGTGAAGATAATACTTACACAAGTGATTGCTTTCCTTGGAATGATGAAGAAGGATCTCCTATGAACAGTAATTCTGGGTTTATGTTTGTATGTGAAAGAGTAAAGTAGGGAGTAGAAGTGCCAGTGCTCATCAAGCACTTATTCTGTCTTCTGATGTGCCGGTTCCCACGGATCCCTTGAGTTGAGTGAGTATGATAATTTTGACAAGGGATTTTTGGTTTTGATTTTGATTCTTGTCAATGGTCTTGCTCTATAACTTAGGGTTTGTTTAAGGTTCAAGGTTTTTTGACGAGCCTTCGTGTTTACAAAACGCTTTTGACGAAGTTCCCTTTTACGAGTAAGTCATAAGTTGGGAAGTTTAAGAATCATGAAAAAAGTCTATTTTATCATGATATGGAAAGTTTTGAATGAAAACTATTGACATAGATTACTAATGTAATGCCAATATCCCCATGTGAGAAAAAGATAAGCCAAAACTTTTGATTATTTAAGTTTTCTTTACGAGGTAAAGACGTATAATGACTAGTTTATAGATTTGTCTATGGAAATCAACCACGAATACTATTCATGATGATGTGTTTAATATGAAGAACGACCTTTTGGAGATTTGTGATATTGAAGTTTAAGCATTAAGTCTACGAGTCTTACCATATTATATGTAATAAAATTATAATACTATCTAATATAATTAGGAAGCATATATTAATAATTTATCTATACACAATTAGTATTAGTTAGAAGAGCATACCTTTGCTATATATACTTTTTATGATTTTTTGAAAATTATAGACACGAAATACTTCATGAGCTTTTAAAATATCTAATCGTATTTTGTAAAAGCAAATAGTAACTACTTTGTATTCTTCTTTGGGTGTTGACTTCATTTTTCTTTAGATGGAGTGAAGTCATTTAAACGAATCCTAGCATGAAGATTTCTCAAAAGAAAATGTTAGAATGATCTATCACTATCCAAAATTTAAAGTATTAAAGTTCCTAAAACATGACTTTTTGTTTTTAGAAATTTCCTTCTTTGTAGTTTTCAACCATACACGGATCGTATCAAGTTTTTATAGTACAATATACTCTAAGAAACATGGTAACGAAGCTCAAATACCAATTGTAGAAAACTAGAGGAGGGGGGGTTGAATAGTTTTACCAATTAAAACTTCGTTTTAAACTATTTAGACCGACTTATGTTAATCTATTTGTCATGCAATGGGTCATGGGTTATGGATCAAGCTCCATGGGTATAAGTTATGGACTTTAGTTTTTACCCAACAACATTCATTGTACATAGTCAATGGATCAAGGGTTATGGGTCATGGGTCATGGGTCATGGAGGGTTATGGGTCATGGGTCATGGAGAGTATGTGTACCTAGTCAATGGATCAAGGGTCATGGATCAAGGATTAGAGGTTAGAGATGTTACAATACTAAAAGAGAGTATGTGTAAAAGTGGCAGTGAGCAAGAGAGAAATGGCTCACTATTTATAGACAAAATTTTCTACTGTCCCACGGATCCCTCCCCAAAGGGATCCGGTTAGTGCAATCCTTGGGATCCGGATACTGGGTTAGCTAAGTCCGGATTTCGGGTTTTAAACCGGGTTATGGGTTATGGGTTATGAACCATGGGTTATGGGTAATGGATTATGGATACCCAACAAGATGAAATGTACCTAGACATTGGGTTATGGATCTTGGGTCATGGGTCATGGATTATGGATAATACCCAACATGACTTAATGCATGATGTCATGCAATGGGTCATGGGTTATGGATCAAGCTCCATGGGTATGGGTTATGGACTTTGGTTTTTACCCAACAACATTCATTGTACATAGTCAATGGATCATGGGTCATGGACTTTGGTTTTTACCCATTACATTACCCATTACAATATATACAAAGTATATATGTACATTTTCATATTATGTAAACACTAGTTGTTATACATATGCATTTCTATAAGATGTAAACAATATTACTTGTTTGAAAATGTCTTTGGTTTTATATAACTTATTTACTAAACATGTTTAGATATGGTTTTAATATGTTTAGTATAACTGTGTTAGTAAACTATTGGCTCAAACCTTTTACGTATTTTATTTGTTTTGTTAAAATTATTTTTCGTTTGTTATCGACAAATATTAGAAGATCATTAAATATTTATTTGTATTAACACTATAGTTTTAGGCCACAATGGAATCTCAAGAATCAAGTTTTTTTTTAACTATTCAGCTTCTTTACCAGCAGCTGCTTAAGCTACAAATTTGCATTCCATTGTTGAACTTGTGATGACACCTCCCCGAAGCAAGAATACCCAACCACTTGTTGAAGCCCATGAGATAATACCTCCCCCAAGTAAGAATGCCCAACTACTTGTCAAAGAGTTATCTTCAGTGTTGCTGATCCAACTTGCATCCGTGTATCCTTCCAAAACTAAAGGATATCCAATATATGACAAACTATAATCCATATTTTTCTTTAATGCTTTAGTACCCGTAGTACTGCTTGCTAGTGATGAGTACTAGGATTACGAGTGTACATACTCAGTTTACCCACTACAAAAGCAAAGATCAGGCCGTGTACATCAGGTTTCAACTTCTCACTTGTATCCATAGGAATACTCACTGGAATACAATTAAAGTAATTTAACTTCTTTAACACCTTCTCAATATAATGAGACTGAGAGATAGAAATTCCATTAATTTCATGTTTAATCGTTATACCAAGGATAACATTAGCCTCCCCCATGTCTTTCATGGAGAACCTTGATGACAAAAATTATTTTATCAAGTCAACCTGAACTTGGTCAGTCCTAAATATCAAAGATGTCATCAACATATAGGCAAATGATGACTCCTTTATCAAATTCATCAAATTTGCTATACACACATTTTCAGATTGGTTAAGAAGATAACCACTAGACAAGACCACTTCATCAAAATTTTGATGTCATTTGCTTAGGTGCTTGTTTCAGTCCATATAAAGATTTCACAAGATTGCACACCTTGTTTTCATTGGCAGACATGATGAAACCCTGAGGTTGGTTCATATAGACCTCCTCATTCAAATCACCATTCAAGAAAGCGTTCTTCACATTCATCTATTAAATAATCAGATTGTGAATTGATACTGGGTCAATCAGCAGCCTTATGGTAGTGATACAAGCCATGGGGATAAGTATCAAAACAGTCTATCCCTGACTTTTGTTTAAAGCCCTGAATGCCAGTCTAGCCTTGATCTTTTTAATAGTTCCATATACCTTCATTTTTCTTTTGAAAATCCATTTGCAACCCAGGTGTGAAAGATCGTTTAAGCCATCTAGGATATAGTAACAATGATTTGCACAACGAAATAATAAGAACAAGAATCAAAGTTACTTCAAGGTTTTTCTATATTCACCATGATAAACTAACAAACCCTAGACGTTTACAAGTCATACGTCTAGGAGAACACACATACACTTTGGTGTTTACATCTTGCTTGACACACTAATAATCTATTCCCTGCCTCTTTATAAACTAGAGAGCTAGGGTTACAAAATACTACTAGGGACTAATTAATAAATAACTATTTTAACTTTAGGTCCCCTATCTTTTTTTGTCTTCAATAGTCCTTTATCTTTCATGTATTTTGTCATATCAACTTAAATATAATTCCCAACACCAGAGGTTTGCAACCTGGTGGAAGATAAGCCAACACCCAGGGGTTGTTGCCCATGATGGAATCTATCTCATCATTTATTGCTTCTTTCTAGAAAACGGCATTTTGGGACTTCATTGATTCATTAAATGTTTTTGGGTCATCCTCAACATTATAGCAATAAGAGTGTTGGTCAGAGACCTCATCCCTTGTTCCTTCACTTAATTGTAACTGAAATTCAGGTTCAAATGACTTTGGAGTCTTATTCCTTTTTCTTTTTCTAAGCTCATGTTGCTGAATCACAACCTCCTTATAGACCTTTTTAGGGACCTCTGAATCACCATTATCATCAGTTTCATTTGCACCTAGAATCATATGATTTGGTCTAGGTATGGATGAGAATCTATTTTCATCAAATATTGCATCCCTTGATTTAGTTATAGAGTTAATTGAAACAAAGTCATTAGGTTCAATAACATAAAATCTAAAATCCTTGGAATACTCAACATATCCAATAAATATGCAATCTATACCTCTATCACCTAGAGTTTACAGCTTTGGATTAGAGAGTCTTACAACAGCCCTACAACTCCAAACTCTGAGATAGTTCAAGCTTGGTTTTTTTTTTGTCCAGAGTTCAAAAAGGGTAACCTTGTTCCTTTTTTGGGAACCCTATTTAATAAATAGCAAGCTGTTAACATAGGTTCACCCCAGAACCCTTCACTCAGCCCTGAATAGGACAACATGTAATTAACCATCTCCTTTACTACCTTGTTTTCCTTTTAGAGACACCATTTTGTTTATGGACCCTAAAGAGCAGTTGTTTCATGTATTACTTAAGCAGGCTAAAAATATAAAGCACCCATATATCACCCCCTGTTAGTTTTAAATCTTTTAATTAGAGCTCATTGTTGCAATTCCACTTCAGTTTTATACACTTTAAATTTATCTAATGCTTCATCTTTAGTATGTAACAAATAAATATAACACAACTTAGAAACAACATCAATAAAAGTCAGAAAGTATTTTTTATTCCCCAAGATAGAAGTTGCATGCACATCATATAAGTCACTATGAATTAACTCCAATATTTCAGTTTCACATTTAACATTTTGGAAATGTTTCATAGTGATTTTAGTCAGCATACAAGTTTTACACTTTTCATTGTTCATTTCAAAAGCAGGTGCCAAACCATCTTTAGACATATTTTGCATTCTCTTAAAATGAACATGGCCAAGTCTAGCATATCACAAGGTTGAATCATTAAGTTTAGAGGTTGACATAATTGTTGAATTAATAATATCATGGTCAATATTACGCCTAAACTTTTGATTACACAAGTAGCCGAAACTAATAAACATTCTATGTTTAGATAAAACAAATTTGTCAGATTCAATAACTTATTTATAACCACGATTATTCAACAAGCTACTTAAAACCAAATTCTTTCTAATTTGAGATACTTGTAGAACATTAAACAAAGAAACAACTTTTTCCAGAACTAAACCTTAAGTCCACGCTTCCACGTCCATGCACCAGGGCTTTTGACTCATTTCTTGTGACAACCCGTACTTTCAGGTCATTTCTCGAAACAATTTATGCTTCACTATTTCAACATTTATCGTAAACTTGGTTTACTTGTTTCAAATTCAACCTTAACGGCATTTAGCTTAATTCATGATCATATCATCACTTAATATTTCATATGGACTAAGATTAGTCTACATTTCATTGACATCATTTGCATCATGATAGTTCATTCATGACATTTCATTTCACATTTAACGCATAATTTTTATATTAAATAAACGTTATCGCGTGAGTTATTATTTTGAACATTTAATCCTGCTACTTTCAAAATGATCCCATGTATTTTAAACTTACATTTAGTTAAAAAAAAAAACTATATTTTGAGTTTAACTAGTGTTTTGAATTTATTTCAGATATAAATCGTTGAATTTATATTACTTAATGCTTTTTCTTTTCTTAAAAACTACTGAGCAATTAATTTATCACTCAAATTTCACAAGGAATGTATTTTTACAATTTTTATTATCTCATTACATTCTATTTTGATCTATTAAAAACTTGCTTGTACCAAAAATCTACCATTTACCTTCACTTATACATTTTTCTATATTTTCAATAATTACACAAACAATTATACAATACATACAAAAAAAAAAGTTATTTGGGAAGACATACCCCCTAAAACCGGCAAGTGGGGATAGTCTTGGTTTGGTGATAATTTTCTTACACAACTATATTTGCACTCAAACTATCTTACTTACACACACATCACAATAATTCACAAGCTATCAAAACTTTCCTCTTTGTTTCCTCTCAAAACCGGGTCACATAAAGAAGAGGAAGAAGGATTCAAAAATTTTCAAGTTCAAGTATTTTACAATCTAGTAATACTTTATTAAGATTTTGGAATAAAAATCTAGAGTATTTAGGCTAAACCTTGTTCTTTAACTCATCATAATACTTGTAAGCATGTTTCTTTCATTTTTCATGTTTCCTTATCATCTCATATGTATCTTTTCATTTTTGGAGCAAGCATGCATGATATGTGATTTATACCATTTTTACTTGATTTTTGGAGTTTTATATATATATTGTCATCCTATAATTATCCCCTTGGTATTCATTGGTCTTGATGGTGATTGGGAACCCATGACACCCTAAGAAGGTGTATGGTAGGATTAGATTAGCTTTGGAGTTGATTTGAAGGGATTAGAATAAGTTTTGTCCGAGAAAAACTATTTTCGATAAGTATATATTGTGTTCTGTCATTGTTTTGATTTTCTGGAAAATCCGACAGTAGGCACATCCTTTGGCCTTGATATTTAGAAAATATACTTTAAAACTAACCGGGCCGCTTGAACGGATAAAAACGGACTTATAACTAAGAAGTTATGGATTTTACAAGTTTGACTGGATCAAATATATAATTTTCTGAATTTTCAGCATAATTATTTTTAGTTTGTTCTGCAAAAACGAGCCTTAAGCTTCACAAATTATTTCTAACTTGTCAAAAATATATTATTTTACTTCGATACGGCTAAGGACGATATAATGAGAAAACGGATTTGAAACGACAAAGATATGCACGCCATAAACTTGCCGTGAATCCATTATTTTCAAAAACTATATTATTTTTACATACGTGTTACGAATGAACGCCCATGTTGAGGGTCGTTTTAACGAGGTTGTGAAACTTTTGAACGAAATGTCTTATAATAAAATCAAGTTCACCGCCATATTTTTCAAAACGACAAACTGCTTGTAAAGCTGAGTTGTAGTGTAAATTATTTACTGATGTTCAAACTGGCTTCGAAACTCATTTTTCTGCACAACAATTAGCCAAAACCACCATATTTAACCTTTATTATCTTTATGTTCTGACCTTTTGGTCGAAAACTCCCGAACCTCAAACTTTTAGATTTCGACAAACTTTCCAAAACCGCGAAGTTCGTTCTCTAACGTGCGACGCGACACCGCTTTTACTCACTAGTTTTCCAAAGCCATTTTTATCACTTTCAAGAATTTCCCACTACATTGTTTTATGATTTAAAAGTGATAATTTCACTATAAATCATTATAAAACCATTGTAGGATGACATTTTGACGTAAATACTTGTAAAATGATTTTTGAATGGTCAAGACGCCAAACGAGTATTTTTCGACGATAAGTAATATTTTCAAAACTCGCAAATGGTATAAATAACATACGAAATGCATGCATAACATTACATTGCATCTCATTACATGTCATATCATTCATCATAGGTCAAGATTTATGTGACACATTACATCTCGTGTACTACTTTTGTCTTCGATCATTCCACCAAGTGAAGTTTCATAGCCCCTCGCTTACTTGTTTTCATAACTGCTTTGGGGAGATACATGCTCGACTATTTTTTATTACATTCATGACTATTTGCAAATCATATGTTTATCTAAATCAATGCTAGTCATACTAAGTAACATTATTGCCATACTAGAATTTCTATATCGTGATATTCAATGGTCTAACCACTTGGTATATTCATCAGTCTAACGGTTGTATATTCATTGAGCTAACGGTCTTGGTATATTCATTGGTCTAACTGCCTTGGTATATTCATTGAGCTAATGGTCTTGGTATATTCATGGACTAACGGTCTTGGAACGATTTGAACCACACTCATATTCATTTGAACATAAATTATACACATTTTGGCAAAAGGGTTGTGAACACACAAAGGTTGCAAGTTTTGTATGGGCGGACTTGAACTGAGGATTTACAATGCCTTGCCGTGATAAACCATTTCTATATATTGAGCCATGCACTATTTTTAGAATTCATTTGATCATTCGCTTGAACATAAACTATACATATTCTGCAAATTGGTTGTGAACACACAGTTGTAAGTTTTGTATGGGCGGACTTGGAACTCAGTGGATTTACAATGCCTTTGCTACATAAACGATTTTGAAAGTCTACATTTCAACGCATTTACAATGCCTTTACATAAACCATTTTGAAAGTCTTTACATTTAACGATTTACAATGCCTTTGCCGATAAACGATTTCGAAGCTTTACATTTCAACTCAAACTCTATGAACTCACTCAACCTTTGTGTTGACACTTTAGCATATGTTTTATCTCGTATCTAAGGCATTCACTTCATGGCATGCATTTGGACACATCATGGAGTCGTAGGCGACGACGCCTTACTTGGGTTTACTTGAAATTAAAACATCGCTTGAATACAAGTCAAGATTTCATTTCACCTACTTTGTAAACTCGATATTTTATTAAATCAAACGATGTATTTTCCAAACGCATACTTTAGGTCGCTCAATATATAATGGATTGTGATGCTATGACAGTACCAATCCCTGTGAATTTATTCCGCAAACAAAATGTAATTTGGAGGTGTGACATTTCTCATACGAAGAATTGATCCATTATTTAGTAACTCGTAAGTCTTGAACTATCGTCTATCCTTGCACACTTAGATTGTAGCACTAGATTCAACCAACCACGCAACATCATCATCATGCACAAAGTAAACCTTAGATATATATGTAACATAATAAATTTGAAAATACTTATTAAATATGTTCTGACCTTTCTGAGGGTTGGTTGAACCACTCCCTCAACCACTTGTGCTTGAACCATTGGTTTTATTATTAACTTTTCCACCCCTACAATCCTTTTTTAAGTGTCTAGGTTTCCCATACTTCCAACAAGTCAGTTTAGACTTTTTGTTAGGATCAACTTTGGTGTCTTGATGTTTACGTTTGCCCTTGTTGTCATTGTTTCAGGTGGAGTTGTTATGTTCCACCATTTTGACAACTGATGAACTAACATTGCTGTTTTTCTTGTCATTATCTCCGCTTCCCTGAAAGATTCCTCAATACGCAAAAGACTGCCCAACTCAACAAGAGTCAATTCCTCCTTCTTATGTTTCAATGTATGCTTGAAATCTTTCCAAGAAGGGAGAAGTTTATCAATAACACATGAGACTAAAATAACCTCATTCATATTCATTTTATGTTGTGTGAACTGACCAACTATATGAAGAATTCATTGTATTATTTCATGACAGGTATGGAATCGACCATTTTGTAATTGTTAAAATTACTTACAAAAAACTTCTTGGCAGGCATCCTTAGCCATATACTTAGCCTCCAAAGAATCCGATAATTCTTTAGCGGATTCAATATTTTGGTAAATATTAAAGAGGTGATCAGACATACCATTTATGATCAAACCTCTACAAACGTATTCGTCATTTTCCTTATCTCTTCCACAGTTGAATCATCCCCAAGAAGTTTTCAAACATACCATAATGGGAACGTATACACGCTTCAGCCCATGCCCGCTTAGCCAGCGCTCATTAACCCGCGTCTCATACCATAGCCCATTAGCCTCAGAGTCCGCCCGCCGCTAGCTACACCTCTATTCATAATATTCCTCCATTATAGGGATCATTGGTTACACGACTAATTAAACGTAATCATTAGGTTGTAGTTATAACTGCCCTGCAATAGGTCGAAGCCGTTAAGAGTTAGTTTAAATCAGTAGAGCGTGATTTCTCGATGATGAGCTTACTCCCTGAGAAAGTTCACTCATTGATGAGACTACTCCCTAATGAGATCCTTCAGCGTTCTACTCATTGAAAAGTATTTCACTGAACTCATCAGCCTGATGAATATCGTTCAGTGTGTTACTCACTGAAGAGTACACCCACCGATTCATCACTACCTACTACCGCTATACCACACAATCGAGTCATGGAGGTTCAAGAACTGATGTACACCTTTCCAAAGCCATCACCAGGTGTGACCTGAGACCTTCAATTGCACTAAATTTCCAACAATATGTAGTGCTAGAAATCATAATAACTTATACGAGTGTACACCCCGCGCCACCTAACTTTTTTTATAGTTTAACTTGGATTCTCTGCGGTGTTCGGGTAAATCTCAATTACTACCCCTGTCCCACATTAAATGTCCGTTATGATTTTTTAAGTCTTTTTTCTTCAACTTTTGTTTTAGTATATTTGATTGTGTTATATAATATTTAATCAAAATTATACAAAAGAAAATACATTTAAAAACTTTATCCATTCATAAATCTTGCATCAAGTATTATATAACACGAACAAAAATATTTGAAGTTATAATTAAAAAAAAGAAAAAAGAAAAAAGACTTAAAAAAGTTTTAGTTGACATTTAATATAAAACGAAAAGAGTAAATAAAATAATTGATGACACCAAAAGCATCAACGGCAGAATATTCACGTAATATTCTACTTGAATAACAAATTAACACGCACTAACTTGCCAATATATACAATTGAGAATAATACTACAATATATGTCACAATGTACATCATATAATAGGTTTTTCTTTTTTATAATATAAAAGTCACCCTCCACAAACCCTATCAGGTGTTTTAATGTTAAATATAGAGGAATGCAAATAATAGCATGATGATGCTAGAAATTGTTGGATTGGGTCCAATAAGTCCACAATTTGGTCAAAAAAGTCCCTCGTCCCAAAATCCTTAAGACTTACCGACTCTAGCCTTTTTTTTAACACGTGTCCGTTGTAAGTACATGGCTTTGGTTAGGTTTAATGATTGACTCACAAATCATATCATTTGACTTTTACAATTATCTGGATTTATAAATAAGATTTAAGAGATCGTTTGAGGAATGAAAATATTGTTTTCACATCACCAGAGATCGTCTTACCATTTCATTTTATTTGATCTAATGGATGAGATTAATCCCAACAATTTAAAAAGAACTTTCATTCTTTGTTTTCAAATATTAATATCTTTCAAACCGTTAATCGTTAAGCGAAAAATATATATGTCCTGACGAGCATTTAATTATCTTTCTATAGATAGGCATGATATACTACGACAAAAATTTTTTAGTATTTTCCGTTTTTTTTTATGTTTTTAGTTTTTCGCGTTCTTTGAAATTTGCATTAAAAATGGTATATGATAAAACACTTACTAATTTAAATATCACATGTGATATTAGTGTAATATCATATATGATATGTAATATCACATGTGATATTAGTTTAAAATCACATATGATATTGCAGCATATATATGATTTCAACACTAATATCACATGTGATAATCAACAGTGTTTTTATCATATAATTTTTTCATGCAAATTCGGTAGCAACAACGTAATAATTTTCTTTTCAAAAGTATATCGAAATTAACCGTTTATAGAAAAAGATAATTAAATAACAAATTGGCGGCAATTAAATATTTTAAAACGCATTAGCGGTTTAAGAGAATTTAAATTATAAAAATAGGGAAATAATAAAATGTTTTTTAATCTGGCCAATTTGATTTTATTTTTAAATGGATGGTGGAGATGAGTCCCTTGGTATGTGAGAAAAGTTTGGTATGTAAAATAACTCTCCTCTATAAATAATAATTGGCAAAAATGCATATATAACCGTCCTAAAGTGAATAATTGTATATATATCATTTGTACAAGTTTTTTATGCATATTTTATAATGATTTTTATCTTTGAATATATATGCAATTTTGCATTTTCGGAAAGATATATATGCAAAAGCCCCATAATAATTGGCAAAAACATTTCATATATATATGTTGAGCTTTGATACATGGGCTAAAATTTTCAAAGGAAGCATGTCATGTGAATAGTAAGATATTGTTCTTTGTAGAATTCATTTAAGAATTAGGTCTTCTTTAAGCTATCTTTCTTTAGTTGGTCTCAAATCTATCAATTACCATATATGTTTCACTCAGTCAGTGAAACTTGTGATATATTTATTATAATAAATGATATAAGTCGTTTGAGACGAAAATATTATTTACATCTTAAGGTATGTCAATGAATTCGTTTTATTTGATCACAATGGATGAGATTAATCACAACAATGATATAAAAACAAAACTTTTCATAAATTTTTTCAAATATTAACTAATATCTTTAAACCGTTAATAAGTAAGGCGAAAAAAAAATATATTTAAACTGAGCATTTAATTATCTTTCTATAGATAGACACTTTGATATACTTTCGACAAAAAAAAAAAAATTTAAAATTATTTTTAACGTTTTTTTAAGTTTTTCGTTTTTTTTCACGTTACTGAAATTTGCATTGAAAAATCATATATGATATAACACTAATTTGATATTAGTGTAAAATCATATATGATATGTAATATCATATGTGATATTAGTGTAAAAATCACATATGATATCACATGTGATATTACATATCATATATGATTTAACACTAATATCACATGTGATATTAAATTTAGTGTTTTATATTATATGATTTTTTAAATACAATTTGAAAGCGGCTCAAATAAACAAAAAAGACAAAAAATTTTCTTTTAGTATATCAAAAGAATGCCGTCTATAGAAAGATAATCATCTTAATCATGGCAAATATAAATATTTTAAACCAATGATAACGGTTTAAGAGATATTTAAATTATAAAAAATTGATGAAATAATAAAATATTTTTTAAATCAAATGATTTGATTTTTTAGATAAATGGAGATGAAATTCCAAGGTGTTATGTAGAGCATATTAGGTATGTAAAAATAACTCTCTGCATAATAAATATATAAAAAAATGGTAAAAACTTTTAAAAAGGCAAAAAATAAGCCTAAAAAAACCGAGCATTGAAAACAAAACGGGAAAAACCTTGGTTCGCAGTTCTGATTTTGTAAAAACTGTAAATGCGGATACGGTTAGGTTTTTACCAAAAACCGCATCAAATCACACCGTGCTTGCTCCTATTTGTGGGTCCGTTTCCCGGGCCGAAGCTCATGGGAAGTTTTCAATGAGATTCTTGAGAAGACCAATGTTGTAACCATACCTGGTATCGGGTTTCGACCTGCTGGTGAAGGTTTTACTGTATTAGGATTAGCGCATTTGGTCACCGGGCCAATGTGTTGGAGGCTTGCAGAATGTTCAAGGAACTGTACCAGTGAGTTCAGTCTTTGAAATAGAGGATGTTGTAATTGTTATGCAAAAAAAACTTGGGAGATGACAATAATGCAGAAAAAGCTGTAGGTATAACTCCAAATGTTCGGATCTAATAAGATTCTATGGATTGTAATCTACCTTCTTTTAAACACCTTAACAAGAATATTTATTGGTCTTATTGTATTAAGTAGTAACAAAATTCTGATACAATGACTTAAAGAATAGTTTTGGATCAAATTAACATCTATAAACTTATCTATAACGATAACAAAAGATCCATCATCATGAAGTAACTAGGAAAGTTATTAACAATAAAACTTCACAGGAAGAAAAACTACGAATTAAGTTTAGTTGCATCTTTGAAACCGTTCAACTTAATGTATAAAAGGGGATCTATAATATGCTGGATTTGCAGATTGTATTATCATTTGTGCAGCTCCTTCTGCTTTTAGGATGGGGAAAATGATACTCGATGCATCCTGACATTCAAAACATAAATCATTAAACCAAAAGGCTGTAACGTTTGTAGTGTAAATAGATCATAGATGTTTAGCAGATAACTAGATACCTACCGAGATCAATCTTGCACCTAGCCAAGTGCGTTTTGGTGAAGGATATGGAAGTAACAATCGACCAACACCAAAAATGGCAACGAAAATGAAGCACCAAGCTTGATGGTTTGGGGTTCAGACCAGATAATAGCGCAATGGGCCCACTTGAGAACATGCCACCAAGGCTCAAGTAGTGAAACATGCTTGGCGCAGTTCTGTTCTTGCTTGATCAGGAGATGCGGAGAACACCTTATACAATGCTCCAGCCAGTGTGTTGATTGTAGATGCCACTGGCTAGAATTATTAAACAAGTTGAAAAATCGATCAGTGATATGAATGGATAGAAAGGAAACTGTAGTTAAAGAGAGAGGCATATATGCATGAATGACCTTGCAAGGTGTAGAAAGTCGAGATACTTGCAGAGGGCGTATGAGTCATTTATATTCTCCAGAGGTCTAAGAAGATCACGAACTATCACTACATCAGATAAAGCGACTGTCATTCCTCCTCCTGTCAAAGGATGCCGCATGTTGAATGAATCCCCAAGTAAAATTGCACCCGGGGTGGGTTGTGGAGCAGCCGGCATGCTTCTATTAGCCATTGTTTTTATGCTTCCTTCTTCCACGGCGGCAATGAAGCCACATTGCAACTCAGGAGGGATCTACAAAACAATTACCATATCTCTATACACCGCTAAAGATCAAAATAATATTGATGTTATTAGAAAATCTCATATGGTGTACCTGGGGAGACACCTTAGTCTTCAAATAAAGGGCCATTTCACCATTCCCAACAGAAGGGATCTTCTTCCCCGGAATATCAACTAAACACCTAATCTCGGTACTGCTGATACGATAGCACAATATTGGTGAAGGGTCTGCCAAAATAACATGTCCATGATTCGGGTATGGAGCCTCACAGTTCTTCAAAAGCAATGCTGCAAATGAAGATGGAATATCTACCTGCAGATACCCTGATCATGAAACTTCACCTTTGAACACTAAGAAATAAATGTAGGTTATAATTTACAGCTGATTTAATAGTTGCATAGTTATGCTCACCTCTGGCTTGCACAGACTGCGTCTCAGATTTGAAAAACAGCCATCACAAACGATAGTAAGTGGTGCATTAGCTATGATATCTTGTCCACCTTTAGTCTTGTAGCGCACACCTTTGACAGCTCCTTTTTCTTCAACAAGAGATGTCACTGTTCCTTGTTCGAGCCTCACACTGAAAGTATACGAGTTAATTGGTTTAGGAACTGAATATTAATTTGGTTTTTGTATGGAAGTTAACGGTGATTACTTTGGGACTGTTGCAGCCTTCTCACGCATTCGTTGAACAAATCGCCCATTGTGAAAACTCCTACCCGAAACATCTCTTTTGAATTTCTCCAATGGGTAAGCCAGTCTAGTGCTTTTACCCTCCTTGAATAAAGCATAACCGAACACCTTTTGGGCGTCGATGTTCTCCACACAATCTGAAACACAAGTAAATACAATGTTTGAATTTTTATCGCCAACTCTATGCATTCTCGGTACCATGGGTATATTATGGCTAATTACATACCTTCTAAGCCTAAGTCGATCAATTTCATGTAGCCACCAGGTTGAAGCAATTCACCAACAATTCTATCTTGCAATCCCAGGTCTCTTTCTACCACAAGAATTCGTCTGCCATCCTGTAACACAAACAACTAAAAAAATAAGTCATGATTTCCTTTGTGTCTCCCTTTCCACTGTTTGGGTTCTATCTTGAGTATGCAACCGTAAAATCTGAAATTGGAATGAAAAATATTACCTTGCCAAGACTATATGCAAGGGCTGCACCAGCAACACCAGCACCAACAATGATAACATCGATGGCTCCATCGTCCTGTTGTCGAGTTTGGGTAAACTCATTCGTATGTTTATGAAAATCCAAACCATCGTCCGGTTCGCTTTTCTTCACACCCAAAAAATAGATCAGAGCAAAACCTAACCATGTAGCTACAATTCCTCCTAATATGTACTGTTCTAGTATGTTCAACTCCATCTTCAAGAAAACTGATTTTGTGAATCCAAATGAAATGTTACCATTAAATAATTTCTATACCACATAGTGACAAGAAAAGGTTCAAAATCATTTTAGGAAAATGTACAAGTACTGTTCGGTGTTGACTTGGCGGTCGATTACTGGTCAAGCAAAAATCGGAACCTTGCTAATGATTCTCTTTTTTGTATACATGCCTATATTCTTATATCAAGCCCAAAAGATAAAATATAAAATAATTGACAAGATCAAGAACTAATTGTCTTCTTTATTTGAAACAAATAACAGGATTTCAGTGTTGGTTTTACTAATCATAACAATTATATAAAATAAGTAAACATCATCAAAGCATGCGTGGAAGTAATAGGAATAATACTTGTAAATTAATTAATTAAAAGTATATGCGTACCTTTTATGAATCAATGCAATTAGGGTTCATGAAAGCCCCAAATTAAGATCAACGACCAAGAAACCCTAAACCTAATAAATTAGGGTTTATATAATTCGACCACATCAAAAGTCGAATACCCAAGATATGCAAACGCAAGTGTATTTGCTCTTCGTTCTTGTACACACGTATTAATGTGAATCAATGAGAAAAGCTAGGTCCTTGATCACAATAGATTAACCAAACACCTTTGTTATGCTCAAGGTCACTCGCAAATCCCTTTCATGGGGTTTTGCTTCGTCGACCTAAGAACAAGAGGGAAGAAAGAAGAAGTTTGGCTTTCTATTGAAATCTAGTGTACCAAAGGATGAATACATGGGGATGTATTTATAGCCTTATGGTAGATGTCAAGATTGCTATAGTATCCGATGTGGGATTCTATAGTTTTCGGCCAAACACAAGCCCAAAAGAGGATTCCTAAAACCTTCTCTTGACTTGTTAACTTTTCTTCATATCCCGTTGACATTTAATGACCGATAATCAAAACACGTCAAATATTAAATATCATTAAGTATTTATTTAGTGATCAAATAATTAAATATAACATTTTATATATTAATTATTTATACATTGATTCTCATACGTAATGTGTGCAATCCGAAGTCTCAAGTTGAATCGGTCATACTAATATTAATAATTATCCATAAACCTTTCAGCTTCCACTTGGATATTACTTAATATAGTAATGACATTGGTTAGTCTAGCTTTAACACCAATGCCCCCGGATCGAATCGAGCATGATCTCTGGAAAACCATTTAATGATTCATCATTACTGTCTATTAGATATGGATCAAGTCATTTCATAAGTTAATACATTCTCGTTGTATTTGATTGAACAAGATTACCAATCGTCGAGCGTATTCGGATAGATCTTGGGTAAGGCCTTACAAACATCTTGCCAATCCTACGAGGGGCCCAAATATAGTATTATGCTTTGAAACAAATTCAAAGGAACAAATTCTCTTGACTACAAACATAACTCATGAACTTTGTAACACTTATGAAAATAGCCCTTATAACTACCATTCACGGATAGCGTTAGACTATCTTACACAAATACACTACATTCATATCAGTTATCCGGTATCTCAAGTCTGAGGATAAACACTTCACTGATATATTAATGACAAAGATCCATAAAGTATCATCATGTAAAGTTGGGATCTGTCCTATATTCAATTCATTGAATATCATGTGAATTTGACATGTCCCGCGCATCAATATACTTAAAGTATATTCTACCAAAACTTCAGATTGTCTTAATTCAATGACATTCCCACATCATTGATCGACATCGGACTTTTAGAATAACATAAGTTATTCACGGATTAAACATGCAAATATAGGATATAATATTAAGAAAATGAAAATAAACATAACCAATATTTTATTTCATTTAAATAATATTTGTTCAAAACATCCCTTATCCAAATAATAAATAGATCAATGCATGATAATACTTGTTAATGAATTATGCCTCAAGTAATGACAATCATACTTGTTGACAAGGCATAATTTCAACTAACTTTGATCTATTGGAATTTTGAGAATACTTATTTCAAGAATTCAACTAGTAAAGTTTTTGTATGTGTGCATTCAAAATATCTTGATATTGCCACATAATATTTCATAAAGTGTGTGACATCCTCAACCACTAATTTATGACAATCAAACTTTCAAACATTTTAAAGTTTAAAGTATTCTTATTCTTTATTGTATAATGCAACTATGGTCTTAGTTGAGCACAACTAGTTCGCATGGCCATCAACAAGGATGAATCCTCCCATGACTAGTATTGAGTGTCATCTCAATTAAACCAGCATCATTGTATACAAACAACAATATGCTCTTTAAAAATTTTAGTAAACTTCAATATCTCACAGTGTAATGTTTGATGCCTTCAAACTTTCAAGTTTGTCAGCTATGACAATTTCACAACAATTGTTGTATTGCTCATCCATAGAATTTTGAGGGCAACTCCAGGCTGAGGAATGTAATTCTAGATTCAAACATATTCCATTAGAATATTCATTACACTAGTTATCTAATAACTTCATTAGATATCAATGTTGTCAAATCATCTTGCATTCAAGCATGATACAACAATAACATGATGTACATGAAAAATCCATATGTCAAACAAAGATTTAATTCATGTTCTACATATCCATTTACAAATGATATATCATGTTCTATTAGACTCATTTATTCATCCGCACATGTTTATTAATAATAAACATATATTCCAAGGTTGTATGTCTTATTATCAAAATCTTTCATGTGAAGTTCCATTCCAAATTAAACTAACATTTATCTTAGATGGAATGTTACTACCCACAAAATATAAGATTTAAAGAAAATAAACATAATACTCCCACTAGCTTTCAGGAATACTTAGAAATTATCTTATTTTAATTTAAAACCAAAACTTAGATTTAATAGTTAAACATAAGAATCATCTCCTAGATGCATGCATATATCCATTCATGGATTCTTGCAGTTTGTACATTTCCAAATATTATGTGAATTCATAAAACTCCTTTCGATTGCTTATCGTCCTGAAAAGCAATCACATAAGAAATAGTTTTAATATTCCATTGTCATTTTTCATATCAATGAAAATAAGTATGACAATCATAATCATTATATATTTAATGTGTCTAGGAAAGAATATTCAATCACAGTTAATTGCTTAAGTGTGATTAATAATCTATTCACAAGTCATGCATTAAACATGTGTACAATATTGTCCATATGATTTCTACACAAAGATTTAAACCACTAGGGTTTTCTTTCTTTTGAAGAAACTCATCTTTATTAAGATAAACCAAGTTTCCAAAGTTGATTATCTTTATGAACAGCATCATGTCATTCATAGTATGAATAATTTACCACAATTCAATATTAGGTAAATGCATCATCATGATTATGGGTTTACCATAATCCGCAACTCATATATCTCGCACATCAATCAATTATCGAAAAATCCTTACGGATCTATGAATGAGAATTCCACCATCTTGAGGTCTATCATATTTGACCTCATCATGATATTACTAGTGTATTTTAGAAGATTATGTGTTTTGTAATTGTAATTTAATCTCTTCAAGATCTAAACAAAACTCCCACTTGCTTTTGTAATTTAAAGACTATCTATAAATACTTTAGCAATTAGAACAACACCAAATTGTTTTCTTTTGGGATATTACAAATCACATTAACAGTTCATAATTCTTGTTCATTAATAACCTACTCCATAAGTAGTTTTAACAAATTAGAACTTTAATATAAGACTTAATGTGATTCATCACATTCGATAATAAAATGGTGTCTTACTAATCTTCTAGGTTTGAGTTTTATTAAATATAATCCATACTTAATTTTCTAACCTTGATAACTTTTGGAAGAAAAGAAGATATAGTTATCTTGAATCAAATAATATAACAAATGTTTGATTCTTCCCGAACATTTCATATACATATAGTATTTCATTAGAATTAATATTGTAAGACAATCTAACAATATGTAAGATAAACTTATTCCATTTGGCTTACTTATTTACCAACTAAGTCAACTTAATGGTATAATAGAATTCCAAGCCAATTGCATGTTTTATAACATAAGTATTCTTTGACAAAGTCAAAAGACATAACAGTTATAATATCTTACTTTATATTATAAGTCTTGTAATAATGAAAAGACTTCATGTTTGTGACTTTACAAAGAAACATTTTATAATTTAAAGTTATTATGAACACCACGCCAGGGTTTCAATTAATTAATTTTCAAGTTAAAAAACTATTTATGTCATTTCAAGAATACACAAATATTTAAAATAGCATTAGGTTACTTTATTTATTTATGTCATTCCAAGAAGTGTCCAACAAGAAACTGCATCGCGCCGATCCGGTGGAGATTTACCTTGAGATTACAATCTAGCCAAGATCTCACTTAAACTAAAATGTAACTTCAAGTGTTTCTATATTTTGAATGACATAAAACATAAAAGTAGTCTATGTTATAATCTTGACACATGTTCTATAAGCAAGACAATCTTATTAGAACGTTAATCTCTTACCCTACCATCAAGAGAATCCATTAATCATATTTGTATGTGTTGTTCCTTTGCACAAAATAAATGCTTCTCCCACTTGTGCATAGAACAACATCATATAGTAGATAAACACCATGACATTCATTTGTTTATGTGAGCAATATGATAGTGTCATAGATATATAAGCATTACGTTAAGTGGATGTAGGAGCACTTAATTATCAAGGAAGCGTTCGACTATCCTGAGAATATGAATGTCTACATTTTTAGAGCGTAATGTATTATTTCAAGAAACTCTAGAAATAATCTGAGTTACTAGATAATAAATCTTGCTCCCCTTTGAATTAGACAACGTTACAATAATGTCTTATTGGTATACACCATACTCCCACTGGATTTGACAACATTGTAAGTGTTTCATTAATCAGTGAAAATAGCGTGCTATTACGTTGCTACCCCTTTGTAAGACCATTCGTAAGTGTATTCTACTTTGTAGATGATGAATCATCCATCATGCTATTAACTTGAAAATTGAGCATGCAATTTCTTCCTTAATAGGTCTACTATCCCCACAATAGTGTGTAGCACCTTTTTTAGGTCAAATCAAAACAACTAGATAAAAAATACTAGTTTGTCTTTTACCAATTTTGCGGTAATTAGTCTAGATTCTAATTTAATAACTCATAAAATGTCAAACATGTTTTCTAGTTGACCAAAATGTCATATAAGAATTCAATCACCAACAGAGAGTAATGAAATCTCTTAAGGAAAACATGGTGTTTCTTAACTATTAAAGTTGCTATGAGTTATATTAGAATTTAGACAATTCTAATGTTCCTAACATACCTTTCTTAATCATGAAAAGGAATAGGATTGAGTCTCACTCTTCTTCCATGGAAAAGAGTATGTTTGTCTTTTAGTAAATTTTTCTTGATCAAACATTTGTTTGAAAACAGAACTAGATCAATTTATCAAAGCCCAAACCACGTTTACGGTTTAATGTTGCATTAATACAATCAAAAGAATTAACAAAATTCAATTTTTAGTATTTTCGATAATTAAATCTTTCAAGAAAATAAAATACCCTTAGGTTAATATTCATATTAACCATAGAATTTTCTTTGAATCTAGGACCCTTATTATCATAGTTTCACCACATCGGTTGATGCGCTAGTGTGAAAGTAGAATAGGTAGGTGTCGAGAACAATAATTGACAAACAAGTTTTCAATTCCTAGAAAATATGGGATTTACAATTTTGCCAAACAATTATGCAAAATGTAAGCATTTTTATCCCATCTTATGCCTTAAGTTATAGGTCTCACTAACTAACTTAATTAAGTTGTCTAATTTAGAATCTGCAAATTATTAAGCTGAGGTCTCACACAACATAAAGATTCACCTTGTTATCATAATCTAGCTCAAGGTCTCACATAACTAAATTACAACTTCAAGTGTTTCATATCATTAGATGGCATAAACTTAAATTTTAAAGGGTACAATTTTTTATGTGTAATCAAAACTTATGTATGAAGAAGCATGCATACATCTTTATAACAAAAAAAACCTTACTCATAGTTTTAAATTGCTAAGATTAAATTCTACAAAGTTTTAATCGATGCGTTGAGAAACTTACAACTTTGCACTAAGATGCTTCGCACATAGAATAGTTATACTAAGTAGCTCCAATCGAGCATACGAGGGCAGGAGGACGGTGGCCTTGAAGCATAACCTTAGACATCCTTCGGTGTGGTTGTCGCACTTCTTTAAACCCCTTTCTAGTTTGTTCTAGTGGGTGAGCCGTTCTAACCATTTAGTACAGTCACATCAGGTCGATTAAAAGTTCAAGATTTAATACTTAGAAAACAAATCAAATTTCGCCATTATTTAGTCCATTTAATTTTCTATTCTCAAAAACCCTTTTTGCTTACTAACATGTCATACAATATAAACAAAAGGCATTTTAATTAAAATTAAACAAACTCAAATAATATACATATAACTTAACAATTAACATATGTAAAAACAATTAGCCACATGCATAATTTTTTCAATAAAACCACGATAATCAATTCTAGGTTTAATAATGCATATGTTTAACCAATACTTCACTTCGTGTTTTCACCAAGTACAACGTGAGCCACATACATCGATGAATCGATTGCGTAAGTCTTAGCTAAAACACATACCACATAGCACATAATTGATTCATTAGATATATTGAGGTTTTCCCCAATTCAATATTTATCAAAACGAAATACATGTGAATAAACTTAACAATTAACGATAAATATATACTTAACAATTTAATCATATAATCAATACTCCATGGCAAAACATGCATGTTCCACCATGGATTCCGCATAACAATTATCACCCAAGATACGCATATTACATAACAAATAACAATTATTCATTAATTAACCACATAAAATTAGCATGCAACCTAGGGTTTCTACAAGTTTTACAAAAAAATAAAACCTAATTAAAAAATAAAAGGGTATTCGACCCAACATTAAAAAATTAGGGTTCCAATTTTCAAAACCCTATAAACCATAAAAGCATGTAATAATCATAAAGATTCAATTTGTATGTGTTTCGGTAATTAATTATAACATATTAACGGCTCGTGATGCCACTGTTGGGTTTTACTTATCATAACAATTATATAAAACAGTAGTCATCAAAGCATAAAGATGTGGGAATAATACTTGTAAATTAATTAACCGAATTAAAAGTATATGCGTACCTTTTATGAATCAATGCAATTAGGGTTCATGAAAGCCCCAAATTAAGATCAACGACCAAAGAAACCTAAACCTAATAAATTAGGGTTTTATATAATTCGACCACATCAAAAGTCGAATACCCAAGATATGCAAACGCAAGTGTATTTGCTCTTCGTTCTTGTACACACGTATTAGTAACGAATCAATGAGAAAAGCTAGGTCCTTGATCACAATAGATTACCAAACACCTTTGTTATGCTCAAGGTCACTCGCAAATCCCTTTCATGGGGTTTTGCTTCGTCGACCTAAGAACAAGAGGGAAGAAAGAAAAAGTTTGGCCTTCTATTGAAATCTAGTACCAAAAGGATGAATACATGGGGATGTATTTATAGCCTTATGGTAGATGTCAAAATTGCTATAGTATCCGATGTGGGATTCTATAGTTTTCGGCCAAACACAAGCCCAAAAGAGGATTCCTAAAACCTTCTCTTGACTTGTTAACTTTTCTTCATATCCCGTTGACATTTAATGACCGATAATCAAAACTCGTCAAATATTAAATATCATTAAGTATTTATTTTGTGATCAAATAATTAATATTACTAGTAATAATTATCCATAAACCTTTCATTCAGCACATTGCTTTAAGAAATATGCATACAGTTTTGCTAAACATTCCAACTACCTAGACATATATATATATATATATATATATATATATATATATATATATATATATATATGTGTGTGTGTGTGTGTGTTGTGGTGTGTGGGTGATGCGGGCATTTTAATAGTCCCGTAAAATACAGGGTGTGCATTCAGTTCAGCGACATTAGCATTGGCACGACCAGAAAAAATTAAAGAGGTTAATTAAGTTATTGCTGGAAAACTATTGTTTTCTATGGTTTTAATCATTTGGACAAACATTAGAAACTAAGACCAACCCTCCTAGGAGGTTTGTTTAGAAGGTTGGGATCGACTTTCTTATTTTACCTGCTAAAGATATCGTGTTCAAGTCACACATTTCAATATTAGACAAAAACTGATACCTTTGGCACTCCACCTTCTAGAAAAATTCCAAATCAGATTAAATTACAATAGAGTTTCTTAATAAATTATCCTGTGAAAAAAAAAAATCAATAAATTTCAGACACTATGGCTAGTTACTGAAAAGGAACACAAATGAAACATAATTTCTTGCTAGAAAGCCATGGTTTTCCTTGAATTACATACTTATTGCATATAACAAATGAAGGATTCGGCAGCGAAGCTGAAGAAGAACTGGTTAGCTTGGATGATTGTGTGTCTTCACTTGAACATGAACAGCGTATGCGTTCTCTTCCAGGCCCTGTGAGATCAATAGTAGGTGAAGCCCAAATTATGATAGGGGTCGCTGCAAAAATGGCTGTCGGCACAGTTTTTGGAAGGTCAGGAAGTGGTGCTTCAAAGTTAAGAACTTGAATTGCTTGCTTTATAGTAGGCCTTACGTTGGGATCAGGGTGAGCACACCAAAGTCCTACAATGATCAAACGTTCCATCTCTCCCTCATCAAAATCCGCATCAAGTTTAGAATCGGCTGCTTGACTAAGTTTTCCTCTTCCATAGAGATCCCAAACATAGTCAACCAGTCTTATATGACCGTCTTTAGCCATGGGATCTAGGGGTTTCTTACCAGTGGCTATTTCAAGTGCTACAACTCCAAAACTATAAACATCTGATACCTTACCTGCCTTGCCGGTCAGAATACATTCAGGAGCCATGTAACCCATTGTACCTGCCAATATTGTGGTTTGTGACCCTTTTTCATGATCAACAAGCCTAGCTAAACCAAAATCTCCAAGCTTAGCATTGAAATTGGAGTCGAGCATAATGTTGCTCGTTTTGATATCTCTATGCAAGACGCATTGTTCCCATTCCTCCTGAAGATAAAGCAATGCGGAGGCCAAACCTCGAGCGATATTATACCTCATTGCCCAAGTCAACAAACGACTTCCTTTGAAGAGATGAGAATCCAAGCTACCATTCGACATGTATTCATAGATAAGTAGGAGTTCTTTACCTTCATGGCACCAACCGATGAGTTGCACCAAATTTCTGTGTCTCAGTCGGCTAATGGTCTTCAGTTCTGCTGCATATTCCTTTATTCCTTGTTTGGATCCACTTGAGATCTTCTTGACAGCCATATTAATATTCATTTCCTTCAAGAAACCTTTATAAACGGCACCAAAACCCCCTTGTCCAATTTTTTTACTTTCTGAAAAGTTTTTTGTTGCAAGGGCCAGTGCCTGTACGAGAACTTTTTGGCCCGGTCTCCATCTCAAATTCCTGTGTAGCACCAAGCTCATCATCATCTTTCTTTTGGCATATAATCCTTTTCTTTTTAAAAGAGCCAAAGAAGAAACATCCACCAATTAAAGCGCATACTGAGAAACCTAGACCAAGACCAATACCCAACACGACCTTCAGCGGTCCACTATCAGGAGCAGCAGCAACCGTGTCTGCAGCTGACGGGCTGGGGGCAGAACCGTTTATGATGATCTCTGAACCAACTGGACCAATGATCGTTTCATCAATTGGTAAACTTGAAGTAAAATCCCAAGAATGAAGAGTGTGAATCTCAAAATACTTACCAGTGGAGGCTGAAAAACCAATTCTAACATAATCCGGTAGATACTTTTTAAGATCAATTTGTGTGCTAATTCTTTGTGTGAAAAAATTACCGTCTTTACTGAAACCAATAAAGGCAACACTTAGCCTTTGTGCACTAGAATTATAACTCACCCTTGCTACGTTCTTTTGCCCTTTGGAAACAAGATTTGACCATGTCACATTACTAACCGATACCATGGAATTGATGTTAATACCAACATGATCATCATCCGGGTCCCATTGATTTTTAAAAGTATCAAACTCCACTGCTACAAATGGATTCGAAGTCGAGTTGAGCACCTGGTCACCACCCACAAGCCCAATACCACTACCTTCTTGTTTATCAGGAATCTCAAATTTTTCTGGCGCAAGAAAGAATGCTATCCCATCTCCATAGACAGGCTGATTCCGGAATTGTGAATGAAAATGAAAATGGGTAGTGAAGTCAGCTAACTGTCCTGAATCTTTGTCCCAAAGACGAAACAATTTCTGATATGTGACTCTACCTGTACTCCATTCCATTCCCATGTCTGCCTGATTTCTTGTTAGCTGAATGACCGGACTAGAAGGTGCAGCATCTCCGGAATAATTTAGTTCATGATTATTGGGGTTGAAACTAGTGAAGTTAAGCGTTAGCTGCGAAAGATGGAACCAAGAAAAATAAATACACGATAACAATCATGGGAGAAGACTGATGATGAATACGGACAACATTTCACTTACGAAACTATAGACCTTACATTCAGAATCAAAGAGTTTGAAATATTTGAGACATTGGCAATATGTCCTTATAATTTGACAAACAATAATATAGACAATAAGACAATGTGGTTTATATTTGGCCTGCAAATTTGACATACTTGGCTAAATCATGGTAACAATCAAGTATTCTGTCCTGGAGTTAGTAGTCGACGTCGAATTTATCACCTGGCCAAAACTGTGATTTGTTGGCACCTTAAAAAAATATAGTTATTAACTTGTAGTAGCTGAAATTACCGAAAGCACTAATCTAAAGTAGACGAATTTTCTGGCGCGCAGAAAGAACCATTGTAAGTGACAGCATAGTAAACATCGACGTCTTCCTAAGTTGTTAGTTATCCACAACCATCTACCGAGTTTTATATTAGCCTAAAAAAAACTATGCGATGAACAAATTTACTCCATTAAACTTTGTTCATTCTAATTTATATGCATCATACAGTTTTAAAAAGTGCATATATTACAGTGTTAACAATTTTATAAATATTTTGATTAGTTATAACATGCAAATAAGCACTTATCATTACTTAAACTAAAAAAATACTCTAATTTTCTCGTGTTAGTAGAAAATATTTCTTGAATTGTGAAACATAAGATTCTCTTATTGGACCACGTGTGATTTGAATAGTGGTCGCACACTTCCTAGGACTTCCTCGGAACATTACAAAGGTCTCTTTGCCTTTACTTATTTTTTGACCTAACACATGTGATGAATGCAAACAAAGGTGCAGAGATACATTTTAATTTTAAATTTAGAGTAAATTGCAAAATTCGTCCTTATAGTTTAGTCAAATTGCAAGTTCAGTATCTATCATTTTAAAATACACAACGGATGATTGGCAGGTGACCAACCTTCGACAAACCTACAGTCTTTGGTCAGATGATCAACCTTCTTGCAATTAGCTGAGGCTTGGCAGGGTATAAGGGTGTGGTGGCGTTGACACTTGTCACACTTGGAAGAGTACCAGCCCAGCCCTCTCCGATTGGGCCAGCAACATAGACCCTAACAACCTTTTGCCTCTTATTGGGTTGTTGGGCATAATTTCTTCCCTGATTCTAATCCCCCTCTTGTTGTTGTTGTTGTTGTGTTGACATTTCAGCAGCTGTTGACATCTCAGCACTCTAACTTACTTGGTCCATAAGGTTGTGAGACATTCAGATCGTCTCATCAAGTGTGCTTGGGTCAAACAAGGTCACATTCCCTTGAATACTGGGTGGAAGTTTCTAGATGTACCTCTCAATCAGCTTCTCATTAGTGGTGACCATAGCTGGGTAAAGTAATGACAATTCTTGGAAGCGGTTGATGTAAGTTGCTATATCAACACCCTTGGCAACAAGGTTCTAAAATTCCACTTCCATTTTCTGCGCCTCATTTCGAGCGCAGTACTTGTCCATCATCAACTTCTTCAGTCTAGTCCAAGTAGTCTCATAAGCAGTTGACCAATAGGTTTGGTGTATGCATTCCACCATGATAATGCACCAACTAAAAGTGTGCACGTAGCATACTTAACTTTGATCTTATGCACAATTGCATATGAGAAACACATATTCTAGCCTTTCGAACCATGGGTCACCGCGGCCATTCATTGTTCCACTAAAATTGTCGGGATTGCAATTAATAAACTCCTTGGATGAGCAACCACGAGTTGTGGGCCCCACCCTGACTGCAATATCACTTGTTTCATTGTTAACATCGTTACTGTTGTTGCGGTTAGCTTCATAGTTGGCAATGACATCAACAAATCGTTGTGCCACAAGTCGCTCAATTACTGCTGAACTCATAAATTGTCTTTTTGGTGGCATGTTTCTTATAAATCACAAGAGATAACAATAATGAGAATCTATAAGTAGTAAAGATCATCACATGCATAAATACAATAACGACATGTATAAGTAAAATCACGACAATCATAGATATAATCACGACACGTGTACATAATCACAACACATATAAAATGAACAACCACGACAACATGAATCAATATCACAATATAGCGTAATCATAACCAACTTCATAGAATTAATAATGTTACACATCTCGTGGCTACAATAATGTTAGATGTTTTTTCTTCACCTAAAATGGTAGTTTAGTAACTTTGGTACTACATAGCTTAACTTGTATTATAAGGGTAGTTTGGTAATTTTAGTTTGGTCAAGTATCTTAAGAAGTAGGAAGTGTTTTTAAGTCGGTTATTTCACTCTTATAAAGAGTAGTAACGTAACTTGTAACGTTAGATTTGACTCTTCATAAATAAAATATCAGCTTTGGTGCTTTAGCCACTGATCTTTTTTTACTGCTATTATGATCTTTTCTTTGTTGGTCTTTGGTCTATTGTTCTTGATTATCCTTCCTCATAAATCCTAACAAATTGGTATCACGACCAATCGATTATTTTGAAGCAAGTTGAAATTTTTTGAAGTTTGAGATTCGTTTGGGTTACGATCAAATATCAATCCGAAGTTTTTGAATCGTCTTCTCTTCGGTTGATTTCAAGAATCAAACACTTCACATCTTTTGAATTCGTTTTGTGTTTGGTAGCTACTGACTCAAATATTTGAAATATCAGTTTTTGATTTGGGATTTTTCTCTTTTAATCGATTTTTATTATACGCTTGTTTGATAGTTGAAGGTGTTTGTTGATTCGGATTAGGGATAGTCGAGAATTTGTGTGGAATTGATCGGTTTCGTAGAGATTATCTAATCTCTGTTTGTTTTTGGATCGATTACATATTGGGTTTGAACTTGGGCTTTCTCTTTTGTTGGTTTTCTTTTGTTAAACAATAACAGAAATTGTTTGTTATTTAGTAGTAAAACCCATTTGGATAAATTATGTCTTCTCAATTATCCTCAGTAGTTAGTAGTATTAGTATTGAGAAGTTTAATGAGAAAAGTAACTTTAGTTTGTGGCGAATTAAAATTTGAGCCTTATTGAAACAACAACGCATTTGGGCACCACTAGCCGGTCCCAAACCGGCTGATATGACGGATGCAAAATATGCCTCACAAGATGAAAATGCCCATTCCACTATTTTTCTATCTTTATTGGATGAGGTTCTTTGCGAGGTTGCGGATGAAAGAAACAGCTTCGGTGTGTGTGGAAGAAGTTAGAAAAGATTTATATGACAAATTCGTTGTGAATAAGTTGTTATTGAAGCAACATTTTTTTTTTTTTTTGCTTTGAATGAGAAAGGTTCATCATTAAAAGATCATCTTGATCGACTCAATCTTGATGGACCTGAAAAATGTTGAAGTCAAGATTGATGATGAAGATGTTGCTCTTATTCTCCTAGTATCGTTACCTCCCTCGTTTAAAAACTTTGTAAACTCCTTCGTTTTTGGTAAAGACACTATCACATTAGAAGATGTACGATCCGGTTTGCATTCTCGAGAGCTTCGTCATCAAGCATCGGAAACTTTGGAATCTCAACCCGTCGGCTTATCAACCACAAGTCGTGATAGGGGTCAATATCGATTTGAAAAGGGTAAAGATAAAGGTGGAGCATCATTAAGTTCTCGAGGTCCCAATCCTCGGATATTTGTAATCTGCAAGAGAAGGCCATTGGAAGCACAATTGTCCTAAACTTAAAGAAAAATGTTAGGTGCGACATTTGCTAAAAGGCGACTCGGTTCAGAATGTGAGATGCTTTGAATGTTTTGACCATAATCTTTATTATATAAGTGGGTCATTCGAATTTGAATTTGGTATTTGCATTTGAAGATCGATTTGGTGTTTGAAGACTTGGTTATAATCAGGTCAGTTGAATTTTTGCTCAATCGTTTGGAATTTGTCAGCTTGGAAATTTGATCTTAGTTTGTCGGGCTTTTGAAGTTTATTGCCCGAATTTTATTGTCACTCGTGAAGATCGTTTGAGCCGATTTGTTTGTTTTGGTTGGTCGTTTTGGATTTGTCGGCTAACATTTGATTGTTCATTTTTTTGAAGTTATCGGCATTTGCTTTGGATCGATTTTGGTTTCGGATTGCTTTTGGGAATCGATCGTTTGATTTGAATTAGGCTATTATCTCTAGCCTTTGGAAGTTTGAATTTTGATTTGAAGTAGGCGAAGGAGTTGAACTCACAGTGGGGATTGTTAGATGTTTTTTGACTTCACCTCCAAATGGTAGTTTAGTAACTTTGGTACTACATAGCTTAGCTTGCAATATAAGGGTAGTTTGGTAATTTTAGTTTGGTCAAGTATCTTAAAAAGTAGGAAATGTTTTTAAGTCGGTTATTTCACTCTTATAAAGAGTAGTATCTGTAACTTGTAACCATTAGACTTTGACTCTTCATAAATAAAATATCAGCTTTGGTGCTTTGCAGCGATCTTGATTTTTGCTATGGTCTATCTTCTTCTTTGCTGTCTTTGGTCTATTGTTCACGATTATCCTTCCTCATAAATCCTAACAAACAAAAAGCAACTATGACATAAATCTACTAAGTGCTACCAGGTGCTCCTCCAAGTGGACTCTCCAAGGCTCTAACTCGTGCTCCAAATCTCGTAACTCTGTCCCCGTTCTCCTTAAAAGCGGGCTTGAGTATCCTCCACTCTGCTCCAAATATCTCATGTGGCGTTCCATGTCCTCAAAGATCCTAAATTGGGTCCGGTGCATGCTTTGGCCGATGCGTGGCCAGTCCTCCAAAGTGTAATCCGCTCAGTGCAGGCGTGAGCCCACCATGATGTGAGCACAAAACCTGGCTGACTAGCCTCGCAATGAGGAAAGTATCCTCGGTGCGGATCTCTAAACTGTCATGAAACTCATAACCCGATTACGAGTCTCACTTAATGTCTAAATACCATCAATATCTTGTCGTATGTGGCGGGTTACCTCTCACATCATCTCGACATCATCCTCGATGGCCTTAGGCACGACCATGGGATCTTGTCCAGATGGTCCAAACACTTCCTAATCGATCCTCATGATGTGCCATGCGCACTAGTGTAGGAATCGCATGCGTTGTCTAGCTCGCAGCCCATAGAACTCGCCTACCTCAAATCTACAAGGTGGGTCGGAGTCTTGGTAATGGCCTTGGTCGTATCTTAGGCGTGGTTGGAGATGGTGATGGTGTGAGGAACCGTGCCCTCTTCCGGCGGCGGACATCCTCGAGAATAGAGTCTCTGCGAGGTGGTAATGGTGGTAGTGGTGAAGGTGATGGCATTGGTGAGGGTGATGGTGTAATAAGGGTGGTGACGTTGGGAAGAGTAGTGGTGATGTCGGTGATGGTGGTGGTGAAGGTATGGGTGATGATGGTCGATGATAGTGATGATTAGGGGTAGAAACAAGCCGAGCGGGCCGGAGCCCTCTACGGAGCAGCTCGAATAGTTTATGTATAAAGCTCGAGCTCGGTCTCGAGCTCGTTTTGAGCCTCATATTTTGAGCTCGAGCTTGGCTCATAAATTTTTTCAAAAGCACGAGCTCGGCAGCTCGACTAACATATAACGTGTTGAATGAAATAAAGCTCGAAAGCTCGTTAATCACACTAGGCTCAAGCTCATTTATACGTGGTTATATGTATAGAAAAATATATATACGAATATATTTTTAGAGGCGTTTAGGCTTGCAAGCCTAATCAAGCTTTCTTTTGTATCTGAGTTTAATAAATCTTTTGAACCTAAAACATAGTGGCAAGCTTGTAATGATCAGTATTGGGTTGATGCAATGAACAAGGAAATGAATGCCCTTTATAGTAATGATACTATTGAAGTTTGTAAAGCTATAGGTAGTAAATAGGTTTGTAAGATTAAGTATAAATCAACAGGAGAGATAGAAAGGTATAAGAGTAGACTTGTTGCCAAAGGGTATAATAAAGAAGAAGGTGTGTACTATGATGAGACCTTTTCTCTGTTGTGAAAATAGTTCTTGTTAGGTGCATTATTAATCTTGTTGTTCAGATGAGTTGGCCTATTTTTCAACTTAATGCTAATAATGCTTTTCTTTATAGTGATCTTGATGGAACTGTTTAATGCTAATAATGCTTTTCTTTATGGTGATCTTGATGGAAATGCTAATAATGCTTTTTATATGGTGATCTTAAAAAGTCATTGTATGGGTTAGAAGAAGCACTTAGACAGTGGAATGCTAACTTAATTAGCGCCTTCTTGAGAATGGTTTTAAGTAGAGTAAAAGTGACTATTCTTTGTTTACAAGAATGACTCTGGTAACTTTGTTGCTTTGCCTGTTTATGTTGATGACATTATTGTCACTAGTGACAATTTAAAAGAGATTGAAAACTTTAAAGTTTTTTTGAAATCTAAACTTCAAATCAAAGATTTGGGAAAACTTAAGTATTTCTTGATTTGAAGTGATTGAAACCGATCAAGAGGTGTGTTTGTCACAAAATATTGTTTGGATCTTAACGATTTTTGGCTTGTTAGCTGTAAACCTACTTTCCTTGAACAAAATTTGTTTTTAACTAGGCACGATATTGCATATTTTGTCCATTGCGCATTGCTTGAGTCATTTATATGCATAAGCCTCTTAAGTCTACCTTAGGTTGCTCTGAAGGTACATAGGTACTTGAAGGGATCACTGAAAGGGATTCATATTACCAGGTGCCAAATGCTTCTCTTGAGGGATCACAAGGGAAAGGGTTTCATATTACTAGGTGCCCAAATGCTTCTCTTGAAGCATTTGTTGATCGCAGTGGGCAAAATGTGTTATTTCTAAAAAATCATTCTTGGTTGTTTTTTTTAAATAGTTCATTAGTTTCATGGAAAAAAAAAAAATACTATTTTAAAATCTTTTTAAGGATGAGTATAAAGTTATAGCCTTTGTTTGACTAAAGATGGATAGTTGAGGAACTAAAGTTGACCAAGATGGAAAGACCAAAGAGTTGGATTATATAAGCTCATAACAAGCTAGGGTTTCTTCATAACTCCTATCCGTTTTTCACACAGTTTCTCTATCTCATTTGATATCAACCAAAGCGATTATTGTGATCTTTGAAGTTACGTGTTATTGTGAGTTTGTGGTTTGTAATAGAACTATTGGCAATATAGTCAATAGGCTTTTACTTGATTAGCAGTGGCTAGTTTTGTGGTGATTCTTGAGATTGATTTATGGTTCTGATTTGGATCAGTTTCTTATTGATTTTGTTGTTTGGTGTTTAGTTGATAATAAAGTTTTTGAATTGAAACTCAATACTTAATTTCTGGTTTATTCATAGTTTTTTGCAAATTATTTTTCTTTTTAGAGTTAATTACATAAATGGTCCTTGTGGTTTGTCGGGTTTCACGGGTTTAGTCCCTATACTTTTTTTGTGTGGATCTTGTCCCTGTGGTTTTGACACGTTACGGGTTTGGTCCTTTGACCATTTTTTCTGTTAGTTTGACCGTCAAGGATGGTTAAAATGACACTTATACCCTCGTTGTTTGTCTCATTATATGATTTAGTCATTTTTATTGTTGTTTTTTTATTTTTTATTTTTTTAACTAACATTAGTACTAAATTTTTAATTCATTTTTTTTTGTAAATTTTATTTTTATTTCTTATCACATATTTATGTCAATTTTGTTTTAAAGTTTAAATTTATTTTTTTAAGCAGATAATGTCAAAACTTTAAAACAATATTTTTTAACAATTATTTTAACAAATTAAAAATATAATATTTTAACAATTTTTTTAATTTAATATTTTATTATTATTTTTTAATTTTTTAACATATTAAAAATTTTATAATTGGGAACAATTTTTTTTAATTAAAAAAATTTAAAATTTTGACGGTTATGTCAAAACTTTTAGAAATTATGTCAAAACTTTTTTTGTCAAAAATTGTAAAAAAAAATAAATAAATAATAAAATAAAAATAAAATTAAATATGACTTAATGAATGCGAAAATTTAACCAAATTTTTAAAAGCTTTTGTGAAAATTTTATAAAAAAAATCTCTTAAATAGTTCAAAATTTTTTTAAGAAATCTGTCTAAAAAGTTTAAAAAATATATGTGAAAAACTTTTAAAATTTCGGACGATTAAATTTTTTGAAATAAAAATTATTAATAAATTTTTAATGATATTATTAATGAAAAATTCGGACAAAAAAATTTAACCACCCACGAGGACCAAAACAATTCGAAAAAAAAAATATTAATAATATTATTAACAAAAATTTTGGAAAAAAAAAATAAAAATGTAGGGACCAAATTATTGATAGCTACAACAAACGGGGACCATACAATAGGAGGTATTTATTCCGTCATTTCACCATTTAAACACCCATGGTCAAACTAACTTGAGAAAAAATGGTTAAGGGACCAAACCCGTGGTCTAAACCACGAGGGGCGAGATCCGCCAAAAATATT